>UESW01002276.1:23351-57434 GCA_900491605.1 Calamus simplicifolius
TCCAAAAGCCTAGCATCAAACCTTATTTCCATCAAACCCATTGAACTAGAATCCCTTACTTTTTCTAACAAGGACTTTGTGACGCAGGTCGCGCGCGGGTTTGCTTTGTGGGCAAGGCCAGGTAACTGCATGGGCTTATATTATATTAGTTGGGCTAATTAGCTTACATAAAAAAAATAGATTCTCAACTCAATGCCTTTTTTTTTTTTTTTTACTACATGGAATCGGCTATATGAATATACTTTATTAGATTTATGTTTTAGGATCTAACAAAGTTTTACGCTAGCTAGCAGCTACCTAACGTAATCCTTTTTTTTTTTGGGCTTGGGATAGGGTTTGGCGGAGTTAAATAAAGAAAAAGATTCAAAGCCCATAATATTACGTTGACTTTGGATCAATTGCTGGATTATAACATCAAAAACCAGACTTGGCCTACGTAGTATATTATTTTGCTGAAATTAATTTTACTTATTTTGGATTAAAAATGAGTTTAAGAAAATTAGTGATGGATTGATTTTATTAATTCTCTAGTGACCTAAATGATGCCTATTGCCGATTAGAATAAAAGATTAGCTAATAATTATTTTCTTTGAATAATGATTAATGTATATTTTGAGATGAATAATCTTAGATGTAATTAATGTAAGCTAATAAGGGCATTTTCATAAATATAATTAAGATGTTGGAAATTAGCAATATTAGGAAACAAATAAACCTGGGATAAAATAAGTTAAACAAGGGTTAGTAAACATTGATATAGAGGGATAAAGCGGTAAATTTTTAAAATATGAGCTAGAAAGGCAAAATAGTGATTTTAATTATGAATTTTAGTAAATTAATTAATTATTTATATTGAATTATAGGTGAACAGCGATTGATTGACTTGAACTATGGAGATTATTTGGATTAGCAATTTAAGATAAAAGTTTTACACTTACTATTATATAATACATTTTATCTTATCTGTTTTCATATATCATGATTTTATTGTTACGTTGAATTTCTCAGCATGTTTTAAATTGAACACGGTCGATTATTATGGAGTTGCTTATACATGGTGATATATTATTCTGGTATGAATGGTTTTCAAGATTATGAGTATGATTTTTTTATTAAGATCTATTATGTGGATGTGGCATAGTATGGCTTTGTTGGTTATGAGATGCGATGTGGGCATATGGACTAGTCATTGAAATATGTATATGTATGATTGGTACTATTGATACGTGATACTAGTTGTTGCAGTATTAGTGTGAAGCGAACTGAGTTAGACCAGCAGCATCAAAAAAGGGCTTAAGAGTCATGAAAGGCCATAATACAAAAAAGTTATGATCCATGAGATATGGTGTGGTTGAGTGTATTACTTTGGATACTAGTATGGAAACCAACCTATGCGTATGTTATATCACCTGATTAGGTCCACTACAATAAATAATTGGTGTAACAATCCTTTCTTTCCGATGCTACACAGTAGCATCGAAAAATACTGAAAGCTAGTGACACTTTTATGAAGCATTGGCAGTTTAAGGGGGTTAACAACGCTAAGCATTGGGGATCTCCATCACCATCGTATCTATTTTCTTTCTCTAACTCTCCACAAACAAAACCCTAGCTGCCTCTAAGCCCTTCTCCATTCCGTCTCTCTGCAAATGAAACCCTAGTCGCCTCTGAGCCCTTCTTCGTTCTGTCTCTTTGCAAACAAAACCCTAGCCACCTCTGATCCTTTCTTTGTCTCTCCGTAATGAAACCCTAGCCTCCCTCTCTTTGAGCCCTTCTGTCTCTCCGAGCTTCTAATTCCTCGTCGCCACTAGGGCTGTCCCACTCCATCCTAACTCCACCCACCACTCCTACACCCATCCAGACCCCGAATCCATCATCCGCAAAGTCCAAAGGTGATTCATTTCTAAAATCCAGCTCTAATCTGTCATTCTCCTAACAATGTCACTTTCCTCTGTTCCATTTTAGGCAACTGGAGTCCTCTCGGCGACGATCTCCTAACAATTTCACTCTCCTCTGTTCCATGTCAGGCAACTGGAGTCCTCTCAGCGGTGAGCCCTGCTCCAGGCCAAGGAGAAAGACCAGTCCTGCCTCACCAGCAAGCTGATCGATGACTACTGGCGGTGCTACGATGACTGGTGATCCGATCGACAATGGCTCGTCGACTGCGGGCTGGGGTTCGACTGCGACATGATGGGCGACAAGGAAGGCCCGATCTACATGGTGACCTACTCCTCTAACTGTGATCTGGTGAACCCGACCCTCGGAACCCGGCACCCTACACTACAGTGCCCTTCAGGGGGCCCCCTCTGGATCGTCTTCGCCAGCAACATGACTATCCGCCTCAACAAAGAGCTCCTCGTGAATAGCTTCAAGATGATCGACGGTGGCTGACAATGGAGATGGCCTTCAAGCCCTTCCTTGACCATGTCCGCGGATCCATCACCCGCTCTGACCCTGCTCAGGGCCCTGATGACGACAATGCCACCGATAGCTCCACTAGACTCAGACTACCTAACGAGGACGGGAAGGATTAGGAGGTTGCAAAGTCTGATTAGATTGTACCCATGTCATCACTCCACTTCGGTTAGGGTTTTGGATCCACAACGGCTTTTAAATTTTAAGAAAAGTAAATAATAATTTATGTACACAGTTCCTCCTTCATGACTTGCATTGGTGATGGGGTTATGTGATCTAGATTTTATTCTCATTTTAATTTTGCTACGAGTTGATCTTTTGAGTGGTGAAAATTGGTTTATTTTTGGTCTAGAATGTTTTTGTTCTATTGAGCGTGAAGATTGTGTTTTGTGCCTTTGAGTGGCATGATGCATCTGCTTGAGATGTTAGCTTTCCCTATACTTTGGGCAAGTAGAGGCACAAACCAGGAGATCCAAAATGAGCGGTTTGCTGCTTTTTCTGCAACTGAGGAGAGATAATTATGTAGGAATGCGACGCTTTTAGAAAAGTATCGGGACCAATCTGAAGCTGTGCCGATGCTTTAAAGTGTTGGTACTTTTCGATGCTTTTAAAAAGCATTGAAAATTTCTTCCTCCACTCCTGGATTCCCGAAGCTTTAGAAAGCGTCGATGCAATTTTTTGATACTTTTAGCGTTGAAAAATAACTTTTTTAGTGTCGCCTACACTTAAAATTGTTGTAGTGGTCATTAGACATGGATTACTGGCATAGAATTTGCCAGTATGTATCATTAATATTGTAGAGTAACTTAATCTGGTGCATGATTGATTGAGATTGTAGATTTGATGTTACTATTGATACATAGTAATAGTAGGGATGGCAACAGCTTGGGGATGGCCCAGGGCAGTCTATACCGGTCTCCATTTTCGTTAGAAAAAATATCCCCGTTCTTTGCCCCGTTAAACCGTTATAGTTAATAGGGCAGGAATTGGGATACCCGGCTGAACAAACGGATTGGGTATCCGTTTGCCCATTTACATAAAAAAATAAATTTATTTTATTAAATTTATAATTTATTAAAAATTAAAAAAATAAAATTTTTTAGGATAAGATAGATCAATCGCCAACAACCAATTGTTGATATTGATACATCTAACACATTAGCTTTAACATAGTAACAAACTAGATAGAAAATGATCTATAAAATTCTAATTGCATTTCAAGAAGAATAATTTATAAAAAAAATATTTGCAACTTGATAGCAAACAATAAGCAACAACATTAAAAATATTAAACTATAACAATAAACACACTCTAAATAATAAAAATTTTACTCCATGATACTTGCTGAAGAAATGCATGATTCCTACAAAAAAGAAGAAGAAGGATTTGTTAGTAATGTGACAAATACTAGTACTACAAATAATAAGGATAAAAATATATTAATAAATAACAAATACCTTCATGTCGCTAACATCACCATCATTCCAATAATACAAGTAAACATCATCCGACTTTGTATCTAACAATTTACCAACACGAGATAAGAAAGTAAGAAAATATTATCATATACTTAAAAAATAATATATGCAAGATAGACACTTATCTTCAAATTGAGTCCACAACCAACTTTGAGCACACATTAAAGCCTCTAATGTTGTAGAAAAAAGTATACTACGATGAGGATTCACCACTCTACCACTTGTAAAGAAAGCAGATTCAGAAGCAACTGTAGTCATAGGAATAGCAAAGATATCCCTAGCAACCTTTTGCAACATGAAAAATTTTACTCCATTAGTTTTTCACCAATTCAACGCATCAAAGTCATTACTATTAGGTATTATAGACTCTTCCAAGTAGAAGTTCAACTCTGTCTTGACTTTCTTCGCGGTAATATTTTGAGAAGCCAAAAATATCTCATATCTACTTCTTTTCAGTGATGGACGATTAGGTAGAAGAAACATTGAAGACCCACTGCTAGAACTCTTTTCCTTATATTTGCTTTTATCTCTTGACTCATACTCTTTAACTAAATTAGCCATAGTTGTCTAAACTTTTTTAATTTAATTTGGCACGCTCTTCCCCATAAACTAAAGGAAAATAGCATTCAAATGATTCATCTTGTACTTTGGATTCAATACATTTGCTATGCTCAATACGCCTTGAATGTCATCCCAATACTTGTCAAACTTCTCTGTCATCGCCAATGACATATCCTTTATTTCTTGTCTTGCATATGTCATCCACTCATAAAGTGCAACTTAATCTCAAGGATCTCCATAAAAAAAAAGATTAGCAGTAGGATATTTCAGGCCAGAAAACAAAACAATAACATTATAGAAATTCTCTAGTCTTTTGCACAATTCACTAGCAACCTCCTAATTCTCCTCTAAAGGTAAACAAGTATACTAAAAATCACGTTGCTTCAAGCGAGAGAAAACATCTCGATATTCTAAAGCAGTATTAAGCATCAAATATGTAGAATTTCATCTAGTTTTGCAATCTAAAACTAGTTTCTTAGTACATGCTATATTCAGTTGCCTTGCAGTTTCCTCAAAATTTTCTATTCTCTTAGGGAAACTCATCCAAAATACGATACTATTACGTACATTTTCAATTCTACTCTCAAACTTGCTAAGCCCCTCTTTTATAATCAGATTTAAAATATGCAGCATATCTCATATGAAAAAGCTGTCCTTCCAAAATAAGTGTATCTCGATCAATCTTACTTTTCATCTTTGAAATCATGCTATCATTCGTACTACAATTATCAACAATCAAGATAGATAACTTACGATCAATATTCCAATCCAACAATGTCTCCATAAGTTTGTCACATAGAACGTCAGAGGTATTTGGAGCAAGCATGTAAACAAACCTATCAAATTCAAATAATTACAATATTAACATAACATATATAAGATTAAAGTAAGAAATGATAAAGAAATAAATTAGTACCTCAATATGCAATTTCTTAACACCCAATCATCATCAATATAATGTGCCATGACCACCATGTAATACTTTCTTTGATTCGAAGAAGTTCACATATCAGTAGTGATGGAAACTCTACTTTTGATTTGGTTAAGAAGACTCATTACCTTAGTTTTCTCAAGGCGATATATCTTTAAAATATCTTTCTTTACTGTATTTCTTATCACCATCTTAAACAACGGTTGCAGATTATGGCAAAAAAATCTAAATCCTGTATGGTCAAACATGAAGAGTGAATACTCATGCAAAATTATCATACCTGCAAGGTCTTTTCTTGAAACCTCTGGATTGAAAGCATGTAAAGCAAGATTAGGACTACCTTCCATCAACTTACTTGAACTAACTGACGTTAATATTTGTTTTATATCTTTTGTAGTTCGATAGAGGCATCTCTTCCAATGTTCACGCAAATGGGAGGTGCCATCATTGGGTCCTCCATCCAATTTCTTTTGACAGTAGTTATAAATTGCCTTCAAACTCCCATCGATCATTTTGTGTTCAAAATGGTTCCAAACTTCAGATCGTAAAGATCTTGTTGGAGGAATAGAGTCAATGGTTTACATTTCAGGAGTTGAAAAAATCTCTAATGGAGTCATCTAATGTGTTAGTGTTAGATGTATCAATATTATCATTTGATTATTCTTGATTGGTCTCCATCTTATCCTAAAAAATTAATAAATTATCATTAAGCACATAAGCTTCCAAACTGTTAACAAAAATAAAGAATATCAACCAAGAAATTTTATTCTGCTTCAATGCCGTAAATGGTTAGAGAGAGATTCCAACAGAAAAAGTTGGGATTTTATTCTACATTATATATCTATGTGATAGAGGTATACAAATAATATTTAAAAAAAGAAAAAGAATTCACTCTCTCTGAGATAAGGAAGAAGAGAACAAAAAGTGAGAAAGAAAACAACTAATAAGGAAAAAAATCAAAAAATGAAGATTTCTAACGTAACAACCATAAAAAAAAGAATACATTCAAATTTTAAAGCAAAAAATAAAGAGATATCTTTCTTTAGAAATAAAAGAAAAAGATGAGCGTACCAAAGAAAAAAAAAGATGTTGGAGGGCATCGATGGGCCGTCGATGAGGCAGCGATTGGAGATAATAGAGTAGGTTTGAAACTTTAGAGTTTAGATCAGCGATTGAGACGATGGAGTAGGTTAAGAACTTCAGATCGGCTACGTAAAGAAGAAAGAGCAAGAGACGGTGCATGAAAGAAGAAGAGCAAGAGTCATTGAGTCATTATATAAAGCTAACAGGGATGGAGATGGGTAAACGAGGATGGGGCAAAGAATACCATCACCGGACCGTTTACCCGTTTAGCTGTTAACAAAAAATCTCCGTTACCATTAAGCCGTTTAAACCGGAGATTCTTCGACCTATTAAAAATGGTACCGACCGGGTAAACGGGGAAATGAAGAAAATTACCATCCCTAAGTAATAGTTATGGCAATACTGGTATAAAGTCAACTAACCTAAACTAGCAGCACCATGGAAGGGCTTAAGAGTTGTGAGAAGCCGATGTAGAACAAAGTGATAACCTGTGTGATATGGCGTGGTCAATTTATTATGTTGGATACAAGTATGTGAACCAACTTGTGCATGTGTAATACTGCTAGGTTAGGTTGTTAGATACAGATTGTTAGCATGAGATTTGTTAGTATGTATCGGCAGTATGCAGAAGATTGAGATGTAGATTTATGGTTATATTGATAGTTTTGGGTTTTATTTTGGTCATGTTGGTATATTTATATGGTTAGTTTTTTAGAAGATTTATGAATATGCAATGTTACATTTTGTAAAAGTATATTTTGATATATTGTTATTTTGATTTTATTAGCATATTAATGATGATATATATAGAAGTTCTATTGGGCTTTTAGCTCATTACGTCTTTACTATGTTACAAAGGATGATAAAGATACTTATCCCCTGAACTAGAAATTAGGAGATAGTCATTATAAGTGAGAATAGCAATACTTTTCTAGTCCTTTAGTCATTATGGATATTTGAATTGTAAAATAAAATTGTCATACAGAGTTATATGTAACAGATTGATGATTTATGTTAACATTTTTGTGATATAAAAGTTTAGCTTCTATAGATGTGTATGTTGAAGTTTAGTAGGCTCTTGGGGTCGCTTTGAAAGTATGCAGCCATGTCGCGATGTCCTTGAACTGGATTTTGGAATATCGGAGGTCACCACAAAACTAGTTGAGGATAAACAATTATTTATCATAATTGCATGTTTCTTAGATATAGCCAAGTTGAGAAAAGGTTTAGATGAGTTGAGTTCAGTATGTTTCTTAGATATGATATATACTTTGAACATATTCATTAAGGATTGAATTGCATAATGGTCAGGAGAATGGCAGGTATGTTAGTGTGATCAAGGCCAAAGGTATTTCCATTTTATAATGAAAGGACATTTTAAAGTTGAGTGGGAGAGAAAGAAAGAAAGAAAGAAATCATTAAAAAAAAGTTTCAATAGTGAGACTATTTCAATTTTGTACATAATTTTTTTGGATAAAGAATAGATAAAAGACTTCAATCATCCGTCCCATTAAAATAAAGTTTTAAGAAATAATCACCAATATGTAGAACCTCCAATGTAAGAAATAATTAATGAGGAATGATTTTGCTATATGCTTCTCCATTCGAGCCAATGGGTATGGTAATTGCTCAAGACTAGAATATGGGACATTGGTTTAACTCACCATTTTAAATTGTTAGTAAATGTGATTTTGCCCCTTGCAATTCTGTAAAATCATATCAAACTAGTAATCTGTACATTAAAAAAAGTCAATGATTCTCCTAAACGAAGATCGAATATTATTCTTGGTGATGAGGGATAAAATTATCATTGCGACACTTGTGCACACGACAAAAAGATTGAGACTAATCTCGATATCTGATCAGCTAGCTGTCATATCTAAAAAATAGCGGAGCCGAACCACCTTTGGTAGAGCCGAACCATCCTCGACAAGACTAGACCATCCTTAGACTAAATTCTTCCGAACCATTCTTATGCCTTAGCAGGTCCGAGCTGTCCTCTGATCCCATTCGGACCGAGATATTTGTATGCTTCGACAGAACCAAGGCATTCTATCCTCATATACCCAACGGCACCGAACAATTATATACTTTGGCCGAATCTTATGCTTCGGCCGGTCCGAACTAGCCTCTTGCCTCGGCCAGACCAAAGCATTCAAATGCTTCGGCTATACCGAGCTATCCTTATGCCTCGGACATACCGAGGCATTCAAACACCTCTACGGAACCAAGCGCGGAAGAATTCAAATTTGTGATAGCTTAACAAGATCTCGAGCGAAAAATTATGCAAATAATACCAGAAGTGGCCTAGGGCCTATAGAATCATATTATCTCAAAGCATCGACCAGCTCCCCTAGCCATCGATTCTCTAACTAACTAGATACTGATACTATCGGCCTCATAACAAACTTAATTCGAATCTGAACGGTTTCGAACCCCCTATGATGCACCCAAGGAATCAAGTGATCGTCTATAAATACCATTGTCCTAAAGTCTCTCAGATATACTTTCATTGACACTCTAACTGAAAACTCCATCGAAGCTCAAATAGAGCTCTGAGTTCTCGAGAGGCCATTTATCTTGAGGAACTCTTCTACGAGAGCCTTCTCCTCACATCCACTTGCTATGAATTTTTACTGACTTGAGCATCGGAGGCTCTTCCGAAGAGGGCCACCCTAGACACTCTCTGCATGAGGACTGTCTTGCAGGTTCCGCCAGGGTGAGAGATCAGCGTTCAGATCTGAAGCCAAGCTGCACCTGAGTTGGAGAACAGATTTTTACAACAACAGATTAGCGCTAGAGGAAGGGCCTCAAGTCCCATAAACTTATAATCCAGGAGACAAGATTCAAAATCAGAAGAAGAATCCTCTAATGGCCAATCGAAAGAGAGCCACTTCTGATGCTCAAGATCAGGCCATCTCTTAAAGGCCTGATCCAATCAATAGTGTAGCGCCTCCGCTACCACCGCCGGCCAAGACCCCTTCACCACCAGCGGTTGTGGTGATGCAGGACCAGTTTGCTACGCTGGTTTAGCAAGTCTAGGCTCTGACCCAGCTAGTCCAGAGGCTCCATAGAGCTTTCCGCCCAGCTATCCTGTTGGCCCAGATGGCAACCCAAGAGGGGGGGTGAATTGGGTTCTTAAAAATTTTAACCTTTTAAAACTATTGGCTTTGAAATAATTAAGTGCAGAATAAATTTTAATCACAAATGAAGAGATAGAGAGAGAGACAATTAAAGCATGGCAAACACAAGAATTTTATAGTGGTTTGGTGTATCCAACACCTACGTCCACTCCCAAGTTCCACTTGGGTCCACACTATAATCAACTAGATTACAACCGAGTTGTTTTACAACATCACAACTCAAAACTTATTGTTTCCCAGGGATCACAACGAACCCAGCTGGTTTTTCGGGCTCACCAGCACAAAACCCTAACACAAGCTAATCTAGCTTGTCCCGAGGTATACTACCTCCACTAATTCAATCCCCTGGTTGAACTAGCAAAAACAAGAAAGAATAATGTTTACAATAACACACAGCTCCTTAAATGAGCAAATATTCAAAGTAAATAAACAAGTTTAGAAAAGCTTGATTTGAAGATGATTGGATTTGAGCTTTTCTTCTTTTCCTCTTCTCTTTTGAGATGTTGAATCAAGCCTCAGCTCCGATTCTTCACAGATGTTGCAGATGAAAAGTTGGGAAATACAAAAATAGGGCTTTTTCTCCTTTTGAAAATCCTTCGATTTTTCAAGTTGAACGCCTTGGATTTTTCTTTGAGTTTTTAGGAGTGGAAGAATTTGAACGTGGATTCTTTTCTCTTGATTTCTTGCTCAAGACCTCTCGGATTTTTTCAATATGATTTCTCTATATTTTTTTTTTCTTCTCTTTTCAAACGAACGCTCTTCCCCCTTTTATAGATTCTGTTTAATCCATTTTTGGGTGTGAAACTAGCCGTTGGAATGTACCTGGAAAGTTTTTCCATACATGAAATATAGCCGTTAGGGGTTAGGTAAAGAAAATATTACCGTTTGAGCTGATCTGGCAATTTAAAAATCCGTTCCTAACAGGTTGGAGTCGGCTCCAACTTTTCAGGTGTCGGCTCCAAGTCATGTATCCAAAAATAGAAAGTTCTGAGCTCGTTGAGGAGTCGGCTCCGAAAAAGTAAAGTGTCGGCTCGCCATGTTCAGGTGTCGGCTAAAAGACTGTAAGTGTCGGCTCCAAGGTAGTCAAAAATCATGCGTTCTGTCCCCGTGTCAGAGTCGGCTCCAGACACTGTAAGTGTCGACTCCGAAACTCTGGGTGTCGGCTCTGAAACTCTGGGTGTGGCTCCGGACCGTATCAAAATCAGAAAGACATTTGATTGGCCATGGGGTCGGCTCCAGACTTTCTAGGTGTCGACTCCAGGCTCTGAATTTTGAAACTTACCTTTGGCACTTGATTCAAAACACGTTTCTTGATGCCTTTTGATTAAACAAATATTTTTAAGCCCTGAAACACTTGTTAAATTTATTAGTAACACAATGAATATACTCAATTCCTTTATTAATCATCAAAATCAATAATTGGGTCAACAATCTCTCCTTTTTGATGATTATAAAAACATTGAGTATATGCATAGGATTCTCAAATCAAAATTTTCAAAGATGTGATCCTCACAGGTAAGCTCCCCCTGAATAAGGTAGCTCCCCCTATGAAGTTCAATTTAACAATTGTTCTTCCTTTTGCTTTACATTTTAGTGTTTGATACCTAGAATTCAGTTATATCAATTTTCACTTAAGCTTATTTAAATTAATGCATATCCAAAATAATTTAATACCAATCAAATACCAATCAAAGCATAACTAATCAATGCATATACGACATAACTTTCTCCCCCTTTTTTGTAATCAACAAAAAGATTAAGAAGAGTAAAATGATAAAATTGATAGATCAAAAGATAATTTCATTACATCAAAAAGTCAGGTATTACAAAGTGAAACTGTTCATTGTCAAAATCAACCTATTCTTCATTACATGAAAATTTAAAGAAACATACATCAACTATTCTTCATTAAAACAAACATCAAACTACACATCATTACATTAAGATTTCAAGATAAAACATCAAACAACAGCTTACACTTCATTGAATCAAAAACATGTACTTCATTACAAGATAATCACAGATTAGTTCTAATAATCCTTTGTAAATGTTCTAAAATTTTTCCATCCCTTCACTCTGAGTTGCTACAAATTCTTTTAATCTTCTATCAACAAATAAGCATGCAGTCATGATCTTATCTTGAAGCTCAGCATTGCATCTGGAGTAGGTTTCTGAGTCTCCACAAATATCCTTAAGTTCTTCAAATATGTTCTTTAGATCATTCCTTAAGGATTCAGCAGATGAGCCAAGAGTGGACTCAATTTTTCCAATGCGATCATCCAAAGAATAAAGAGTCTCTCTTAAATTCATAAATTGACTGTCAAACTCAGTCTTCATTTCTTCCTTCTGAGCAGCAAGTAGACTCTTGAGTTGCTCAATTGAATGTCTGAAAATCCGACAGATGAAGTAGATGGAGGTACCGGAACTGGAGCAGGAGCAGAGCAGGAGCAGGACTGCCAGGCTATGGAGAAGGAACCCTCACAGACGGACCAGCCTCAAAAGGTGCTGAAGACCTCATTTCAGTGGCTCTCTCATCCAAACTGCCTTTCCTCTCCCATTGTCCATTAACCTTCACAAATCCCATCCGATGAACTGTAGCCAAACTATAGTAGTCAGTATGCCTAAGGTTCTTGGAAGGCTCATTATCCAAAATCACAACTCCTTGGCTCCTGAAAACCATAGTCAAAATCATACCGTAGGGTAGGGAAGATCTCCTTTTTCCTCCAGCCTCGGCCATATAGAAAATCATCATTGCAGCAAGGTTTATGGGTTGACCAGTCAACACACTATCCATCACCACTATGTCTCGCTCCGAGACATACTCAAATCGTCCGGTCTTAGGGAATAAAATTCTGCTGCAAATATTATGAAGTAACCTCAACTCCAAGGGCAATTGGTTAGCCCTAACCTCTTCAAATTCTGTTACTTCTCTCCCTAACATCCTTGACAGAGCATCTGACCTCTCACTGTGAATATCAGCTGCTAATCCAGTGATAGGAATGCTTAGAAGATTTCCTAATTTCTAAAAAGTAAGGTGGATCTTTTACCTCTAATAGAGCTTACGATCCCACCATCACTTGACAAATTGAAGTAGAACTCCTTGACTAGGGCCGGATAGGTAGGAACATCTAATGAGCAT
This sequence comes from Calamus simplicifolius, assembly GCA_900491605.1. Classification (NCBI taxonomy): domain Eukaryota; kingdom Viridiplantae; phylum Streptophyta; class Magnoliopsida; order Arecales; family Arecaceae; genus Calamus; species Calamus simplicifolius. The sequence continues at coordinate 36,103 of UESW01002276.1, forward strand.
ACTTTATCCCAACCTAGCTCTTTGAGTTGATTTCCAATTGAAAAACCCTCGGACTCAAAGAATTCGAAATCGACCTTTCTACCCATGGTAATTACTCTCCCGGCTAAGGTGTCTACCTGAGGAGAAGAAGGGCCTGGATTGTCCGATTAGGTTGTAGAATCCTCGCTCGGAGATGGCTCGCGGATGGATCGCCTTGCCGAACGCTTCCCAGTCATCACGGGCGCTCCAAGTACAGATCCTCTCCGCTTAGGTGCCATTTAGATCCTTAGGAAAGTTCGAATAGAGTGGAATTTAAGTTGGGGAGGTTTTGAGAGAGTTTGGAAGAGTTTGGTTAAGGATTGAAAACGAATGAAATGATGAAGGTGTCGACTCTGCCCTAATAAAGTCGATTTGGGACCCCAGGTGTCGACTCCCGCAAAGTCGGGTGTCGACTCCAAATCGCTAACACAGTCAGCGCTCGAACTGGAGTCGGCTCCACTTATACGGGTGTCGGCTCCAAGGTCAGGACCGAGAGCGACACAGACGAGGTGTCGACTCCACTGACAGTTTCAGAGAAAAACAACTGAGATTCAAACATCTGAAACTTGTCAAAATAGGTTCAATAAAATTTTGAAAAAATCTTTGGAATATGAAGAATCAAATTGCTCAGATGACTAGATAATTTGTCCTTAAAATTATGAAAGAATATCAAGAAATTAATAGAAATCTAGATAGTCATTCCTTAGAGTTTCAAAATCATTCCAAAGGGTCACAAATCCCTAATTCACCTCTAAGATAACAAAATCTCTCTTCACTTAAAGGTTTTGTAAATATATCAGCTAATTGTTCTTCAGTATTAACATAATCAAGACAAATTTCATTATTAGCTACATGTTCTCTTATAAAGTGATATCTAATTTCAATGTGTTTTGTTCTTGAATGTTGAATTGGATTTTTTGTTAAATTTATTGCACTCGTATTATCACATCTAATAGGAGTTTTATCAAGTGTTATGCCATAATCTTCAAGTTGTCTCTTAATCCAAAGGATTTGAGCACAGCAACTTCCAGCTGCAACATATTCTGCTTCAGCAGTTGATAATGCAACCGAATTTTGCTTTTTGCTAAACCAAGAGATTAAGTTACTTCCTAAAAATTGACATGCACCACTTGTGCTTTTTCTATCTAGTTTGCATCCAGCATAGTCAGAATCAGAATATGCAATCAAGTTTAATGTTGAGTCTCTAGAGTACCATAAACCTACATTTTTAGTTCCACTTAAATATCTTAAGATTCTTTTCACAGCAATTAAGTGAGATTCTTTAGGTTCAGATTGAAATCTAGCACATAAACAAACAGCAAACATGATATCTGGTCTACTAGCTGTTAAGTAAAGAAGAGATCCGATCATACCTCTATAATATTTTTGATCTACTTTCTTACCATCTTCATCTTTGTCCAATTTGTATGAAGGACTCATAGGTGTTCCAAGTGGTTTGATTGACTCCATTCAAACTTCTTGAGAAGTTCTTTTGTGTATTTTGCTTGATTGATGAAAATCCCCTCTTTGCTTTGCTTGATTTGAAGTCCTAGGAAGAAGTTGAGTTCTTCCATCATGCTCATTTCGAATTCACCCTGCATTAACTTAGCAAATTCTTGACACAAAAGATTGTTAGTAGCACCGAATACAATATCATCAACATATATTTGTACTACTAATAAATCCTTGTCTTTTCTTTTCAAAAATAGTGTTTTATCAACATTTCCTTTTGTAAAATCATTTTCAATCAAAATTTACTTAATCTTTCATACCAAGCTCTAGGTGCTTGTTTTAAACCATATAGTGCTTTGTGCAATTTAAAAACATGATTTGAAAATTCATGATCTTCAAAACCAGGTGGTTGTTCAACAAAAACTTCTTCATTTATAAATCCATTTAAAAATGCACTTTTAACATCCATTTGAAATAAATTGATATGCATATGACATGCAAATGCGAGTAATAATCTAATTGCTTCTAATCTAGCTACAGGTGCAAAAGTTTCATCAAAATCAATTCCTTCTTCTTGATTATATCCTTTTGCGACTAATCTAGCTTTGTTTCTAATTACTATGCCATTTTCATCTAATTTATTTCTAAATACCCATTTTGATCCTATAACTGAATGATCTTTAGGTCTATCTACAAGGGTCCAGACATTATTTCTAGTAAATTGATTTAATTCCTCTTGCATAGCTAACATCCAATTATTATCTTTTTCAGCCTCTTCAATAGTTTTAGGTTCAATTTGAGATACAAATGCAAGATGATTATTGATGTTTCTCATTGATGATCTAGTTCTTACTCCTTGAGATGGATCACCTATAATTAATTCTTTTGGATGACCATAGGCATATCTCAATCTCTAGGAAGATCTACATCATTATGATTTGCATCAACAACATCAACACTAGGAGAATCATCATCTTTAACTTCTTGTTCATGATCTGAAGATACATTTATATTCAATTTTTCAATGTCTCTTTCTAATATGTTTGTATCTTCCTCATCATCAATCTTTCCTGAACTCGATGCTAAAGATTCATCAAAAATTACATGAATAGATTCTTCTACAATTAAGTTTCTCTTGTTAAACACTCTATAGGCTTTACTAGATGTTGAATATCCTAAGAAAATGCCTTCATCAGATTTTGCATCAAATTTTCCTAGATTATCTTTACCATTATTATGAATGAAACATTTACAACCAAATGCATGAAAGTAACTTATGTTTGGTTTTCTATTGTTCCATAGTTCATAAGGAGTTTTCTTAATGATTGGCCTAATTAAAGCTCTATTAAGAATGTAGCATGCCGTGTTTATAGCTTCCGTCCAAAAGTATTTTGGTAGGTTGCTTTCACATAGCATGGTACGGGCCATGTCTTCTAAAGTTCTATTTTTTCTTTCTACAACTCCATTTTGTTGTGGTGTTCTAGGTGCTGAAAAATTATGATGGATGTCATTTTTAATGCAAAAGTTTTCAAATAAATGATTTTCAAATTCAGTGTCATGATCACTTCTAAGAGACACTATGGTGTTATTTTTCTCATTTGTGACCTTCTTGAAGAATTTCAAAAATAATGGAAAGGTCTCATCTTTATGAGCTAAAAATAATACCCAGTGTATCTAGAATAATCATCTACAATCACAAGACCATATTTCTTTCCTCCTAGACTAGTGGTTCTAGTAGGTCCAAAAAGATCCATGTGAAGTAGTTCAAGTGGCCTAGAAGTGGAAACAATATTTTTAGTTTTGAAAGAGTTTTTAGTTTGTTTTCCAAATTGACATGCATCGCAAATTTTGTTATTTTCAAAATCTAGTTGTGGAAGACCTTTTACTAAATCCATTCTAATTAATTTTGAAATTAGGTGTGTGCTTGCATGACCTAATCTACGATGCCATAACCAACCAATCTCATTCATATTAGCATTATTAGCAACTAAGCAATGATTACTAGTAGACAAATTGTCTAAATCAATCAAGTATACATTGTCATTTCTATTTCCAGTAAAAACAATGCTATTATCAATGGGATTAGAAACAGTGCAGATAGAAGCTTCAAATGATACTTTAAAACCTTTATCACATAATTGACTAATACTAATTAGATTATGTTTTAAACCATTAACATATAAAACATTTTCAATATATGTGGAGGGAGTTATTTGAATTTTACCAAACCCCATGATTTGGCCTTTGCCATTGTCACCAAACGTAACAACTCCTCCTCTTTTGCTTTCAAGGGTGATGAATTGATCCTTGTCACCCGTCATGTGTCTTGAGCAGCCACTATCGAGATACCACTTTCGCTTTGCTCTTTTGGCCGCAAGACACTCCTGCAAAAATGATCAAGTCTTATATTTAGGTACCCAAGCCTCTTGGGTCCTTCATGGTTAGTAGCATAAAAGATTGTTCCTTTGGGAACCCATATTTTCTTTCCTTTACTACTTAAATTCTTGTTACTATTTCTTGCCTTACATTCATAGGATTTATGGCCTTTCTTGTTACAATAATGACATGTAACATCATCTTTATTTGGTTCTTTTCTGAAAAAGTTTTTGACAAACTTTTTTTTATGTTAGGCCTATATCCTAATCTAGCCTTATCAAATATAGCTCTTTGATTACTCAATAATAAATTAAGTTTTTCAGAACTATTGTGAATTTATCAACATATTTTTATATTTATCAACTTCCTTCTTTAATTTATCATTTTCATTGGAGATTGATTCTCTTTATTTTATCAAATTATCATTTTCAGATTTCAGCATCTCAATCTATGAGTAAAATTATCTTTTTCTTTAATGAGAATTGAATTATCATTTTTCAAAAATTTGTATTTCTTTTTAAAGGCTTTAAAATCATCAACTAGTTCATTAAAAGCTTCAAACAATTCATCAAATGCGAAATCATCACAAGGGTTTTCAGAACTTACCTCATTGTCATCGTTTGCCATAAAGCAAATGTTTGCAACTTCTTTTTGTTCTTCCTCTGAAGAGGATTCATCACTGTCGCTCCAAGTTGCAACATACGCCTTCTTTTTCTTCTTGTAGGCTTTCTTCAGTTGAGGACAGTCATATCTAAAATGCCCTGGTTTCTTACACTCATAACAAATTAAGGGCTCCTTTTTCTTTGTCCTTTTCTTTGTCCTTTTCTCCTTCCATTTTTGTTCCAGATTTCTTCTTGTGGAAGGGTCTCCTTCTTTGCATGAATTTCTTAAATTTTCTTGCAAGAGAGTTGTCTCGTCATCTTCCTCTTCTTCATCACTACTGCTTATATCCTTTTCTGCAGCTTTGAGAGTGATTGTCTTCTTTTTCTTGACTTCCTCCTCTTGATGTTGTTTCATTGTTAGCTCATGAGTCATCAAGGATCCAAGTAGCTCTTCCAAAGGTAACACATTTAAGTCCTTTGCTTCTTGGATGGTAGTCACCTTCACTTCCCACGATCTTGGAAGTGACCTAAGAATTTTACGCACAAGTTCAGAATTAGTATAGGTCTTACCTAGACTTTTCAAACCATTTACAATATCAGTGAATCTTGTGTACATGCATGTGATGGTTTCATCCATGCTAAACAATTCATATTTATGCACTAAAATATTAATCTTTGATTCTTTAACTTGATTTGTACCCTCATGGGTAACCTCTAATCTATCCCAAATTTCTTTCGAAATACATGTAGAAAATCGATTAAATTCATTTGCATCTAGTGAACAATATAAAACATTCATAGCCTTGGCATTAAGTTGTGCCAACTTTTTATCATGTTCATCCCATTCCGGCTTAGGAATCACCATGTTATCTACTCTAATTGTGGGTGTGTATGGACCATTAACTATGATACCCCATAAGTCATAGTCAAGTGCTTGAATAAAAATTTTCATCCTAGCTTTCTAATAACCATAATTAGTTCCATTAAATAAAGGAGGTCGATTAGTGGATTGACCTTCTAGGTAAGATAAACTAGCTTGAGCCGCCATTTGGATCTTTAGCTCTTGATCATTAGACCAAATTCAAATGAGCACTTGCTCTGATACCAATTGTTGGCCCAGATGGCAACCCAAGAGGGGGGTGAATTGGGTTCTTAAAAATTTTAACCTTTTAAAACTATTGGCTTTGAAATAATTAAGTGCAGAATAAATTTCAATCACAAATGAAGAGATAGAGAGAGAGACAATTAAAGCACGGAAAACACAAGAATTTTATAGTAGTTCGGTGTATCTAACACCTACGTCCACTCCCAAGTTCCACTTGGGTCCACACTATAATCAACTAGATTACAGCCGAGTTGTTTTACAAGATCACAACTCAAAACTTGTTGTTTCCCAGGGATCACAATGAACCCAGCTGGTTTTCCGGGCTCACCAGCACAAAACCCTAACACAAGCTAATCTAGCTTGTCCCGAGGTATACTAACTCCACTAATTCAATCCCCCTGATTAAACTAGCAAAAACAAGAAAGAATAATGTTATAATAACACACAGCTCCTTAAATGAGCAAATATTCAAAGTAAATAAACAAGTTTAGAAAAGCCTGATTTGAAGATGATTGGATTTGAGGTTTTTTCTTTTCCTCTTTTCTTTTGAGATGTTGAATCAAGCCTCAGTTTCGATTCTTCACAGATGTTGCAGATGAGAAGTTGGGAAATCACAAAAACATGGCTTTTTCTCCTTTTGGAAAATCCTTTGATTTTTCAAGTTGAATGGCTTGGATTTCTTTTTGAGCTTTTTGGAGTGGAAGAATTTGAACATAGATTCTTTTCTCTTGATTTCTTGCTCAAGACCTCTTGGATTTTTTCAATATGATTTCTCTATATTTTTTTTTTCTTCTCTTTTCAAATGAACGCTCTTCCCCCTTTTATAGATTCCGTTTAATCCATTTTTGGGTGTGAAACTAGCCGTTGGAATGTACCTGGAAAGTTTTTCCATACATGAAATATAGCCGTTAGGGGTTAGGTAAAGAAAATATTACCGTTTGAGCTGATCTGGCAATTTAAAAATCTGTTCCTGACAGGTTGGAGTCGGCTCCAACTTTTCAGGTGTCAGCTCCAAGTCGTGTATCCAAAAATAGAAAGTTCTGAGCTCGTTGAGGAGTCGGCTCGAAAAAGTAAAGTGTCGGCTCGCCATGTTCAGGTATCGACTCCAAAAGACTAAGTGTTGGCTCCAAGGTAGTCAAAAATCATGCGTTCTGTCCCCGTGTCGGAGTCGGCTCCAGACATTGTAACTGTCGACTCTGAAACTCTGGGTGTTGGCTCTGAAACTCTGGGTGTTAGCTCCGGACCGTTCAAAAATCAGAAAGACATTTGATTGGCCATGGGGTCGGCTCCAGACTTTCTAGGTGTCGACTCCAGGCTCTGAATTTTGAAACTTACCTTTGGCACTTGATTCAAAATACGTTTCTTGATACCTTTTGATTAAACAAATATTTTTAAGCCCTGAAACACTTGTTAAATTTATTAGTAACACAATGAATATACTCAATTCCTTTATTAATCATCAAAATCAATAATTGGATCAACATATCCCTATTTTGCAACTTCATGAGAAGATAGCCGCTCCCATCCCGCCGGCAATTTCTTCTTCCAATCCTTCTGGGGCTGCTATCATCTTTATCGACTCACAAGGGCCAGGCGGGCGCCGCAGTGGGCAGGAGGGAAGAGCCTGCCTGGGCTCGTTCTCTCTCTCCAGTATCTTTCGAAGATTCGACACCACTGCCATTTTTCCATTGACCAATCCCTCCTACCACTCTGGATAAAGGGATTAGGTAGTAGACATAGGAAATGCGTCGGAAGTGGCGTCAGGAGCTGGACACCGCTAGGCAAGCCCCTCCGTCCCAGCCAAAGGTGGAGCAGGGCATCCCTTTCTCTGAGAAGATCATACGGGAAGTGATCCCTCCTCATGTTAAGCTTTCCACCATTGAACCGTATCATGGATCTATCGATCTCGATGATCACCTGAGCAGTTTTAGATCCATCATGATGTTTCATGGAGCATCAGATGCGATCCTATGCTGAGCCTTCCCCTCTACTCTTAGAGATCTGCTAGAACCTAATTTAACAGCCTGAAGCCATATTCCATTGATTCTTTCAACGAGCTGAGCCGTTTATTCATCAGCCAGTTCATTAGTACCCGTTGCTAGCGATGGAGATTTGATTCCCTCTCTAAAGTTAAGCAACGGAAGGGGGAATCTCTGAAGAACTACCTCGGCCACTTCAATATGGCCCTATTGGAGGTCGACCACCTCAATCATGAGGTGGCCATATCTACTTTGGCGAAAGGAGTGTCGAAGGAAGGAGACTTCTACTTAGCTCTGGAAGTCAATTACCCGAAGAGCCTCTCTGATATGATGGCCTTGGCGGATAATTATGCTAGGGTTGAGGAGTCACGAAGGATGGCCCGAGCTGAGCAATCGAAGAAGGAGGTGAAAGGCTTGGAAAAACATCGATCCTTCTGCCATGCAAGCCCACCTCATCGCCAAAGAGCTCCTCCACCATTGCCTCAAGATCGAACCCGAAGCTCGGCTGAAAGGTTCGATCGATATACTTCCCTCACCGTGCCAAGGGCACAAATCTTGATAAAAATTGAGCGCTAAATTCTCTGGCCTCCTCCTCCCTAGGGCAATGCAGCTCGGAGGGATGTGACCAAATACTATCGTTTCCATTGAGATTATGGGCATGACATCGAGGAATGCTGGCAGCTCCGGAACGAGATCGAGCAACTCATCCAACGGAATAGGTTAGACCGATTCAGAAGGGTCCCCAAGCCAAATAATGAAGGAGATCGCCAACCTGAACCTCGCCAACTCCCTTCACCAAATCCTTCGATCATTGGCAATGTCAATATGATAGCGGCGGTCGGCTCTTCGTCATCCTGGCCGGGCGAGGAAGAAAACCCACCAAAGAAGACCCGAGTTGATAAGCTTTCTTTTTCTGATGAGGATCTCCGAGAGGTACAGTACCCCCATGATGATGCCTTAGTTGTATCCCTGAATATGAACAGCTATGATCTACACCGCATTTTGGGATAGTGGAAGCTTTGTTAATGTTTTATATTTTGATGCCTTTGTGAGATTGAAATTGCGGATGGAAAGCCTCTGGGCCATAGAATCCACTCTAGTGGGTTTTACGGGCGATGCCATAGTCCCCGAGGGAGTTATCACCTTAACAGTTCGAGTAGGCACTTGGCCCAGTGTAGCCACTACACTCATGGATTTTCTCGTGACCAAGCTTCGGTCCCCTTACAATGTCATCCTCGGCAGGCCAGGGCAAATATCTCTTAATGCTATCATTTTCATTCCTCATCTCGCCATAAAGTTTTCCACCGAATGGAGGTGGGGGTTGTCCGAGGAACTCAAATTGTGGCTCGGCACTGCTTTGTTGCTGACCTTCAGTCCAAGAAGCCCGAAGTAGATGGGCTGGATGCTCGGGAGGACTTTGCCGAGCAGCGAGGAGAGCCAGCCGAGGAGTTGAAAGAAGTGCCACTCGATAAAGCTCGGCCTGACCGAACCATAAGGGTGGGTCATAGCTGAAGGAAATGCCTCAACAAGATTTGTTCGAGTTCCTTCATAGGAATACAGATGTTTTTTCCTGGTCTGCTTCGGACATGCCTGGAATCAGCCCGGATGTCCTGATCCACCGCCTTAACCTAGATGAGACATTTCGGCTAATCAAGTAGAAGAAAATAAGTTTTGCCCCTGAACATCAAAAGGCTATCGAGGAAGAAGTAGACAAGCTTATTAAAGTCAACTTCATTCAGAAAGTGAACTATCCCGACTGGCTGGCGAATATTGTTATAGTAAAGAAATCAAACGGCAAATGAAAGATCTGCATTGACTTCACTGATCTCAACAAGGCCTACCCGAAAGACAACTTCTCTCTCCCCCTGATTGATTAACTTATGGATTCAATCTCGGGCCACCAGATGTTGACTTTTATGGATGCTTATTTGGGCTACAACCAGATTCGAATGGTGCTTGAAGATGAAGAAAAGACTGTCTTCATCATTGATCGAGGTATTTATTGCTACCGGCTTATGCCTTTCGGTTTGAAAAAATGCAGGCGCAACCTACCAAAGGCTGGTCAATAAAGTTTTCAAATAGCAAATCGGTCAGAACATGGAGGTGTACATTGATGACATGCTGGTAAAAAGCAGAGAGGCATCCCAGCATATTAAAGACCTCACAAAAATTTTGCAACACTTCAGAAGTATCAGATGAAGCTTAACCCAACCAAATGTGCCTTCAGAAAGTTCTTGGGTTTCATGGTCTCTCAACGAGGTATTGAGGTGAATCCACAGAAAATCTAGGCCCTGCAGCAGATGACACCTCCAGGATCGATCAAGGAGGTGCAGTGTCCTACTGGAAGGATAGCAGCCCTTAATTATTTTATTGCTCGGTCGGCCAAGAGGTGTTTGCCCTTTTTCAAAGTGCTTTAATCGGCCAAGAACTTCCAATGGACCTCAGGCTGCCAGAGATCTTTTGAAGATCTTAAAAAATACCTCGAGTCGCCACCTCTCCTCAGTAGCCCGAGGCTGGAAGAGATGTTGTATTTATACCTAGCGGTCTCTGAGGGCATGTCGGTTCTGTGTTGATCAGAGAGGAAAACAAAATTCAGAAGCCGATCTATTATGTTAGTAAATTGCTTCGAGATGCAGAGACAAGGTATACTCGATTCGAGAAGATGGTGTTGGCTCTGATAACATTAGTCTGAAAGTTGCGTCCATATTTTCAAGACACAATGTGATAGTTTTAACCGACCAGCCTATCAAATCAATTATCCATCGTCAAGAGACTCGGGAAGAATGACCAAATGTGCTGTTGAATTGAGTGAGCATGATGTCCAATATCAGTCTCGTCCAGCCATCAAGGCATAGGTCCTGAAGGATTTTCTTCTTGAATGCACTATACCTGAAGATGGTTCCACTCTGGATACCCCCGAGCAACCAAGGCCCAGCGCCCTATGGCTGCTCCATGCCGACAGATCCTCCAGTGCAAGCAGTTTTGGTGCTGGCTTGGTCCTCACTAGTCCGGAGGGGACAACATTCAAGTACGGCATCCATTTCTCATTCCTAGCCTCCAACAATGAAGCAGAGTATGGAGCCATGCTCGCTAGACTTCGTATCGCCCGCGAACTCAAGGTTGAAAAGCTGAACGCCTATACCGACTCTCAATTGGTGGCTGGCCAGGTGCGAGGAGAGTTTGAAGCTAGGGAGCCAAACATGATTCGATATCTTCAAAAGGTGCATGATTTGTCCACTTGCTTTGCTGAATTTAAAGTTATTCAAATCCCAAGAATTGAAAATATGCATAACGACCTTTTATCCTGCTTGACAACCACGGACTCAATGGATCTTGAGCGAAAATTTCACTTAGAAGTCCTGAAAAAGTCCAGCATTGCCGATGCTGATCAAATAATGCAGATTGATGCTGAACCATCCTGGTTAGACCCTATGCTCAAGTATCTCAAAGAGGGGCTGCTCCCCGTCGATAGAAAGGAAGCGAGAAAACTAAAGATGCAATCATCTCACTACGTCTTGCTTAATGATCGGCTATATAAACGATCCTTCTCTATGCCATTACTTAAATGCCTTCGCCCATCAGAGGCTGATTATGCTCTTCGAAAGGTTCATGAAGGCATCTGTGGTAATCATCCTGGCGGCTAAGCTCTGTGCCACAAAGTGCTATGCTAGGGGTATTATTGTCCCACCATGCAAAAAGATGCTGATGACCTTGTCCGAGTTTGTGATTCATGCCAACGACATTTAAATGTTCAAAGGCTTCCCTCTGCCCACCTAACGCCGGTGTCATCTGCTTGGCCCTTTGCCAAGTGGGGAATGGACATTCTTGGTCCTTTTTTCCTCGCCATAGGACAGAGAAAGTTCTTGTTTGTAGCAATCAACTATTTTACCAAGTGGGTCAAGGCCAAGGCAGTCGCTCAGATAACTGAGACTCTGGTTAGGGACTTCTATGGAGATCTAACATTTGTCAGTTCGGCCTTTCTCACACCATCATCACCGACAATGGAAGACAGTTCGATAATCCCAAATTTCAAGAGTTTTATGAGGATCATGGCATCTCCCACCGTCTCACTTCGGTTAGACATCCTCAAGCCAATGGAGAGGCCGAGATAACCAACCGGACCCTTCTGCAAGGAATTAAGGCCCGACTCAACAGAGCATGAGGTAGATGGATGGAGGAGCTTCATCATGTGCTGCGGCTTATCGGACCACTGAGAGGATCCCTACGGGCCAGACTCCGTTCAGAATGACTTTTAGCACGGAAGCTATCATCCCTGTGGAGATCGGACTTTCCGCCCCTCTGGTGGAGAGTTATTTAGAGGAATCTAATGATAAGCAACTCCGAACCAATCTTGATCTGATAGAAGAAGTCAAGGAAAAGGTCCGGATCTGAATGGTAGCTTATCAACAGAGGATAGCCCTGAGTCAAAGGAAAATCCTTCCTTTCTGGTGATTTAGTACTTCGGAAGGCATCTGTTTCAAAGCCATTGGAACAAGGGAAACTATTTCCAAACTGGAAAGGCCCCAATCAAGTCGCGGAGGTAGTCAGGCCCTGCACTTACAAACTCCAAGATCTAGATAGAAAATCTATTCCTAGGACATGGAGCTTGGATAATCTCCGTATATATCATTAGTAAAGTATGCCTCTGCTAAACTTACTCTATTTATAGCAACGAAATTTTTGTTTCAAAAATCTGCAATATTCTTGTTTCAATTGCTTTTTCCAAAAACTGTAATGAGAAGAAGATTTTGCTCAATAACTCTTAAGCCTCGATAGGGCCAAGTGATCTCTCCGTACCTTGGCAGTGCTAAGTAAAATATAATTTCTGAAGCCTCGGCATGATCGAGTGACTCTCAAGCCTCGGCAAGGCTGAGTGATCTCTTCATAACATGGCACACCAAGTAAAATATAATCTCTCAAGCCTCGGTAGGGCCGAGTAATCTTTCCGTACCTTAGCAGCGCCAAGTAAATATAATCTCTTAAGCCTCGGCATGACCGAGTGACTCTCAAGCCTCGGTAGGGCCGAATGATCTCTCCGTACCTTGGTAGCACCAAGTAAAATATTTCTCAAGCCTCGGCATTGACTCTCAAGCCTCGGCAGGGCTGAGTGATCTCTCCATACCTTGGCAGCGCTAAGTAAAATATAATCTCTCAAGCTTTGGCAGGGCTGAGTGATCTCTCCGTACCTTAGCAGTGCAAAGTAAAATATAATCTCTCAAGCCTCGGCATGACCGAGTGACTCTCAAGCCTCAGTATGGCAGAGTGATCTCTCCATACCTTGGCAGTGCCAAGTAAAATATAATTACTTAAGCCTCAACATGACCGAGTGACTCTAAGCCTCAGCAGGGCCAAGTGATCTCTTCGTACCTTGGCAGCGCCAAGTAAAATATAATCTCTCAAGCCTCATCATGACTGAGTGACTCTCAAGCCTCGGCAGGGCTGAGTGATCTCTCTGTACCTTGGCAGCACCAAGTAAAATATAATCTCTCAAGCCTCAGCATGATCGAGTGACTCTCAAGCCTCGGTAGGGCTGAGTGATCTCTCCGTACCTTGGCAGCGCCAAGTAAAATATAATCTCTCAAGCCTCGGCATGATCGAGTGACTTTCAAGCTCGGTAGGGCCGAGTGATCTCTCCATACCTTAGCAGTGCCAAGTAAAATATAATCTCTCAAACCTCGGCATGACTGAGTGACTCTCAAGCCTCGGCAGGGCCAAGTGATCTCTCTATACCTTGGCAGCACCAAGTAAAATATAATCTCTCAAGCCTCGGCATGACCAGGTGATTCTCAAGCCTCGATAGGGCCAAGTGATCTCTTCGTACCTTGGCAGTGCCAAGTAAAATATAATCTCTCAAACCTCAGCATGATCGAGTGACTCTCAAGCCTCGGTAGGGCCGAGTGATCTCTCCGTACCTTGGCAGCGCCAAGTAAAATATAATCTCTCAAGCCTCAGCTTGACTGAGTAACTCTCAAGCCTCGATAGGGCTCCGTACCTCGGCAGCGCTAAGTAAAATACAATCTCTCAAACCTCGACACGACCAGTGACTCTCTCAAAGTATCGGCAGAGCCAATTGATTTTTCCAATGTTTTAGCCTGGCTGAATTACTTTGTTACATTTCGACAAGTTTAAACGACTTTTCTTTGTGTTTTAGCAAGATCGAACAAGTTGTTTCTTACTAAGGTAAAGTCCATTTCCTTTCTCAGCATAACCGAGCCTATATCGAGAATTGGTAGAGCCGCCTTGGCCTCCCCTTAACCTAAACAAAGGCAAATGCCCTCTCCACAAAGGACTAAGCGAAACCGTATCACTAAAATGCCTAACCAAAGTAAAGTGCTTAAAATGTTGCTGACGATTATGAACTGGCACTGACATTGAAAAGGCGGGGTACATACAAAATGACCTTATGTTGGGACAACACAAATACGTCAGCTAAAGAATTAACATCCAACATGAAAAAAATAGAATAGCAAAAAGATAAAGCTACAAAAAGAAGCCTTTCTTTATTGCTAATAAGGGATTACAACCTCTTAAGAGGCATTACAAGTGCATTATAGCATAAGAAATAAAAGAAAATAAATTAAAAAGCTCGGGTGAGCAGCTTTGATCGATGACGTTGCTTCCGCTTCCGATCCAAGAAATCAGAGAAATCAGATAGCTCCGTTGAGTTCACTAAGTTGCTAGTCACTGCCCAAGAACATAGATAGCAACCCAGTGTTGCTTACCTTCTTCCTCATTAAAATTCAGATGATGGACCCTCGGACGGATGAACTAAGGGATCCAACATGGCGTTCAGCCAAGATGGACTGAGGATGAAGGAAAGCTCATGAAAGCCAGGGGTCCATAAATGTTTGCATTTTCAGTGGTCTGTAGGGCCCCATGGCAAATGAAAGGAGCCATACAAAGAGCACATACGTGCGCTCCCCATATGACCCCTATATCCATCCCCGTGCACTCTTCGTATGACCTCCGAGACTCCTTCTCTAAGGATTATTTGCTCTTTAGCAACTCCTCCATCGCCCCAACTATCGGGATCAAGCCAAATCTCAAAAGAAAAATCTAACCTCACCACCCTTGACCTCAATAAGAGAGAAGTCATGAAAATCTCTCTCTAATTCACAGAGCAAGAAAGCCTTTAGGAAGTGCTCATATACCTTCCACTCGCCCCCCCCCCCCCCCCCCCCCCCCCCTTTTATAGGCAACAAACTGAGAATAGCCATTAATAAAGGGAGACTTCGGAATTTGAAATGCCACAATTGCTCTGCATTTGGAGCCACGTGGCACACCATGGAAAAAATGGATGCATCGCAAGATGCATTGAGCACGCCCTTTAGGCTGTAACGAAGGACAAAATATTTTCTTCTGATCTCGAATCAAGAGTCTTAAATGCCAGAAACTACTTGCGAATCCTCGGGATACGAATGGATCTGGGTAACCCTTCATGGAAAATGACGATGTCCAATAGCGATCGAGTGCTTAACGTATACGCAAAGCGAACTCGCATTAGAAAAGACCAAATATTAACAACAAAATAAATGCCCCAAGGGGAGAACGAGACCCTCTTTAGTAAATTTCAGACTATTCTATCTACTTCGGCAAGAAACAAACTAAATTTTTGCTTCGGTCAAACCGAGCTATCCATCTTGCTTTAGCCGCAACCAAAGTGGTCCCCCTGCTTCGGCCATTCCGAACCATCCATTCTGCTTCGGTTGAAGCCATAGTAATGTCTTTTTTTTAGCAAGGCTGAATAGTTTCATACCTCGGCAAATCTAATCGAATCAATCTTGGTAAAGCCAGGCGATTCGTTCAGTCTTGGCGGAACCGTTAAAAGTTGTTTCTTCTTAAAATATGGCTCATCCACAATGAGCTAAGTGCAAGAAGGCAATAAATGAGCTAAGAGATCGTCTAAAAAGTGATGCCGAAATAACAGAACATCTGAAAAGAAATGAAAAGTTCATTCATTAAGTAAGTTTTAGTAAAGTTACAAGTGGAAGAAACAAAAATACAAAAACAACCCTCAGGAATCAGGGTTTGGGTTCAGCTTCAGGGGCAGCCTCAGTGACGTTCGGAAGAGATTGACTTGGTTCATCCACTTTGAACATAGCTGAGTGAGGAGCCTCAGTTTCTTCTACATCAGGATGATGACTTTCTTCTAGACCCATGGCTCCGCTAGCACCTAGAATGGTTTCAAGATCGACGTCTGAAATTTCTCGTATTCAGCCTTGGTAGATAGTTCAGTCCTTGGGGTCTGAGTGTCGTAATACTCGTCTTTTAGGAAGGAAAGGTCCAACTCCGGGTATTCTCGAGAGAGCTTTGCTCGCATCTCCTCTTCACCATACTAGAATGCGTCGGCACAGGCCGCCTTATGCTCATCAAGAAATTGGATAGAATTCTGTATTCCTCCATGGCCAGAGCAGCCCGTCTATTAGCCTCGGCTATCTGACCTTCCAGTTCAGAGCTCCTCTGGCGGCTCGAGGCCAACTCCTCTCTCAAGACTTTTAGCTGATTCTGAACTTCGAGCCCAATTTTACCCATCTGTAGATACAAAATCAATTAAAGCGGTAATTGAAAGTAAAGACACAAAAAGAAACAGGGAGACGTTATACCTCCTCTTCCCGCTAAGCCATCTTTACACTTAGCTCATGGACTTTATTGAGAACTTTCAATTTATCATCTTTATTTTGCTGGACCCTGTCCTTAAGGTCATTGATTCTTAATTGCCTCTCTTTGGTTTCTCGCTGAGACTATGTGAGATCGGTGGTAAGTTTAGCAATGTGATCTTGCTGCCATTTAGTTCTGCTTTCTCTTTCAGCAAGTTTCCTACTCAAACTGGCAAGCTGATCTTGCTGCCGCCGATGCCTGTGCTCTTCTTCATCAAGCCTCTTATTTAAACTGCTTTTCTCCTCAGCGAAACTTTTCTTCAGCTTGCCTCACCTCTCATTGAAACGCTTCTGCAGAGCTCCCATATCTTCAGCATGTTTAGATTTAATTTGTGACAGCTCCAAACAAGCCTTGTCGGATTGTTCGCGAATTCTGTGGAGCTCCTTAACCTCAATTTCAAGCTGGGATGCTCTTTCAGCAGCGGCTTGATATGACCTCTCCACCTTCTCGAGCTTTCCCTGAATGGATGCCAAGGTCCTAGAAAGTTTGTTGGATGACTCTGCCCTCTCTCGAAGACCAGCGGCCTTCCTTCTGGCTTGAGCACAGGCCCCCATGGCCAAGTTTAAGCGCCAACTTAGCGCTCTCACAATTAAAGCATTCTATAGGCAAAATATAAGTAAGAAAACACAACCAAGCCAGCTAGCCAAAATCTATTGCCTTGATGTAATGACTTACCCGGGAGGCATAATTTGTGGCAATCCTCGTGAGGGTGGGGCTATCAATCTCGGAAAGAAGATAAGTATCCTTCGGCAAACCAGCTGCCCAAATGCCGCATCGACAAGATCCTCTGCTACGGGCTCACTCACCGAGGAACCTTTCCTCGTATACAACACAGACCGCATTAAAGCGGCGAACATTTCTTCTACATCCGAATCAGGTGAAAGAAAATTCATGGCCGAATGACTAACCCGGAGGGCTTCAGACCGAGGGACTTTCATCCGCTCAACTTCTTCTATCAAAGCCTTAACATGTGAAGCCTCGGATACTTTGGCTCGCCCGACCTCCTCCTCTAATGCTTCGGCTAGAAAGACCTCGGTCCATGCATCTCTTTCACCCAAGGGCTCTCCTTGATCCGCAGGTGTTTGCTCAGCCCCAATAGACTCCATCGGAGCCTCGGCTTCCTCTGCAACTCCCCCTAATACCTCGGGAGAGAGTTCCTTGGCAGGAAATCCTTCCTGAACTTCGACTGCCAATTCGATTTCCCCCTCAACATCCGCTGATTCTCTGTTAGGCAGCTCCTCCATCTCGGCGGTGACAGTTACTTCCTTCACCCCGTCGATCAAAACTGAGGTTTCTCCCTCACCTGTAAGAGGCATCCTAAGGCTGCCGACCTCCACCAGATAAGACTGGTCACCCTCAAGTGAAGAGACTACCGGGCAAACTGGTGATGTCTCTTTCGGACCATCTAGCACAACCACTATTTGGAGAGGAGAAACCTCGATGACCTCCTCCAAATTCTCCCCAACCACTCGTTCTTCCTCCACTGCCACATCCCCCTTCAATAGGGAAAACCCGTCCTTCGTTGTTGACACTCCCACCTCTCTCTTCTTCGGTGCGGAGGAGTGCTGACCAACCCTAGCTTGCTTCGGCTCTTCTGAGTGTGCCCCAAAAAGATGAGGTTTCTTCTCGGATCTACGCTTTTCACTAGAACTAGTCCCCCTTTGGCGTTTACCCAAATTCCTTCCTTATCTGACCTATGAACGCTGACCTTTCGGCTATAAACACAGCAAACAATCATTTGGGTTATGATAAAGTCATTCGAATGCAGTAGACATAGGAAGAAGGGAGATAGCTTATCCTGAAGATCAAAAGAACTAAGCCCAGCGGCGAAAAGGGCATCCTTCGACAAAAGGGCACTGGCCAAGAACACTCGACCACTGCGGAGGGTCACCAAATCCTTCTTCTCCTGCTCAGACAGCTCTGGATGCGCCTCTGAATCCTTCACATGGCTCGCCCACACCCAAGAAAAATTGGAATCAATATTCCCCTCAATGATGAAAATCAAGACTTCCACTCTTTTATCGATAACGGATTGTCCGATATCATCTTAAATGACTTCCGGGGCCCGATATAGGGCCACTCAGAGTTCCTTCCGGAAACCAAATTGTAGCAGACTCGGAATAGAGAAAGAGTTGTCGTTACCCCAACATGGCTACACATTGAAATAAACCCGATGAGGTTACGCCAGCTATTCGGAGTTACCATCGTCGGGCATATGTTATAGAACCTGTTGAGAAATTATTGAAACATAATTGCCCCAACTCTATTGATTTTGATGATTTCCAAAAGCCATGAATATATTAATAGAAACAATGAATTATTTATCAAATACCATGAGTTTATTTAAAAATAAAAAATATAAACTATCAATGTTTACATTCAATGAGTTCTTGAATTGATGATCAAATCAATTCTATTCAAGTCACATTTATATTTAAATTTATTTGGGACGAGTTTTAAAGTCTATCAGAACATTTTTCTGATTTTTGTATCGCTCCCGAGCCGATTCAAGGGTTTCCGAGTCGACTCCCCAAATGTCTGTTTTTCAATGTTGTCCTGAGTCGACACTTGAGTTTTCAAGAGTCGACCCCTGAACCTTCGCGAGCCGACTCATGGACTGTGCGAGCCGACTCGACTCAGACGGCAGAGAGGCTCATTTTTGAGCACTTCTCGAGTCGACTCCCCGCATATCTCGAGTCGACCCTTGAAAGTTAGGTATTTCTGGAATCGAGTGTTCGAGCTGACTCACGCAGTGCTCGAGCCGACTCCACGGAATCTGGACGCGATTTTTTCTGGATGCCACATCAGCTCTAACGGTAATATTTTTGAATAACGGCTATTTTTCTATGTTTCTAACGGCTATATCTTTGCAGAATCTATAAATAGAGGACCCTATTTCAAATCAAAGAGAGGAGAAAAACAAGAAAAAAAAAACAAGAAAAAGAGAGTTACTGCCTTATCCAAAAAGAGGAAAAAACAGAGCTTTATTGGAAAAATCTTCTAGTTCAAAATAGAGTGATTTAAAAGGAGTGAAATCAAAGAGGAAGTTTCGTCTGCTCCAGATCATCAATCCACAAGAATCAAAAGAAAATCCAAAAGCTTTTCAAAGATCAAATCGAAGGATTTTCAACATTCAACAAAAGGAGAAAAAGCTTCATCTCAACTCCAAAGTTTTCAAACGGTCAAGAATCTTGCTGAGGCCTGATTCAATACTTCAAGAGGAGTTAAAGAGGAGAAGGAAGAAAGCCAAAGCCACAACCATCTGCAATCTTATCAGGCTTTTCTAACCCTTTTTATACTTTATTTGTATATTTGCTCAAGGGGAGCGTTTCTATATTTAAACTCTGTTATTTTGGTTGTTTGCTGATTCAATCAGTGGATTGAATCAGTGGAGGTTATTATACCTTGTTGCAAGCCGGAGTGCTTGTGTTGGGTTAGTTGTGAGCCCGTGAAAAACAACGTGTAGGGTTTTGTGCTGGTGAGCCCGTGTAAAATCGGCTGGGTTAGTTGTGAGCCCGTGAAAAATAACGTGTAGGGTTTTGTGCTGGTGAGCCGTGTAAAACCGGCTGGGTTCGTTGTGATCCCGGGAAAACAACAAGTTTGAGTTGTGAACTTGTAAAACAACTCGGCTGTAATCGAAGAGATTATAGTGTGGACCCAAGTGAATCTTGGGAGTGGACGTAGGTGTTGGTTGCACCGAACCACTATAAAATTATCTTATGTTTGTCGTGCTATATTTTTCTCTCTCTATCTCTCTTTATTATTTGCTTGTGTATTGATTAAAGTTAGCCTCTCACTTGCACATTTTGCTAACTAATCAACTAAAGTTAAAAAGACTTAAATTTTTAAGAACCCAATTCAAACCACCCCCCCCCTCTTGGGTTGCCATCTGGGCCAACAATTGGTATCAAAGCGAGTGCTCATTTAGAATTTGATCTCACGATCAAGGGCTAAAGATCCTTATGGCAACACAAAGTGGTTATGTTTTGCTGAAGGTCATTCTACGAATCGACCTCCTTTATTTAATGGAATAACTATTCATATTGGAAAGCAAGAATGAGAATATTCATTTAAGCTTCTGACTATGAATTGTGGGAAGTAATAACTAATGGACCTAGTACACCCACACACTTAGTTGAAGGCATTCTTGTTCCTAAGTCCGAAAGGGATTGGAATGATAATGATAGAAGAATGGCTCAATTAAATGCTAAAGCCATTAACATTTTATATTGTTCCTTAGACTCTAATAATTCAACCGAATCTCAACATGTAATTCCGCAAAAGAAATTTGGGATAGGTTGGAAATAACACATGAAGGAACAAACCAAGTTAAGGAATCAAAAATAAACATTTTGGTTCATAAATATGAACTGTTTACAATGGAACAAACTGAAACCATACATGCATGTTCACTAGATTCACTGATATTGTGAATGGTTTAAAGAGTCTTGGTAGAATTTATTCTAATGCTGACCTTGTGCGCAAAATTCTTAGGTCACTACCAAGATCGTGGGAAGTGAAAGTCACTGCTATTCAAGAAGCAAAGGACCTCAATGCATTACCTTTAGAGGAGCTTCTAGGATCCCTAATGACCCACGAGCTGACAATGAAGCAGCATGTTGAGGAGGAAACAAAAAGAAAGAAAACACTTGCCCTCAAAACTGCAGAAATGGAAGAGAGCAGCAGTGAAAGTAATGATGAAGATGATGATGAAACTGCTCTCTTGGCCAAAAAATTCAGAAAGTTTATGAGAAAAAGGCTCTTCCATAAAAAAAAAATTTGGAGCAAGAATTGATGGAGAAAAAGATAAGAAAAAGGACAAGGAGAAAGAAAAAGAGAAAGAGCCCTTAGTATGTTATGAGTGTAAAAAGCCAGGGCACTTTAGATATGATTGTCCTTTGCTGAAAAAGGCCTACAAGAAAAAGAAGAAAGCATACATGGCAACATGGTCTGATGAATCTTCCTCGTCGGAAGAAGAAGAACAAAAGGAAGTTGCCAATATCTGCTTCATGGCCAACAACGACGACAACGACAATGAGGTAAGTTCTGAAAACTCAAATGATGAATTCACTTTTGATGAAATGTTTGAGGCTTTCAATGAACTTATGAGTGATTTTAAATCTTTGAAAAAGAAGTATAAGT
>UESW01002276.1:64034-142783 GCA_900491605.1 Calamus simplicifolius
TGTGACGTTTGGCGATAACGGTAAAGGTCAAATTATGGGCCTTGGTAAAGTTCGCATAACTCCATCTATATTTATTGATAATGTACTTTATGTTGATGGTTTAAAGCACAATTTAATTAGTATAAGCCAACTATGTGATAAGAACTTTAATGTTTCATTTAAATCTTCTATTTGCATAGTATCTGATTCCATTAATGATAGCATTGTTTTTACTGGTTATAGACATGGCAATGTGTACTTAGTTGACTTAGACAAATTATCTGAAAGTAGTCATTGCCTAATTGCTGACAATGCTAACATAAATGATATTGGATGGTTATGGCATCGTAGATTAGGTCATGCAAGCACACACCTTATTTCAAAACTAATTAAAATGGATTTAGTTAAAGGTTTACCTAAGTTAGATTTTGAAAATAACAAAATCTGTGATGCATGTCAATTTGGAAAACAAACTAGAAGTTCTTTCAAATCTAAAAACATTGTTTCAACTTCTAGGGCTCTAGAGCTACTTCACATGGATCTTTTCGGACCAACTAGAACCACAAGTCTAGGAGGAAAGAAATATGGTCTAGTGATTGTAGATGATTATTCTAGATATACTTGGGTAATGTTTTTAGCTCACAAAGATGAGACTTTCTCGATATTCCTGAAATTCTTCAAGAAAGTCACAAATGAGAAAAACACTACCATAGTATCTCTAAGAAGTGATCATGGAACTGAATTTGAAAATCACTTATTTGAAAGTTTTTGTTCTGAAAATGGAATTAATCATAATTTTTCAGCCCCTAGGACTCCACAACAAAACGGTGTAGTTGAAAGAAAAAATAGACCTTAGAAGACATGGCCCGTACCATGCTATGCGAAAGCAACTTACCAAAGTATTTTTGGGCGGAAGCAATTAACACAGCATGTTACATCTTAAATAGAGCTTTAATAAGACCAATATTAAAGAAAACACCTTATGAATTATGGAATGAAAGAAAACCAAATATAAAATACTTTCATGCATTTGGATGTAAATGTTTCATTCATAATAATGGTAAAAACAACTTAGGAAAATTTGATGCTAAATCTGATGAAGGAATTTTTCTAGGTTATTCAACGACTAGTAAGGCATATAGAATCTTTAACAAGAAAACCTTAATAGTTGAAGAATCCATACATGTAGTTTTTGATGAATCTTTAGCAACTGGATCTGAAAAGATTGATGATGAGGAAGATACAAACATAATTGAAAAAGATCTTGAAAAACTTAATATTGAAGTATCTTCTGATCATGAACAAGAGGCTAAAGATGATGATTCACATAAGGACGATGATGTCAATATTGATCATAATGATATAGATCTTCCAAGAGACTGGAGATATGCTCATAGTCATCCTAAGGAATTGATTATAGGTGATCCATCTCAAGGAATAAGAACTAGATCATTTATGAGAAATATTAGTAATCATCTTGCATTTGTATCACAAATTGAACCTAAAACTATTGAAGAAGCTGAAAAGATAATAATTGGATGTTAGCAATGCAAGAAGAACTAAATCAATTTACTAGAAATAATGTTTGGACTTTAGTTGAAAGACCTAAAAATCATTCAGTAATAGGATCAAAATGGGTTTTTAGAAATAAACTAGATGAAAATGGCATAGTAATTAGAAACAAAGCTAGATTAGTTGCAAAAGGATATAATCAAGAGGAAGGTATTGATTTTGATGAAACCTTTGCACCTGTAGCTAGATTAGAAGCCATTAGGCTATTACTTGCATTTGCATGTCATATGAATTTTAACTTATTTCAAATGGATGTTAAAAGCGCATTTTTAAATGGATTTATAAATGAAGAAGTTTATGTAGAACAACCACCAGGTTTTGAAGATCACGAATTTTCAAATCACGTTTTTAAATTGCACAAAGCTTTATATGGTTTGAAACAAGCACCTAGAGCTTGGTATGATAGGTTAAGTAAATTCTTAATAGAAAATGATTTTACAAGAGGAAATGTTGATAAAACACTATTTTTGAAAAGAAAAATAAAGATTTACTTGTAGTACAAATATACGTAGATGACATTATTTTTGGTGCTACTAACGATTCTCTTTGTCAAGAATTTGCAAAGTTGATGCAGGGAGAATTCGAGATGAGCATGATGGGAGAACTCAACTTCTTCCTTGGACTCCAAATCAAACAATGCAAGGAGGGAATCTTTATCAACCAAACCAAATACACAAGAGAACTACTCAAAAAGTTTGGTATGGAAACAATGAAACCCCTCGGAACTCCAATGAGTCCTTCATGCAAGCTGGACAAAGATGAAGAAGGTAAAAAGGTTGATCAAAAGTATTATCGAGGTATTATCGGATCCCTTCTTTATTTAACAGCAAGTAGACCAGATATTATGTTTTCAGTATGTTTATGTGCTAGATTTCAATCTGAACCTAAAGAATCACATTTAATAGCTGTTAAAAGAATTTTAAGATACTTAAATGGAACAAAAAATGTAGGTTTATGGTATTCTAGAGACTCACATTAAACCTAATTGCATATTCGGATTCTGATTATGCTGGATGTAAACTAGATAGAAAAAGCACAAGTGGTGCATGCCATTTCTTAGGAAGTAACTTAATCACATGGTTTAGCAAAAAGCAAAATTCAGTTGCATTATCAACTACTGAAGCTGAATATGTAGCAGCTGGAAGTTGCTGTGCGCAAATCCTATGGATTAAGCGACAACTTGAAGACTATGGTATCACACTTGATAAAACACCCATAAGATGTGATAACACTAGCGCAATCAATTTAACTAAAAATCCAATTCAACACTCAAGGACAAAACACATAGAAATTAGATATCATTTTATAAGGGAACATGTAGCTAATGATGAAATTTGTTTAGATTATGTAAACACTGAAGAACAACTAGCTGACATCTTTACAAAACCTTTAAGCGAAGAAAGATTTTGTTATCTTAGAGGAGAGTTAGGAATTTGTAACCCTTTTGGATAGATTTTGAAACCTCTAAGGAAATATATCTAGAGTTCTTTCAATTTCTCAAAATCTTAAGGAAATTTTATCTAGAACTCATATCAATTTGATCTATCAAAATCCATGATTTTTAATCATACTCAAAGATCAAATCCGGGTTCATTTCAGACACTCTGAAAAATTTTGATTTTTTACTCTGAAATGGTTTCGGAGCCGACTCGAGAGTATCGGAGTCGACTCGAGTTTCTGCTGAAACTCAGGAGTCGACCCCTTCTCTGAGCGAGTCGACTCGAGATCGAGTCTGTGCTCTGTGACTTACCCGAGCCGACTCTATGCTTTGCGCGAGTCGACTCGACGTGGTCCCAAATCGCTTTATTAGGGCACGAGCCGACCCATCGATCGATTCTAATCATTCCAAATCATTTTCAAAACCCTCCAAAACCCTTCAAACCTTCCAAAATCTTCCAAAATCCTTAAACAATCATTCCACTTGATTCAATGGCCCCCAAAACCCGTGGTGCTAGTAGTAGCGGTGCCGGGATGAAAAGAAGAAGACCGTGCGTCGACCCGTTCGCGAGCCGACTCCGGACTCTTCGCCTGCTTCCTCTTCGGACGACTCGCCTGCTCCTACTCCTACTCCTCAGGTAGATCACCTTGCGAGTAGAGTCATTACTACAGGAAGGAAGTTTGACTTTGATTTGTTTGAGAGAGAGGGATTGCTTGTAGGGTCACAGTTGAAGGAAATGGGATTTGAAAAGATATGCTCCTTAGACTGTCCACATACCCAGCATTAGTTAAAGAGTTTTATAAAAATTTGACTAGAGGGGACAATGGATTGGTCAGCATGTTAGAGGAGTTGGTTTGAATGTCACTGCCATCATTCTCTCTAAATTATTGGACTTACCCCTATCTGGACCTTCCACTTTTGACCCAGAGGATAGGTCACCTGCCCTCACAAGATTATTGAATAGAAATTTTGAGGGATTTGAAGAAGTTTTTGCCAATCAGCTGCCACTGGACTTGAGATTGCTTCATAACATCTGCAGCAGGATTCTTTTCCCTAAGACAGGCCGTTTTGACTATGTGTCTGAGAGGGATATCTTTGTTATGGATGCTGTAGTTTCAGGCAAGCCAATCAACTTACCCATTATGATATTATGGTATATAGCTGATTGTGGGAGTAAGAGGAAATCCTGTCTTCCCTACGGCATGATCTTGACACAATTATTCAGAAGCCAAGGAATTGAAATTAGTGATAGTGAGCCCAGGAGAAATTTGAGACATACTGACTACTATTCATTGGCCACTATTCACCGCATGGGCTTCAAGAAAGTTAATGGTAGTTGGATAAGAAAAGGTCAAGAAGATGTTAGAGCTGAGGAGGACAGAGTTGAAGACATTAGAGCTGAGGTCGAGGCTGGACCTTCTGTTGCTGGACCGTCTGAGGCAGGACCTAGCATGCATTATTCTCCTCCACCTCAGACTTCATCTTCTTCTGTGAGATTTTCAGATGAGCAGTTATGTCACTTAGAGCTATGTTTGCAGAATTTGATAATCAAAGAAAGATGAAATTGGTCAATTGAGAGAAGATATTAGAGAATTAAAGGAAGACATCATTTCAAGACTTGACTTACTTTCATTTTCTGTTGGTACCCATGTGGATTCACTCAATGCTGAGCTTAAGAAGATATTTGAAAGACTTCAAGGGATAGCTGATGGATCCAATGTGTATCTTGATAGAACTAATCAGTTAAGAAGAGATATTGATGCTGCAGTTGATCAGATACAAGTAACTATGAATGACTTTAACAAATCACAAAAGGATGATATCATGGAAATGATTGGACACTTAAAGAGTATAGTTTTCAAGCGTGTCAAATGATTTTGATACTTATCATAGTTTGTATTTCTAGATTTCCTTACTAGATTGTATCTAGGAAGTTTTGCTTTAATATGACTGTATTTGAACTTTGATGAATTTAAGTTAGTTTAATTTCATTACAATGAGATTGTGTTACATTTTGATGTAATTTGACATACTTTTGAAGTAATGAGAAAAGTTATGTTCATTTCAATTATGAGTACCTTTGAATATCCTTGAATGCTTATGTTTAATTTGATATAATTTTGAATATCTCAATACTCAATTGATAACTTAGATGCTGAATGAATTCGAATGAATTTAATCAAGTTGATGCTCTGATGCATCTCAACCTTTTTGTTGATTACAAAAAAGGGGGAGAGATTTATATGATTTAATCGTATATGCATCATCATATTTGATTTGTTTAAACCTTATATGCTTTTAATTGCCCTAATTAAATAAGGGGGAGAGAATATAAGGGGAAGAGATAATTTGAATTTCATAAAGAAAAAGGTTTATTTGCTTAAGTTTTTGAATTTGAAAAATTTTGAATGAATTATAAAATTGAGGTTCATAGGGGGAGCTACCTCATTGAGGGGGAGCCTTTCCATGAACACAAAAGTTGATTTTGGTATCATAAATTTTTCAATTTTATAATGCATATACTCAATGTTTTTGTCATCATCAAAAAGGGGGAGATTGTTGAGAAATTATTGAAACATAATTGCCCCAACTTATTGATTTTGATGATTTCCAAAAGCCATGAGTATTTAAAGAAACAATGAATTATTTATCAAATACCATGAGTTTATTAAAAATAAAAAATATTATCAATGTTTATTCAATGATTCTTGAATTGATGATCAAATCAATTCTATTCAAGTCACATTTATATTTAAATTTATTTGGGACGAGTTTTAAAGTCTATCAGAACATTTTTCTGATTTTTGTATCGCTCCCGAGCCGACTCAAGGGTTTCCGAGTCGACTCCCCAAATGTCTGTTTTTCAATGTTGTCCTGAGTCGACACTTGAGTTTTCAAGAGTCGACCCCTGACCTTCGCGAGCCGACTCCTGGACTGTGCGAGCCGACTCCGCTCAGACGGCAGAAGGCTCATTTTTGAGCACTTCTCGAGTCGACTCCCCGCATATCTCGAGTCGACCCTTGAAAGTTAGGTGTTTCTGGAATCGAGTGTTCGAGCCGACTCCACAAGCTCGAGTCGACTCCACGAAATCTGGCGCGATTTTTAACGATGACACATCAGCTCCAACGGTAAGATTTTGAATAACGGCTATTTTTCTTGTCTCTAACGGATATATTTTTGCAGAATCTATAAATAGAGGAGCTCTTTTCAAATCAAAAAAGAGAAAAAAAAAAAAGAGAAAAGAATATCTTTCAAAAAGAGGGAAAAACAGAGCTTTATTGGAAAAATCTTCTAGCTCAAAATAGAGTGATTCAAAAGGAGTGAAATCAAAGAGGAAGTTTCGTCTGCTCCAGATCATCAATCCACAAGAGTCAAAAGAAAATCCAAAAGCTTTTCAAAGATCAAATCGAAGGATTTTCAACATTCAACAAAAGGAGAAAAAGCTTCATCTCAACTCCAAAGTTTTCAAACGGTCAAGAATCTTGCTGAGGCCTGATTCAATACTTCAAGAGGAGTTAAAGAGGAGAAGGAAGAAAGCCAAAGCCACAACCATCTGCAATCTTATCAGGCTTTTCTAACCCTTTTTATACTTTATTTGTATATTTGCTCAAGGGGAGCATTTCTATATTTAAACTCTGTTATTTTGGTTGTTTGCTGATTCAATCAGTGGATTGAATCAGTGGAGGTTATTATACCTCGTTGCAAGCCGGAGTGCTTGTGTTGGGTTAGTTGTGAGCCCGTGAAAAAAACGTGTAAGTAGGGTAAGCCGAGTAAAACCGGCTGGGTTCGTTGTGACCCGGGAAAACAACAAGTTTGAGTTGTGAGCTTGGAAAACAACTCGGCTGTAATCTAAGAGATTATAGTGTGGACCCAAGTGAATCTTGGGAGTGGACGTAGGTGTTGGTTGCACCGAACCACTATAAAATTATCTTGTGTTTGCCGTGCTATATTTTCTCTCTCTCTATCTCTCTTTATTATTTGCTTGTGTATTGATTAAAGTTAGCCTCTCACTTGCACATTTTGCTAACTAATCAACTAAAGTTAAAAAGACTTAAATTTTTAAGAACCCAATTCACCCCCCCCCTCTTGGGTTGCCATCTGGGCCAACAGAACCTCATTACTTCTTTTACCAACGGGTGAAAGGGAAATCGAAGGCGCGCTCTCAACCTTTCTTCATAAAAGAACACCCCGTGCCCCGGTTGCATTAAGACCCTCTACTCAGCTTTCGGAGGCCATAAGGCGACGTCCTGAGGAATCTTGTATCTTTGACATATTATATCAGATATTCAAGAGTTATCTCGAAAGCTACATCATTTGGACCCTTCATGTTGTCGAGTTGAAGAGCAAACCACGAATGGACTCGCAAGGGTTTTGAAGAATGAAATCTCTAGGGGGAAAACAAGAATGCGCTACAGAAAGAGCACTGCTCTAACCCTTACCCCTTTTTAAAAGACATTTCAAGGAGAAAGTACGATATCTCTAGAAGAAACCCCCGAATGCTCAAATTGCTGCTAGAGGCACTGTAAACACAGGGATTCGCCATGTGAGACTTTCTCAATCGTCGCCCATGAGAAACGAGGGGTTTTTCTCCTCGTGTGATGAGAAGAAATGATGGAGCAGTGGCCCAGTATTTACGAGGCCATCATTGTACGTCCCTTTGAATCCCCTCGGATGAAATTATTCTAGACTGTACTCCCTATATCCAAATTTATACTTCAAACTAGGGAGTGGGGGGCATGTGATGAGGGTAAAATTATCATTGCACCAACACTTGTGCACACGACAAAAAGGTCGAGACCAATCTCGATATCCAATCAGCCAGCTATCATATCTAGAAAACAGTGGAGCCAAACCACCTTCGGCAGAGCCGAACCATCCTCGACAAGACTAGACCATCCTTAGACCGAATTCTTCGAACCATTCTCATGCCTCAGCAGGTCCGAGCGATCCTCTGATCTCGTTCGAACCGATATATTTGTATGCTTTGACAGAACCGAAGCATTCTATCCTCATATACCCGATGGCACCAAACAATTATATACGTTGGCCGAATCTTATGCTTCGGCTAGTCCGAACAAGCCTCTTGCCTTGGCCAGACCGAAGCATTCAAATGCTTCGGCTGTACCAAGCTATCCTTATGCCTCAGCCAAACCGAGGTATTCAAACATCTCTGCGGAACCAAGCGCGGGAGAATTCAAATTCATGATAGCTTAACAAGATCTCGAGCAAAAAATTATGCAAATAGTACCGAAGTGGCCTAGGGCCTATAAAATCACTGAATCTCAAAGCATCGACCAGCTTCCCTAGCCGTCGATTCTCTAACTAACTAGATACTGATACTACCGGCCTCATAACAAACTTGATTCGAATCCGATTCGAATTTGAACGGTTTTGGATCCCCTATGATGCACCCAAGGAATCAGGTGATCGCCTATAAATACCCTTGTCCTAAAGTCTCTCAGGTATACTTTTACTGACACTCTGACTGAAAACTCTATCGAAGCTCAAGCAGAGCTTTGAGTTCTTGAGAGGCCATGTATCTTGAAGAACTCTTCTACGAGAGTCTTCTCCTCACATCTGCTTGCTGTGAATTTTTACTGACTCAAGCGTCGAAGAATCTTTCACAAATGTCATCTCAGATACTCTCTTTATGAGGACTGACTTGAAGGTTCTGTCTGAATAAGAGATTAGCATTAGATTCAAAGCCAAGTTTAAGTTGAAGAACAAATTTTTACAGCGATACTTGATAATGCTCATAATATTTCGTTAGTAGTTATGTCGGTCAATTCATTGAACGCCAGAAATCAAAATGCAATTAGGCGAGCGCGTTTCCATCGGATCGGTCCCGTCACCCTCACCTCTCCTTAAAATTGCCTAGTGATGCGAGAGATTAAGCCTCGGTCCACAAGGCCGAAGGAGCCCCAGTGAGAAAAAGTCTGTGGACTGCTGCTTCTCGACAACGCCGCTCAAGTTGTCACGCCGGCGAGGGACTCCAAAGCACGAGAAGTGGAGGCGGCCGCCATCCTAGATCGCCTTCTGGCAGTCAAAGTCAATGATTCTTTTTAAGAATAAAAATAAAACCGCGTGGAAGCTGCTTCGTGGCTCATGAAGGTGGGTACTGGATCGTGTTGATATGGTGCAGCTCAGATTTATCATGCTTTTAAAATTATCGTACCATGTAGGGTATAGTTCGTTTATTATTGATCATATGGCACGATAAAAAAAAATTCAAATTCGATATGATTCGTAACCCATTTTGGATTACAAACGTGCCAAACCTGAGCAGGCCTGGCACGGTCCACATGGGCCATGCCCAGACAACCCACCATGCCCAGGCATGGCCTAGGCACGGCACTACCTAGGTGTCGTGCTGGCCGTGCCTAGGCAACGGCCTAGCTCAGGCCGTGCCAGGCACGGGTCTGGGCCGTGCTGGTATGGCAGGCTGATTCAGGCCTGTTATGGACTGTACCGTACTGGGCCAGCAAAAAAAAATTTTGAATCCGGTATGGCACGGTTTACTGGATCGTGCCAGTACCTAAACCGTGCCGTGCTGGCACGGCACTGTTTACTGGGCCGTATCGGCACGGTCCGATACTATAGCAGTACTGAGCCGTGCCTTGCATGATCCCATGGGCCTGGGCCGTGTCGTACCATGAGCGGCACGGTCCAATGCCTACCTCTAGTGGCTCCTGAATCCTAGTATCCTTTGTATATATTAAAATAAAGTTTGTCAAGGGATATTTAATACGTATGTATATAACTTTTTTTTAGAAAATAAAAGAGGGGAAGGAAAATTTTCAAAAGATGTTTAATACCTGAAATTTATTTAAGGCTTTAAAACAATAGCAATAAATAAATAAATAAATTATATATACCTGAAGTTCCTTTCCTTCCATCTTTTTATTTCCTGAAAAGCTGAACAAAGGGGCGTTAGCAAAACCCGTTAAAATATGGCTTTGTCTTGCTTGCCGTACTCCTATCCTAATTAACTTCCACAGATGCGGACAAACCGACAGCTCGCATCCTTTCGCCATGGATTATATGGGTAGGTTCAAAGGCCATTTGATTTCATCTCAAGCAATTCTTCATTTCTTACGCTTCCTGGTCTCTGGTCTTTTAAAATAGGTAGATTCAAAGGCCAGTTGATTCCATCTCAAACAATTCTTCATTTCTTACGCTTCCTGATCTCTGGTCTTTTAAACCTCGGAAAGGGATAGTTCATGAGTTGGATTGGAGAGGCTTCAGATCTAGATGGAGAGGCCAGCCAACCTGCTCCTCTTTGCATCTTCCTTCTTGGTGTTCTTATCTTCCTTTATCTACCACCCAGCTACTGTGGTTTTGGCTCAGAACGCGACAGTATCGGTTGATGCCGGTGTAATTCTCGATTGGCGTCTGGGACGGGGAAGAGATCCCAGACCAGCATCTCCATGGCGATCGATGATTTCTATGCTGCTCATCCTAACTACACAACCAGAATAAATCTACATTTCAGGGACTCAAACCAAGACGTCATTGGGTCAGCCTCTGCAGGTACCTTCTCTTTATTTTGAGAATAAAATTTCTAAGCTCTACAACTCCATTTTCTCATTTGTACAAATTAGATATAATGTAAATTTCTTGTTAGGCTAAAATTTCTGAATAACTATTGGCCAACAGTGTCCTTTTCATAAGCAAAGAGTTTGTTCTTGCAATAAAGCTATTACGCGAACATTGTGAGGGAGAAAAACTCCCCTCGAACAAATTTATTAAAATCATAGGGATTTACAAGGAAGAAGAGGAAGTACCAGCGCGCGGCAAGGAGATTACAAAATGATTTATAAGAATTCAACCACCTCCGGAGGCAAAGGTTGCCTCATGGGTGGAAGCTTGCTAATATCTGGTAGTGAAGAATCAAGGATGAGGTTGCGTTCTCGTGGAGGAATATGCTTGATTTCCTCTTATTCCATGCCACGAAACGCAGCTTTGACCATAGCCGTGCTCGAATTAGGGTGGTATTCAAAATGGTTTCAGGCAAGTTTTCTGGTTTGGGCGTATAAGAAATGTCAACGGCGTGTACGTACGCGCAATGCAAATGGTTGCTGTCAAGCCAACTCCATACCGGTTAATGGTCAAAAGACGCTAAAAAATATATATATGATTCTGAATCTATCTTTTTCAAGTTTATCAATCTTGGATGACTGGAGGTTCGAAAAACTATTTTGTTCCTTATGCTGGAGTTTTGACTCTTCAAAGTAGTGGTAGCTGAAGCAATTGCAGCAAAAGTCGTAGTTCTATAAAAGCACGCGTGGGCACAAAATCTAGAATATTAGGTCGATTGGTGAGGCCTTCCCGTTGTATTCGTGGTTCAGTTATATCCTAAGATGAAACTTGGCCCAATTTGCCACGTACTGTGGAAGTCTAAACCCCAGACCAGAACTGCAACTAAGAAAAGATACATCATGACATAATGCTTCTATTTCAACATTTTTAGGAAAATAGGATACTAAGCCGAGTAAAATGTTCGAAAATATGTCTCATAGTCTACTTCAATAAGAGAGCAATCGCTAAAGATAATTGTGTAAGAAAAATGCTTAATATACATATATATATATATATAGAGAGAGAGAGAGAGAGACGCACACGCACACTTTAAAAAGGCACTTGGCACTTGGCGTGAAGGAATGCAAAAGCTTGAAATTTTATTTGACGGCTCAAATTTTGAAACACAAAAATAAATTTATCCATACGCGCCTCACCGTTTGATCCTCATCAACTTACTTTACTTCTTCAACCGTAATTTGATTGCTGCAGCCGTGGACCTACTGAAAAACATCCAAGTCCAAGCAATCATCGGCCCCCAGACGTCATCGCAGACCGAATTCGTCGCCGTTCTCGGGAACAAGACACATATCCCCATCCTCTCCTTCTCCGCCACCAGCCCATCCATCTCCTCCGCCCGGACTCCTTATTTCGTGCGCGCCACCTTCAACGACTCCTCCCAGGTGGGCGCCATTGCCGCCATCGTCGAACACTTCGGATGGCGGGAGGCGGTCCCCATTACGAGAACTCCGACTACGGCACCGGATTCATTCCTTCCCTCATCGACGCCCTCCAAGACGTCGATGCCCGTGTCCCCTACCGCAGCGTCGTCTCTCCCTCCGCCTCGGACGTCAGCTAGACGAAGAGCTCTACAAGCTCATGACCATGCAGACCCGTGTCCTCATCGTCCACATGATGCCGCACCTCGGCTCCCGCCTCTTCGAACGAGCCCAGCAACTCGGCATGATGACCGCCGACTACGCCTGGATCACCACCGATGGGATCACCAATCTCCTGGATCTACTCGACCCGACGGTCATAGATTCGATGCAGGGCGTGATCGGGGTGCGGCCGTACGTTCCCAGGTCGAAGGAGATCATGAATTTCACGGGCAGATTTAAGGCGAGATTACACAACCGTCGAGATTATCCCACCGCCGAAGCGACGGACCCCACGTGTTCGACTTGTGGGCGTATGACGCCGCCTGGGCGCTAGCGATGGCGGTGGAGGAAGTGGGCGCCTCGAGTCCTCAATTCCAGCAGAAGCCATCACAAATTGGGTATAATTCCGACTTGGACAAGCTCGGGCAGTCCCAGACCGGGCCAAAAATTTTGGAAGCGATCTCCAATACCCAATTCCACGGCCTAGCCGGCGAATTCCGGCTTATCGAAGGGCAATTGCAGTCGGCCGCGTTCGATATAATGAATGTGAACGGAAAAGGGGGGAGAGGGATCGGATTCTGGACTCCAGCATCTGGGATATCCCGGTCACTGGTAAGTTACAGAATCAAAAGGGGCTAAAGCCCGTTATCTGGCCGGGAGACTCGACGACGGTGCCCAACGGATGGCAGATTCCGACGAACGGAAAGAAGCTCCGAATTGGCGTCCCCGTGAAGCAAGGGTTCCAGGAGTTTGTGAACGTGGTTCGGGATCCGATCACCAAGATGACGACTGTAACCGGTTACTGCATCGACGTCTTCGACGCCGTCATGAAAGCGCTGCCGTACGCCGTTCCCTACGAGTACGTTCCCTACGACAACGCCGAGTCTTATGACGATCTCGTGTTCCAAGTCTACAATAAGGTCAGTAGAAGAACCTTCAAAACCTCCAGTGGCAACAATTATGGTAATTTGGTATTCGGGTTTTAACTGATCGAAGGCATAAATGGGTTGCAGAGCTTTGATGCGGTGGTGGGGGACGTGACGATCGTGGCCGACCGGACGCCTTTCGTGGAATTCACTCTGCCGTACACCGAGTCCGGGGTGTCGACAATTGTGCCGGTGAAGGAGGACAACAGCAAGAATATGTGGATCTTCTTGAAGCCATTGACGACTGATCTTTGGCTCGGAAGCTTGTCTTTCTTCTTCTTCACCGGCTTTGTTGTGTGGGTGATCGAGCACCGGGTAAACAGGCATTCCGGGGAACGCCAACCCAGCAGCTTGGACTCATCTTCTACTTCGCCTTCTCCACGCTCGTCTTCTCTCACAGTTCGGTGATCGACACTCCTGATTTTTCTCTTACCATATTACTAGTACGTTTGGCTGACATCCATTGGATTTGGACCAATTTTCCAGGGGAGAAGTTAGAGAGCAACCTATCGAAGTTTGCCGTGATCATTTGGGTGTTTGTGGTGCTGATATTAACATCGAGCTACACTGCGAGCCTGACTTCGATGCTGACCGTACAACAGCTCCAGCCAACGGTAACTGGTGTGAACGAGCTGCTCAAGAAGGGAGATTATATTGGATACCAAGACGGATCATTCGTGATGGGGTTGCTGAAGAAAATGGGGTTTGACGAGAACAAGCTCAGGAGCTACAGTACAGTCGATCAGTATGCTCAGGCTTTGGCAAAGGGGAGTGCTAACGGAGGGGTTGCGGCTATCGTTGATGAGATTCCATACCTCAGGGGTTTCCTATCAAATTATTGCGCAGACTACACTATGGTCGGACGAACCTTCAAGACTGACGGATTTGGCTTCGTAAGTTCATTTTTCCACATTCTCTCAATGGATTCGCATTGCTATCAGATAATCGCATCGTGAGTAACTATGCAATGAAGTGCTGCTTGTGATAGGCAGACAATCATCACATATCTTCATAAGACGTGCTCCTCACAGGGCAAGGTTTACCATGCATCGCACTCTGTTGCATCATTTGCAATACCTTTTTGCCCTAAGACCATGGTTTAATTGAACCATGGGATAATTTTCCTCCGAACATAGGCATGATTTTTGGTTTAAACAAAGCAAGGAATAGTTTCACTAAAATGTGAGCAAATGGTCTAATTTTAGTTTAATCTCACTGACCTAAACTCTGAGAAGGGTGTTACCGCCCTGTCACATGCTGAGCTAGAAGGGTATCCTGAAATGGCATTGGCTGCTTTCAGGCATGAAAACAGGAAGTCCAATCATGTCACACTCATGCCCAAATGCAGACTTATGTTTCATGATAAAAACCATGGAACTTAAGACGACTAATCTGATTTTATGCTTCACAGGTTTTTCCAAGGGATTCTCCTCTGGTGCCTGATGTCTCAAGGGCCGTCTTGAATGTGACAGAGGGGGATATAATGGTAGGGATCGAAGAGAAATGGTTTGGGGGGCCGTCAACTTGCCCAACCCAGAGCAATAACCTCAGCTCCGCAAGTCTCAACTTCCAGAGCTTTGGGGGCCTGTTTCTCATCACTGGAGTCGTCTCCATGTTTGCACTGTTGATTTTCTTGGCCATATTCCTCTACAAGAACTGGAAAGATGCCACCACACCTGAGAGTTCCTTTGGAGGAAAATAGTCGCGTTGGCCAGGTACTACGACCGCAAGGATCTCACTTCCCCTGCTTTCAAGAAGAATGATGAAGCCATTCCAAACAACGGCGAGCAAGACCAAAATAGGCATTCTCAGGGCGCTGTAATCATGCCTGGTTTTGATGGTTCGCAGAGTCCCATGAGCATCTCCAACCATTCTGACATGAACTTTGCCTCACCAGACGACGGAATGTCCTTCGTAGAGCCGATTAGTCCCCGGATCAGAACACCACCGGCCGAAGCATCCGTAGAGCTGTCTGAAATCAGGGGAGGGCCCTAAAGCGTCCACCTGTATTTCTCAAAGTGAAACTAGATGGGTTGGCTCATTTAACTTGTTTGTTCCATATTGTTCGACCAGCTAGGTCATATAAATTCAATGCCGTTTAATCGTTGCTGAGGTTAATGCACTGTAAAAAATAATTAAAGAAAAAAAAAAAAGCTGTAGCTCGTTTTGTCACTTAGGTTTATCTATGGTCAACTAATGTAACTCTAGTTATGCGGCTTGTAGTTGTACACATAGAATTATGTGGCCTTTGCAATCAAACATTGTTCTAATTTTCTCTTAGCTCTGTTCAACTAAAGAAACTAGCCCAACAAGTCCTCAACTGGACTCCATAGATGACCACCAAATGCCACCACAAGCCACGCTTGCTACTCTCTTCTTCTCTTCCCTTGGCCACTACCAATCAGTGTTGCATTGATTATCAGGAACTAAACAAAGTAACATTATGGAATAGGCCTCTTTTACTATGAATATATGACTAGTTTTCAAAGGATAAAAGGAATTAGTTGGATGGGATAAGTGAGAAGTGTATATGTGTAGGTTATAACTCAAAATTAAATTAAAGAAGTATAAGTTGCATGGTTTCGAAAGCAAGAAGATAATAATCAACTATGATCTTTTGTTTGATGAGGTAGCTATTCGGAATTGGAAGCAAGCAAAGATTGAAAATAAATCAGTTCTTATTGATGAAATACCATCAAAATCAATTCATGAAGATGAAAATGGGGTGGAAGCCTTTCTCCATCCTCTTCAAATTCAAGCTCACAATCACCTTCAACTTCAAGTTCGTGGTTTGCTATCCAACTCTAAGGAAAATAAAAAGTTTGGATGCAATTTATCAAAGATGTAATTTTTTAATTATAGAACTAGAAAATTATGAAGAAGTTATAAAGGAAGAAACATGTAAGAAAGATATAGAAGAAGAATTATTGTCAATGAAAAGAATAAGAGATGGGTAAAAGGCCACAAGATAAAGAAGTTATTGGAGTTAAATAGATATTATAAAGAAAATATAATTAGGTGGTTTAGTACAAAGAAACAAAGTAAGGTTAGCTGCAAAGGGGTATTTACGATAAATAAATATTGATTTTTATGAGGCATTTGCTTCAATGACTTGTTTCAATATCCAAGAGCTTTTGTCACTTTAGCAACTCATAAGGCTAATTATTATATCAACTAGATATAAAATCAACATTTTTGAATGGAAAACTAAAGAAAGATGTTTAAGTTGAACAACCAAAAGACTTTATTGCTAAAGAAAAAAAAGACAAGGTCTAAAGCATAAAAAGACATTGCATGGATTGAAGCAAGAACTTGGAGCTTTGTATAGTGAGATCGAAATCTACTTTAATGATAGAGGATTCAAAAAGAGCAAGAGTGAGCCTACTTGATGTATGAAGAAGCAAACTGATTTAAGCATCCTAATTGTTGCACTTTATGTTGATGACTCGGTGTTTGTAAGAAACAACAAAAAATTGATTGAAGAATTCGAGAGAGAGAGAGAGAGATAAGTATGAATATAAGTGATATGAGATTGTTACAACATTTTTTAACATGGAGATTTATCAAGATTAAGAAGAGGTGTTTATATCTCAAAAGAAGCATGCAAAAAAAATTCTAATAAGATTCAGCATGCTTAGGTGCAAGCCTATGCCAACTGCACTTATTGTGAACAAAGAATTAAAGATGGAAGATGGAGAAATGAAAGTAAATGTAACTTTCTATTAACATATGATTGAAAACTTATTATTTCTTATTGCCATAAGATTTAGACAAAATGTTTGCTGTAAGATGCTTTCCAAATTCATATATAGTTCAAAGCTGCATAGACCTTAGAGTTACAAAAGGTATGCTAAGATATCTACAAGGCACAATAAAGTATGGAATTAGATTTGGCAAGAATTTTAACTTGAAGTTCATTAGTTTTTTGTGATAGTGATTGGGAAGGTGGTGTTGATGAGATGAAGAGTACTTTTAGCTATGCATTTTCTTTTAAATCAAGTATTTTTGTGTTCAAAAAAGCAATGATAAGTTGTTTAATCTTTGGCTGAAGTAGAGTATGTTACAATATCAATGCCAATTTTTCAAGCTATCTAGCTATGAAAAATTATTAAAGATCTTGATAAGAAGTAATTTGAAACTCTTTTTTTTTTGTGGTGCAATGACCAAGAATCCAGTTTATCATAATAATATAGATATATTGCAATTAAGCATCATTTAATTAGAGAAGCCTTTAATGAAGAAGTTTAATTTAATTTTTGCAAGCCAAATGAACAAGTGACTACCATATTCACCAAAGTATTTTCAAAGGAAATACTTGAGGATCTTATAGAAATATTAGGAGTTTAAGAGTAGCACAATAAAGGGGAGAATGTTGAGGTTAACATATTGTAAAAGATAATTAAAAAAAGCTATAACTTTTTTGTCACTTATGTTTAACTTAGGTTTATGTATATGGTTAACTAATATAATTCTAGTTAAGTTATATGGCTTTCATGTTATACATATAGAATGATGTGGCTTGCATGCTGCACATATGTAAGGTTTAGAACTAAGTAAACCTATGTATAAATAGTTGGAAAAAGAATATCAAATTAAAGAAAAAAAAAGGGGTTCACAGAACGCTCTCCTTCTCCCTTATTTTTTGGTAGAGATTGAATTTAATTATTTCAATTCTTAGTATTTTCCCTTCATCTCAAGCTGAAACAACAACCATCTTAAAGCTTAAACAATGGGCCAATAATTGTGAATATGCTATCCAATGATCAACAAATTGCAAGTACAAAGCATTTGACTCAAAATTTGCCTTACTTGATTTTAAAACAAGTCAAGTTAGAGATATGTATTTCAATTATAAAAATTGATATTTAACCATGATAAATGGGTCAAAATTTACATATGAAAGCCCTAAAGAACCTCAAGCACTCCTCAAATCTTTTGAGGATAACATGCCACTTAGTAGTTTTGAGCAGCCATACAAGAGTGATTGTAAATCAAAACCTCACATTATAGGAGATAAGCACTCTCCTACCCATGGCACCTTCTAGGTTACTCATTTGCCACATGATCTATCTAGATCTAGAGGATCAAGTTAATTGGATGAATAATGAAGATTACAATAGCCTCTTAGAGTAACAATTAAAAGTTAAAAATATTTATTTATATCTTTATTATGTTTTTTTTTTGTGGTGAGAGGCGTATAGGGGGTGGAGAGGAGCAAAAAAGAATTATTTTGCATATAAAGATGAACCATCTTGAAGAAAAAGGAGTTCCTTATCCCTTTAATTATATGAGTGCAGCCTTACATGATGTCATGAGAGAGAGAGAGAAAGGGAATTTTAAAATTTTAATATCAAGATCTCAAGTCCCAAAGCAAATAGAGAGATAAAAAGCCTCATGTTTCTTTAGAAATTTAGATTTTTATTTTCTTAGAGCAATGTACATTCAAAATTTTAATTATATAATATAAAATATAAGTGATAAGAGATAAAAGATTCATTGGTGTAAGGATAAGCCTAAGCTAGCCTTCCTTTAGAGGGCTAGACTAGTTGGGTTGGCCCAACCTTGCTAAAGGCTCACCCCCCTCCCCCACACTGTGAATGAAAGTGATACTATCTTAACGATGTGGTATAAACAAGCACTACCTCCCAGCTAGCTCGACAACTTTAATATCACCTCCCTCATAATGTCATCCCTCTAATAGGTTCCCTACCATCGATATAACCAAGTAGAACAAGAGTGGTGCTTTGGCTATATACTCTTACTTTCTCTTGCAATCGAACCTTCGAAACTCCTTGTGAGCCTGTAATATTCTAATGCATGAATAGTCCCGCATTGGATGGAATGATTTAAAGAGCTACAATTTAAATTCACATGCTATGGATTAACTTGCACTTAAGTTTTTAATACTACGTGAACCTAACCTGCTAACATGTTAATTAGACTAGCAAATAGGTTTGAGGTGTTACAAAGGGCATTAGAACTAATTTGTATATATAAAAATTGATGGGCAAAAGGAAAGCATTACCCATGAGATTATAATGAAAAGAATCTCACTATGGCATGGAGCTACTTTGTAACATGAATGACTCTGCTCAAAGTATATTTTAGCTAGTTTATAACATGTGATGAAGATATTGTATGGTAAAGAGACAGATTATAATACTTCATTGCATGAATAAATCTATATTGGATAGAAAAGAATAGTTTGAAGAATTATAGCTCAAGTTTATTTGCTATCAATGAACTTGCCTTTGAATTTTTAATACCACATAGATCCAACTTGCTAATAAGTTAATTAGACCAGCAGGTGAACATGAGGCATTATAGAGCCCCTCTTCATATTTATCCTATTGTTGTCTTGGACTAGTTTGATGCCAACTTAATAAAAGAGATTTTGAAAATGGTAGATTAGAATAAAAGATTTTGGGAATAGTAGTCATTTATAGTGTAAGTGTTATGATTTATGTATTTCTATGCACATGGGCATATAAGGATATAGGTGAAAAGTTTGATCCTACTAATTTGGGTTGGTTTACAAAGTTTAAAGTTCAAATTTGAAATATAGTAGAAATAGTAGCATGGTTGATGTACATTCAAAATCAAGTTTGTATAACCAATGATTGAGGATAGGATATTAGATTTAGATACATATGGAAACTTTGATCTAATTGATTTGGGTTTAAATTATAAAATTTATAATTCAAGTTTAAAATAAAGCAAAATTGGTTGCATAACTAGTGTATGGTCTATGGCCATGCTTTCACATCTAATGATTAAAGTTGAAATATTAAGCATGAATGTTATATTTCTTTAAGTTCAATGGGCGAGCTTTAACATTTAGTTTAATCTGCAAATATGGTGGCTAGGATGGAGATTCTTCATAAATACATCAACAACTTGATCAATTATGAAAATAAATTAGATGCTAATTTTTTATAGATCATCTTTCCATGGACAAGGTAATAGTCAAGCTTAATATACCTAGTATGAAATTTGGGATGCAAGTATTGAAGATAGTGGAGACATTATCATATCAAATAAAAGGAATGATTTAGAGTGAAAAATAAAGTTTATGAAAAAAGCAAATCCATGTGAACTCAATAGCAATGTGGGCTAGGCTATTATATCTAATCTCACCAGGTGATTGAGCAATAATAGATTTCTTAGTATAGCAAGAAATTAATTAAATGTTAAGACAAACATAATATTTATTTCACTACTACAAAAAGTTAATTAGATTATGTCTATAAAACGTAGTCTTTTATATTTAGACTACATTTTCTAAAAGGTAGTCTAGGTGAGTGTAGTTTAAAGTATGAATATAGTTAAAAGTTCCTCTTTTAGACTACGTTTTTAGGCGTAGTCTAAACTCAAAAAGATGTAGTCTTTAAATACATTTAGACTATATTTTTATAAAAAATATAGTCTATATGTACAAAAGGCTACTTTTTATTATAAAATATAGTCTATCATGTATACGAAGGAGATATTGTCATACATTTAGACTGCATTTTTATAAGAAAATATAGTCTATAAATGTACATTTAGATTACTTTTTTATATTCAAAACATAGTATAATATCCAATCCTATCATACAAACATATACTTTCAATTCCAAATTTTTTTAAAAATTATTGAATTGAAATATCTAATACTGTCATACAAATATCTAATACTGTTATACAAAGATATACTTTCAATTCCAAAAAATCTAAATATTTTGAATTAAAATATCAATACTATCATACAAACATCCATAACATTTTCAGATAATCCAAACTTCAATATACAAACATCCATAACATTTCTTCAAATGAACCTTGCAAGTACTCGACCCATTCTCTACGCATAATATTGATCTCTTCTTGTTTATAAGTTTTCTTCTCGCCAAATTGCATATATACATAAGTTACTCAGAAAAAAATACTAAATAATATATGATACAAAAATTTAAAATCATAAAAAGTACTGCTTATATGAATCACGTAATAATTACCTACTTTTTTATTGGTTGAAATGATATGATTCTCAATAATCTCCTTCATATATATGATGACATAATAGCCACATTCAACACCTGATAGTTGGTTAGGATACTTGAAAAATAATTTAAAAGTTTTTATAAGATTCAAATAAATAAGATCTAATTTTATGAATTATTAAAAGAATGACTACCTTAACTGACTCTCAAGTAAGTTTTTTTTTGCAACTCGATCAGCTTTAGCGTTGTATTTTGAGTGCACTGATATAACAAAGTATAATAATAGTGTGAGACTCAAATGATATAACCCAGGAAAATTACTAAAAATTATAAAGAAATAAATACTTACGTATTAATAACACCTTTTAATCTTTTCTTGCTGACGTCTAATAGAATCATAAAAATACACTTTGTTCCCATAAGGATCAATAACCACCAAGAACTAGTGATTCCTTCATAAACATAATAACAATAATCAACAACTTAATATCAAAAGTATCATTTTTTATTAAAAAAGCATTTATCCAGAGTTATAAGAAGCTAGAAATAATTGATCCACATAACAACGCTTAATCTTTTAGCAATCAAATTTGATCGTGCTCCAACCGATCCAGATTGTATAGAGATCTGTCCAGGGTCTACGAAGCCATACATGTTGAGCAGTTTTAATTTCTTAAGTTGATTGTACAAATAGCTACACAAATTAAATTATTAATCCCATAGTTATTATTAGAAACTTGTAACATATAGTAATTGCATATGAAATACAAAAAATATAAAAAATATCTTATTATCTCATATATAGCATATACAACTAGAAGTAATCTTCTTCATTTAGCCAAAGTTATCGATATCTTCTCGAATAATATAATAGACCCGTTGATGATTAAAGACACCAACATCCAATACCACAGTTATTGTATTTGTATCTCCCAAACTTTTTGCAATGTGATTCTTTAAATATGACAAAACTCCATGGATCCTTTTCTTTGTTTTCTATCTGTAACTTTTGCGGAATAATCTTAGTCTATTAATAATAATAAAATTTAATTCACGTATGTTACATAGCAAATAGTTTATTAATATAATTAATCATAAATTTATAGCTAAGTTAAAAAATTTCAGATACCTTGACTCAATCATCAATAACTAATGATCGAGGCCATGCAACATGAGAACCAACAAATTTTTTAACTTTCACAGGATCATCACCAATTGTTATTGGAAGGAGAGCATCATTATCAAAACAAACATCAATAGATACACGATAATTATGAATACCCAAAGGAACTCCATATACAACAGAGTTTAGTGCTACATTCTCAATTACTGTACCATATCTAATTATATTATTAATAGATCCTACTACCAATTTGCAATGGTTTTTCTTCAAAGCAATAACATTAGAAAATATAAGTACTATGAATTTAAATAAAATGCTACAAATATAAGTAAATATTAACATACCTTTTGCATGTCTCTTTGTCTAATGATAAGAAATTCTATACTTGCATTATTTTT
The DNA here is from genome assembly GCA_900491605.1 of Calamus simplicifolius. Taxonomy (NCBI): domain Eukaryota; kingdom Viridiplantae; phylum Streptophyta; class Magnoliopsida; order Arecales; family Arecaceae; genus Calamus; species Calamus simplicifolius. The sequence goes on from UESW01002276.1 coordinate 86,632, forward strand.
TATATCAGAATCAACAACAGCTTTATTTGGATGCAATTTTTTAACTGAGCAGCTGCTATCTTTATTTGAAACATATTGAGCACTTGCAGCATATTTAGAAATTTCTTTCAACGTTGTATTTTCTTTCTGAAGTTGATGTAACTGATTAAGTAATGATTTCTTTTCTCAGCATCTTCTCTTTGTTGTTGGTTCCGTTTTTTTTTGTTCTTCTAACAAATGTTGTAAGATTTTGCTTGTTTTTATTATTTTCAGAAGATTGATTAGGTTGTAGGGTAACCATGCCTCCAGCACCCCTTACTCGATCACCTTGTTCGAAATTTTCCAATGCCATTTCTAGTTTATCTTTTTGTTCCTATTCTTGTATTGATCCATCTTTCATCTTCATTGTATAGTGATATGTAGAAAAAACAAACCATACATTAGGGAGTTATAGAAGGATCTATAATTACCTATTAAATGAACAATAACATATTTACTTACAATTTCTGTATGACTTTTTGGATGACTTCACTCTCAAAACTATCACCTTTTGAACACTACAAGAAAATAGAATAATAGTGACAAAAATTTCCATCACTATTCCGTCACAAATTGGGTTTAGTGATGGATTGTGACGAAAATCTTATCGTCATAATTTTTGCCGTCACTAAATTTAGTGACAGAAAGAGGTCCGTCACAAATAATAGCGACGGATTTGTAACGAAATATTTCATCAAAAATTTGTAATGAAACATATTTTTTGTTACTAAATTGTGACGGATTAGTGACGAACTATCCGTCATAAATTGTGACCGATTAGTGATGAACTATCCATCACTCATTATTCTGTCACTATTCCATCACAAATTTTTCATCACTATTCCATCACAATTTAGTGATGGATTATTGACAAATTTTAGTCACTAAAACTTCCATCACTAGTCCGTCACGAATATTTATCATATGTCATCCGTTATTGTTCCATCACTAATCAATCACTAATATTTTCATCACTAATTCGTCACTATTATTTCTATCAAAAATTCATCACTAATCCATAATTAACCTAATAAAATTCCATTAAATTTTTATTTTTATAAATTTAAAATTATTTTAAATTACAATATATTTAATGCATTCTAATAAATTTATAGATAAAAATTTAAATTTAAAAATAAAAAATATATTTCATAAAATAAAATAAATATATCTGTATACATCAATAATACTAATGTTTTATACATTAGACATCAAAACACCTCCGTCTCCTCTAGATTGCTACAAGAACACTTGGATGACTGTTTGTCCATGTAAGTTTCTTGGGATCGCGGTTCACATAGCCATCGATCAATGTTTCCATGGCACTAACTCCAGGCATTTTTCTTCGAACACCTGACGAGCGGTAACACCAGGTTCAAGCCACTAACTCCAGGCATTTTTCTTCAAACACCTGACGAGTAGTAACACCAGGTTCAAGCCAACGAGCGCTGTAACCGCATATAGTTAATTTAGAATTGTAGGGCTTGACCCTGGATTAGAGGGAGCACTTCCAGAAATTCTCACGGCAATCGGGCCGGGGTTTGGAATTAGTTTTCAACCAGCAATTGACGCGCCTCGGTTATAATCTCACTAGCTGCGTCATTGCCCCAAACGCAAAGATGTCGTCATCTTTCCCAACGAGTTCATTTTATCTATTGAACCGCCTCTACGTCGCTTTTCCCACAACCGATGTGGGACTAAAAGCGATTCAATCGTCAATCATCCCAACAATACGATCTGTTCTTCTTCCAACGGACGGCTCACATTCCAGTCCAGAGATGTCTAGCAAAACCAACAACCGCATTGCCACTAACGCATGTAGACTATTTTAGTGACGGATGGTGGTCGTCACTAAATTTAGTGACGGACTCAATCCATCACTAAAAATAGTCACGGATGGTTTTCATCAGTAAATTTAGTGACGGATTAGTGACGGATAATTTTTTTATTACTAATTCATCATTAAAATTGTGACGAAAGAATTATCCATCACTAAATTAGTGACGGATTGATGCAATTCATTACTAATTTAGTGACGGAATCCTTATCCGTCACTAATTTAGTGACGGTACTCTTCCGTCACTAATTTAGTGACGGATTAGTGACAAAAAAGTTATCCGTCACTAAATTAGTGACTGATTGAGCAGTCCATCACTAAATTAGTGACGAATTAGTGATGGAAGAGCAATCCGTCACTAAATTTAGTGATGGACTACACCATCCGTCACTAAATTAGTGATGGAAGGCAATCCGTCACTAATTTAGTGACGAATTGCTCTTCCATCACTAAATTAATGATGGATTAGTGATGAGGAACAATCCATCACTAATTTAGTGACGATTGCCCCCATTTGTCACTAATTTAGTGACGGATTAGTGATGAAAGGGCAATCCGTCACTAAATTAGGGATGCGCATGCAGCCAAGTACAGTCACGTATAGGCGCAGACACGGCGCTGGGCACGTGTAGATACGACGCAAGGGGCACCGGACACAGGCGATGTTATGCGGCTGAAGAGACAGGCCAATCAGTGCAAACGCATGCGGGCCATAATAGGCGCGCATGCATGCCGAGTAGCAGACGCGCATGGCACGCACCGAAAGGCGGACACGTGGCTGGGATGCATATGGGAGGTGGCACACATAAATGGCACATGCGAACGCGGCTTTTTTCATAATTTTTTTTAAAAAAATTAAAGTATAAATTTAGATAGGTAATCCGTCACTAATTCGTCACTAATTTAGTGACGGATCGCCTTTCGTCACTAATTTGTGATGAATTAGTGACGGAAAAGCAATCCATCACTAAATTAGTGATGGATTGCCCATCCGTCACTTATTTATGACGGATTAGTGAAGGAATACAATCCGTCACTAATTTAGTGACGGTTTAGTGACGAATAGACTAATTTGTCACTAATTTTAATTTTTGTCACTATTTTGTTACTAAACCATCACAATTTAGTGACAAAATTTTCATCACTAATTTTTGTCACTATTTTGGCATTTTCTTGTAGTGGAATAAACTCATTGGCTTGCGTTATTTTAATCTCCATTAGCAACTCAATCTCAATTTTTTTCACATTGATCATAGAATAAGTCATAATAAAACATTACTGAAGTGGTCACAATATTTATGAGCCAGTTTAGGGGAAACACTAGATTCTAATTAGAAAAGACTTTGAAAAGAGTTTAGAGATGGTAAATTATCTCATCAAAGATGTATTGTGAGATGACAAAAAGCTTCGGTAAGGCCTATGCAAGCAAGCAAATCAAACTATTTTGGACGTCACCTTAAAGCCAATATTGTTTGTAGCTTCTAAAACTTCATATCGTTAACCATATCCTAGATTAATTTTCTCCATAGCACTAAAAAATAACATATTTGCATGTGTCATCTTGAATTAGTCTGCAAGTTTTAATCCCTAAACTACCATTTTGTTTTTGGAAGTGGAAGTATTCTAAAATAATTGCTTAAGTTTGCGTGTGTGTTAGTTAGACATATTCAGGTACACACACGCATATATGTATCAACTTAAACCAAGTTTTATTTTTTGCAAGCCAAAAGGCACATCCATATTAGTAGTAGGAATGGTGGCAATCATCCTTTCTAAATCCTAATTTTTCTTTGTATAAATAGCTTTTTTTTATTTAATTTGAACCTTTATTGTTTGCAATTTATAAATGCCTCGTATCAATCATAATTTTATAACCTTTCTCATCACATATCTATCAGTTGAGTTATCACGAGGTCAAACACCATTGAAAGATGCTTTCTTAATGACTAAATTTATTTTAAATTTTTATTTAGTTTTTTTTCTAAAATTTGTAGAGTCCAAAAGTTGGGACTAGGTGGCTACAATTATATTATTCTACTATAGAATAGGAAAGGTTTGAGGTCAGCGCCAACCCCCATTGCCTCAAGTCTAGCACCTTAAAAACAGAGAATACGATATTTTATTCCCTCTTCTCCATGGGCATGGTGCTAATAGTCCCACTGTGCTTTATATATGTTGTCCAAAAATTTATTCTTCGACTTGGATGCGCTCTGATTTTGGATTCAAGCATCGATTTCGATATTCGAGGTGGAACCTACAAGATAGTCCGCTCGCACAGAGGATTTCCTTAGGGTCATCCTCGCAGAGGATCTTTGACGCTCAAGTCAGTGAAGATTCACAGCAACAGATGTAAGGAGAAGACTCTCACAGAAAAGTTCCCTCAAATGGTAAGCTCCAAGCTTTGTAGGGAGCGTCAATGGAGTTTTTTAGTATGGGAGTCAGTGAAGGATGCGTACCTGAGAGATTTGAGGGCTGTGGCATTTATAGGCGATCACCTGATTCCTTGGGCGCTTTGCGAGGGGTCTAAAAGCTGTTGAGATTCGAAACGGATTCGAATCAAATTCGTTACGAGGCCAGTAGGGTCCGTATCTTGTCAGTTAGAAGATTGACGGCCAGGAGAGCTAGTTGATGCCTTGAGATTCAGCGATCGTGTAGGTTTTAGGCCACCCCTATGATCATTAGGCCACTTTTGGGCATGATTCTCCGTTTGGAATCTTATTCAGTTATGGTAAATTCAAACTCTCTCGCGCTGGATTCTGTGGAAGTATTTGGGTACCTTGGTCCGACTGAGGCGAAGGACAACTTGGTCTTTCGAAGCACAAGATGATTCGGGCTGCCGTGGTATGAAGATAGCTCGAGCTGCCGAGGTATGAAGATAGCTCGGGCTGCCGAGGACGGAGGTAGCTCGGGTTGCCGAGGTATGAAGATAGCTTGGGCGGCCGAGGTATGAAGATAGCTCAGGCTGCCGAGGACAGTGGTAGCTCAGGTTGCCGAGGTATGAAGAGAGCTCGGGCTGCTGAGGATGACTCGAGTCATCGGGGCGTCTCGACGCCGCCGGGGGCGATTGGGCTTCGCTTCTTAGTGGATGTGATAGCTGGCCGACAAGATGTTGGGATTGGACTTGACCCGATCATCGACGCGTGCGGGTATTAATGCGATGATAATTTTACCCCCCATCCATGCCCCCCACTCCCTAGTTCGAAGTATAAAATTCAGATGTAGGGAGTAGAGTTCCGGAATAATCTCATTCAGGGGGATCCAAAAAGGAGGGCATGATAATCTCGTAAATGATGGGCCATCATTTCGTCATCATTTTTTGCTGCAACACGAGGAGGAAACACCTCGTTTCTAGCAGGTCGCGATTATGGGAGTCCCACGTGGCAGGGCTTTTATATCTTTTTCGATGCCCATACCGGACGGTTTTAGTGCCTTGGGCTTTCTTTCTGGAGTGCTATTTAAAGAGGACTAGGGCGGCATTCTTTCTGTAACGCTTTCTCGCCCCTGCTGCAGAGATTTCTTTTTTTCCTAAACCCTTGCTCACTTGTTCGCATTTCGTCCCTTAGCCTGTCAATATGAAGGGCCCGAGCGATGTTGCCTCGGAGATAATCCTCAAGGACCTGGATAGAATCCGTCGTTGTTACAGGGTTCCTCCTGATGTGGCCTTATGGGTGCCGAGGGTTGAGCACAGGGTTTCGACTGGGCTAAGTGGGGAGTCTTCTTCTACGAGAAGAGCCTGAGGGCAGGTCTTTGGTTCCCTCTTCACCCGCTGGTGCAGGAGGTGATGAGGTTTTATAACATATGCCCGACAATGGTAGCCCCAAACAGCTGGCGCAATCTCATTGGGTTCATTTCGATGTGTAACCGTGTTGGAGTGACTGCGACCCTTCCTATATTCCGAGTTTGTTACAACCTGATTTTCGGGAGAAGCTCTGAGTGGCCCTATATTGGCCCCCGGAAGTCGTTCAATATGATTTCAGATAATCCGTCTTCGATAAAGGAGTGGAAGTCCCGATTTTTCATTGCGAAGGGAACATCAGTTCAGATTTTCCAAGGGGATGGGTGAGCTATGTGAAGGATCCGGAAGCGTGCCCGGAGTTGTCGAGCAGGAAAAAAGGGATTTGGTAACCCTTCGCGGTGGTCGGTGCTGTCGGCCAGCGCCCTATTATCCGAGGATGCCCTTTTTGCCGCTGGACTTAGTTCCATCGACCTCAATGTGAGTCTTTGCTCTGATGGTTGATATGTTTGAGCAACTTCATTACCGTTTAACTGAATGTCCATTGTTTTTTTAGCCGAGAGGTCCACATTTGTGGGCCGAAATGAGGAATGAGCTAGGTAAGCGCCATAGGGGCTCCAACTCTGGGGACAAGCACAGGTTGAAAAGAGATCTCGTTCTTTGGGTCTCGCCCGAAGGAGCCGAAGAATGATAGTGTCAATCGCCATTCTTCCATCCCAAAGAGGGAGGAAACGGGAGTGCCGGCTGTGGTTGGTGAGCCGTCCCTGCTGGAGGGAGGCAAGGCAGCGGAGGGAATTGTTGGGGGGAGCTCGGAGGGAGCTATTGAGGTTTTCCCTCTCCAAATAGTGGTCATATCAGACGATGCTGAGGAGACATTACCATTTTTTCTCGGTGATCCCCTCATCCGAGGCCAATCAGCCTCACCCGCCGGGAGCCGGTAGTCCCGTGATGCCGCGCGCTGACGAAGGAGGAGCCCTCGCTTTGGTTGAGGGGTTAGAAGAGGCAGTCGTGGCTTCCAAAGTTTACACGGAGCCGCCTATGGAAAGGTTAGTGGAGGCTGAGGTGCCTCCTGCTGAGGGGCTCTCCCCCGTGACGTCAAGGGGCACCATGGAGAAACCGAGGCTTGGGTAGAGTCCACCGGGGACGAAGCGATGCTCGCAGAGGAAGAGGAAGAAGAAGAAGGATCACAGAGCAGGGGGATGCTCGAGCTGAAGTTCCTTCATCGGGGCCGAAGCATCCGAGGCCCCGCAGGCTAGAGTTTTTAGTGGAGGAAGCCAATCGGATGGCGGCCCCTCAGACCAAAGCTCCTCAGGCCAGTTCTTCGGCCGTGGTTCTCTCATTCCTGGTCCGAAGGTGGAGGATATGTTTTCAACCTTGATACGGTCTGTGTCGCGCATGGGAGAGGGTTCCTCGGCAGACGAGCCTGCTGTAGAAGATATTGTCGAGGCAGCTTTTGGGCGGCTTGGGGCGCCGAAGGATGTCTACCTTCTCCCCGAGATTAGTGGTCCTGCTCTCATGAAGATCGCTGCAAACTACACCTCCCGAGTGAGTTGTCGTGCCTGGGTAGTAATTTTCGGTTGGCTGGCTCGGCCATATTTTTTTAACTTGTACTCTCTCTGTAGAGTGCATTAATTATGAGGGCGCTGAGTTGGCGCCTAAACCTGGCCATGGGGGCCTATGCTTAGGCTAGAAAGGAGGCTGCCGACCTTCGGGCAAGGGTGGACTCGACCAGTAGGCTCTCCAGGGCCCTGGCGTCCGCTCGAGGAGACTATGAGAGGGTGAGCCAATCCTATAAAGCCGCCACCGAGAGGGCCTCTCGGCTTGAGATTCAAGTTAAAGAGCTTCAGGGCTTCCGAAAGCAATTGGATAGGGCCTGTTTGGAATTGTCACAGATCAAATCAAAACATGTCGATGAAATCAACGCCATGCGGCAACGTTTCGATGAGAGATGGGGCGAGCTGAAGAATAGCCATTCCGAAGAGAAAGATAATTGGGGCAAAAGGCTCGACGAAGAGGAGCGCAGATGCGGCGCCAGCAAGATCAGCTTACTGTACTGAATAGAAGGCTCGCTGATAGGGAAGATCAGCTAAAATGACAGCATGACCAGATTACCAAACTTACTGCTGATCTTGATCAATCTCGTCGGGAGATTGAGGATAAACAGTCTCAGATCAATGACCTCAAGGAGGGTCTTCAACAAAATAAAGCGGCCAAATTAAAGGCCCTCGAAAAGGTCCACGAGCTGAGTGAAAAGATGGCTCGACGAGAAGAGGAGGTATAGCGTCTTCTCACTTTCCTATTTCTAGTATCTTTTTCCTCGGCTATAATCTTATATGATTCGGTATTTGTAGATGGGCAGGATTGGGCTAGAGGCTCAGGACCAATTTAAAGCTTTGAGAGCGGAGTTGGCCTCGAGCCGCCAAATGAATTTCGAACTTGGGAGTCAGCTAGCTGAAGCTAACAACCAAATTTCCTCAGCTGTAAACGAGTATGAAAGTTCTGTTCAATTCTCTGAAGAGCTTAAAGCGGCCTATGCCGATGCATTTCGATTCGGCGAAGAGGAGATTCGGTCGAAGATCTCCCAGGCATATCCCGAGCTAGATTTGTCTTTTCTTAAGGCCGAGCTATTTGATACTCGTACCCCGGGAGCTGAAGAGGCGAGTATGAAGAGATCTCAGATGTTGACCTCGAAGCGATTTTAGGCACTAATGAGGGCGCGGCTCCAGAGGGGTATCCCCAGCCTAGTGCAGAGGAATCTGAAGTCCCTTTATCAACCGTACTTAAAGTAGGCGAACCCAATCAACCTCCTCTGGATGTCGCTAGTGGTCCCTTGGAAACAATTCAAACCCTAACTCTTAAGGGTTGTTCATGTATCTTTTGCTTTTCAGATTTGTAATTATGATTGAAACTTCTATGAATGAATCTTTTGTCTCCTTCTGTTTTTCTTATTGCCTTGGTTATCGTTTTTTGGACGATCTCTTTGGTCTGAAGTTTTTTCTTGTTGGTCGAACGAACCGTAAATGATTCGTGCTGTAAGATTGGGTTGCTCTTTTGTTTTGAATATTTTACTCGATCGAAGCCAAATTAGCTAATTTTGCCAACGTATGAAATCGTTCGGTCTGCCATGGAATATAATTTTGAATTTGCCCGAAGTAAGGCGATCAATTCAAAATGCGCAAGTTAACTCGGTTTGCTGAGGCATAAAATAGTTCAGCTTGAAATGGCCAAAAACTGTGGGAATTCTCAGTTAGGGCCAAGGTTAGGCGGATAGTTCAGTCTGTCCGAAGCAAAAAGTTGGCTTACCCTCTACCGATGTAGACAAAATGGCTTAGCAATTTGCCAAAGAATGCCTCGTTTTTTCCTTAAGGCATTTATCCCGTTGGCCTTTTCCAACGCAAGTCCCTTTAGCATATGCGTCAAGTACTCGATCCGCAGAAAAGGGAAGCTATCTTTTGGGCAGGCCTTGTTGAGGTCGGTGAAGTCAATGCAGATCCTTCATTTGCCATTTGACTTTTTCACCATGACCACATTCGCCAGCCAATCGGGATAATTAACTTCCGGATGAATTTGGCTTTGATGAGCTTGTCTACTTCTTTTTCGATAGCCTTTTGGCACTCAGGGGCGAAGCTCCTTTTTTTTTGTTTGATTGGCCGAAATGTCTCATCCATGCTGAGGTGATGGACCAGGACGTCTGGGTTGATTCTAGGCATATCCGATGTGGACCAGGCAAAAACATCATCATTCTTCTGAAGGAATTCAATCAATTCTCGTCGAAGCTTTTCTTCCAGCTGCGACCCGACCTTTATGGTTCAGTCAGGCCGAGCTTCGTCAAGTGATACTTTCTCCAATTCTTCGGCTGACTCTCCTCGTTGCTCGGCAAAGTCTTCCCGAGCATCTAGCCCATCTACCTCGGGCTTCCTGGACTGAAGGTCGATGACAAAGCAATGCCGAGCTATGATTTGACTTCCTCGAACAACCCCCACTACCCATTCGGTGGGAAACTTCATGGTGAGATGGGGGATGAAAATGATGGCCTTGAGAGATATTTGCCTCAGCCTACCGAGGATGGCGTTGTAAGGAGACCGGAGCTTGGTTATGAGGAAATCCATGAGCATAGTAGCCACACGGGGCCAGGTGCCAGCTCGGACCGTCATAGTGATAATTCCCTCAGGGATTATGGAGTCCCCCATGAAGCCCACTAAGGTGGAGTCCACGGCCCGTAGGCTTTCCATCCAAAATTTCAACTCACAAAGGCATCAAAGTACAAAATATTAACGGAGCTCCCACTATCAATCAAGATGCGGTGTACATCATAATTGTTTATATTTAAAGATACAACCAGAGCGTCATCATGGGGGTACTGTACCTCCCGAAGGTCTTCATCAGAAAAAGTGAGCTCATCAACACGAGCCTTCTTTGGTGGGTTTTCCTCCTCGCCTGGCCAAGAAGATAGGGAGCCGCCGCCGTTATCACATTGACGTTGCCAATGACCGAAGGATTTGGTGGAGGAAGCTGGCGAGGCTCAGGTTGGTGATTCTCCTCATTGTTCGACTCAAGGGGTCCTTTGAATCGGTTCAGTCTGCCCATCAGATCAATCGCTCGATTTCATTCTGGAGCTGCCAACAGTCCTCGGTGTCATACCCATAATCCCGATGGAAGCGACAGTACTTGATCGAGTCCCTCTGAGTTGCATTGCCTCGGAGAGAGGAGGCCAGAGAATCTGCCGCTTGATTTTCATTAGGATTTGCGTCCTTGGCGCGGTAAGGGGAGTGTAGCAGTCGAACCTCCAAGCTGGACTCCGGGTTCGGTCTCGAGGCGGCGATGGAGGAGCTCTCTGGTGGCGAGGTAGGCTTGCACTGCGGTAGGCTCGTTGCTTGTCCGAGCCCTTCGCTTTCTTTTTCTTCAACTGCTCCGCCCGAGCTGACCTCCTTGATTCTTCAACCCTGGCATACTTATCTGCCAGGGACATCATGTCTGAAAGGCTCTTCGAGTAGTTAACTTTCAGAGTCAAGTAGAAGTCTCCTTCCTTCGACACCCCTCCCACCAAGGCAGACATGGCTATCTCGTGGTTGAGATGGTCGACTTCCAGGAGGACTGTGTTGAAACGGCCAAGATAATTTTTCAGGGATTCCCCCTCTCTCTGCTTGACCTCAGAGAGGGAATCGGATCTCCGTCGCTAGCGACGGCTGCTGACAAACTGGCTAATGAGCAAACAGCTTAGTTCATCGAAAGAATCAATGGAACCTGGCTTCAGGCTGTTGAACCAGGTCGGGCTGATCCCCTTAGAGTAGAGGGGAATGCTTGGCACAGAATCGCGTCTGATGCTCCATGGAACATCATGATGGATCTGAAGCTGCTTAGGTAGTCGTTGGGATCAGAGGATCCGTGGTATGGCTCGATGGTAGGGAGCTTGACATGAGGAGGAATCACTTCCCTCATGATTCTCTCGGAGAAGGGGATGCCCTACTTCGCTTTCGGTTAGGACGAAGGAGCTTGTCTGGCGGCGTCTAATTCTTGACACCATTCTCAACGCATCTCCTACATATGTTGCCTGATCCCTTCATCCAGAGTAGTAGGAGGGATCGGGCAATGAGAAGACGGCTGCGGTGTCGAATCCTGGGAAGATACCAGGGAGGGGGAATGAACCCGCCTAGATCTGAGTGGGCTCTTCCCTCTTGCTCGATGCGGCACCGGCCTTGCCTTCGCGGGCCGGTGGCAGTGATCCACCGCCCAGGCGGATTGGAAGAAGAGATCGCTGGCAAAGCAGGGGCAGTGGCCTCCTCATGAGGCTGGGAAGTGGGAACGGCAGGGGCAGGAATCGCCTGGAGTCCCTGGACCAACTGGGTCAGTGCCTGAACCTGCTAAACCAGAGTGGCGAACTGGTTCAGCGTTACCGTCGTTGCCGGCGGCGAAGGAGTTTTAGCTGGCGGTGGTGGCGGAGGTACCACACCGCTAATTGGATCAGGCCTTTGGAGGCGGCCTGGTCTTGAGCCTCGGATGTGGCTCTCTTTCGATTGGCCATTAGAGGACGCTTCTTTTGGTTTTTTTTTTTTTTTGAGTCTTGTCTCCTGGGTTACAAGTTTATGGGACTTGAGACCCTCCTTCTAGCGCCAATCTGTTGCAGAAATCCATTCTCCGACTCGGGTGAGCTTTGGCTTCGGGTCCAAGCGCCGATCTCGACGCTCGGGTGGAACCTGCAAGATAGTCTGCTCGCGCAGAGGATTTCTTTGGGATCGTCCTCCGCAGGGGACCCTCTGACGCTCAAGACAGTGAAGATTCACAGCAAGCAGATATAAGGAGAAGACTCTCACATAAGAGTTCTCTCAAATGGTAAGCTCCAAGCTCTGTAGGAGCGTCAATGGAGTTTTTCAGTATGGGAGTCATGAAGGGATGCGTACCTGAGAGATTTGAGGGTTGTGTTATTTATAGGTGATCACCTGATTCCTTGGGCACTTTGCGAGGGGTCTGAAAGCTGTTGAGATTCAAAACGGATTCGAATCAAGTTGTTACGAGGCCAGTAGGGTCGTATCTTGTCAATTAGAAGATCGACGGCCAGGAGAGCTAGTTAATGCCTTGAGATTCAGCGATCGTGTAGGTTTTAGGCCACCCCTATGATCTTTAGGCCACTTCTGGGCATGATTCCCCGTTTGAAATCTTATTCAGTTATGGCGAATTCAAACTCTCCTGCATCGGATTCTGCAAAGGTATTTGGGTACCTTGGTCCGGCCGAGGCAAAGACAACTTGGTCTTCCAAAGCACAAGATGATTCGAGCTGCCGTGGTATGAAAATAGCTCGGGCTGCCGAGGACGGAGGTAGCTCGGGTTGCAGAGGTATGAAGATAGCTCGGGCTGCCAAGGTATGAAGATAGCTCAGGCTACCGAGGACGGAGGTAGCTCGGGTTGCCGAGGTATGAAGATAGCTCGGGCTGCCGAGGATGGAGATAGCTCGGGCTACCGAGGATGACTCGAGTCGTCGGGGCGTCCCGACGCCGCTGGGGCGATTGGGCTTCGCTGTTTAGTGGATGTGACAGCTGACCAACAAGATGTTGGGATTGGACTTGACCCAGTCATCGACACGTACGAGTATTAATGCGATGATAATTTTACCCTCCATCAATATATATATATATATATATATTCGTTTTATATATAAATATATGTTTAAAAATATATAAACATATAAACCTAAAACGAATCATATATATATATATATAAAAGATAAAATTAGCTATATTCAAACATAAATAAACCTAAATCGAATCAATTTTTTTATCATTGGATCAATATAGTTTTCATGAATTTAAAGGATGAAATTAAAAAAAAAGTAAAAGATGTTCATGTTTTACTTAATATTTTAACAAACTTTATATGCCCAATTAACATAACCCTACACAATTATGTTTCACTTTTCTAATTTAATTTGTGAAAGCCCAACGCTAATGCACTAGACCCCTTTGGATCATTATAGTTAAGCATGTTTGGATGAAAACGGTACCAGAATGGATAACCTACTAAGAAATACCTCAAATACCTTCTTCATCTTACTTAGCTATTACTGCTGTTATAAAATTTATTGTTATTACATTGGTATCATCTGTAACAATTTCGATCTTACCTAAAATAAAATTAGTTAAGAAGATATCATTTGTAGTTTCTAATTTGTCATAAGCAGTCAAGAATTGTTAATGCATAATTGATATAAGATTAAGTGCACATCATCCTAGAGCCTTACAAATCTTTTGTAAACATTTCAAAACCAATTTCATCTGAGCCCTCTCCACCAACGTTGCAGACATCACTGTCTTGAATGAATGTTACCACTACCTTCAAACCACCCTCGAAAGAAAAATGCTAGAAGACTTCAGTCAATTTATCGGCCAAATGGTACAGACAAAAATTAGAGAGAAGACTCGAATAACTTACAAAAAAGTGGTCGAATCATTGCATGGCATGTTGACTCCATTTCAGCATGAGGGGGATTCACATGGCATTTATCAAGCAGCACAATCTCCTACCATTCAAATTGCATCCACTACCATTCTTCCCGCTTGACTTGCCGATAACCCATGCAACCAAGAAGCAGTGGCCCCAGCCGAAGAAAAGGCCCGTGGAGGACAACCCGACGGAGCCGGAGCCCTCCGCGTTTCCGTCGCAGATCGCGCTGGAAGCCAGGAAGCGTCCAAAGGTGGTAACGTTTTGCTAGGTTCGTGTTTTGGTTTGACCATGTGTCCCGCCCTATTATTTTATACATAAACTATTTAAAAATAAAAATAAAAATCAAGATCCCACGAAGCGTTGAAAGCTTCAGTCCGGGTCGGGCACGTTACGAGAACCGGCGGGTCACCTCGAAAAACACATTGATCGTCGTGTCGTTGTCGTGATCCAGCCGCCGGGAGCTGCGGGCAGATTGGAGAGGTGGGACGTAACTATATTTTGTTTAATAATGTATATTTTTTCTATTTCAGCCCATGATTCATCCGAATCAGGGAAGGTTCTGGCCGTTAAGAGCCATCGCTGACTCTTATAGGGCTGCCTAGCTGACATCGACGACCGGCCTAGTGCCGATCCATGATGGTATTTTTTTTTTTTTTTTTTTTTTTTTTCTTTCTTTTCTGTTCGACAGCATGATCAGTCTCTCTGAACGATCAAACCCCACTAAATGCCACAGGATATCGATAAAGGTTGCCATTCATGGCTCGAGCCCGGCGAGCTGACGGGTACACTACCAAGTCCAACCAGATGTTGGAGCCAGTTCGGCTCCTGTGCACTCATTCTCCTCCCTCGGCAGCATGGATGCCGATGGGGGCAACCGCCCATGGCTTGGGCCCGAGCCAAATGCGGGAGCCAATTCGGCTCCCGTGCACTCCTCCCTCAGCGGCACGATCGGCCTCCTTCGGCTGTTCGAACCCCATCAGATACCGCACGATGTCCGATAGGGCTGCCACTATAAGAAAATAGAATAACAGTGACAAAAATTTTCATCACTATTCCGTCACAAATTGAGTTTAGTGATGGATTAGTGACAAAAATTTTACCGTCATAATTTTTGCCGTCACTAAATTTAGTAACGAAAGAGGTCCGTCACAAAATAATAGCGACGGATTTATGACGAAATATTTCGCCAAAAATTTGTGACGGAACATATTTTTTGTTACTAAATTGTGATGGATTAGTGACGAACTATCCGTCACTAAATTGTGACGGATTAGTTATGAACTATCCATCACTATTATTCCATCACTATTCCGTTACAAATTTTTTCATCACTATTCCATCATAATTTAGTGATGGATTATTGACAAAAATTTAGTCACTAAAACTTCCATCACTAGTCCGTCACGAATATTTATCATCTATCATCCGTTATTGTTCCATCACTAATCAATAACTAATATTTTCATCACTAATTCGTCACTATTATTTCTATCAGAAATCCATCACTAATCCATCATTAACCTAATAAAATTTCAACAATTTTTTTTATAAATTAAAATTATTTTTAAATTACAATATATTTAATGCATTCTAATAAAATTTATAGATGAAAATTTAAATTTAAAAATAAAAAATGTATTTCATAAAATAAAATAAATATATCTATATACATCAATAATACTAATGTTTTATACATTAGACATCAAAACACCTCCAGTCTCCTTTAGATTGCTACAGGAACAACTTGGATGACTGTTTGTCCATGTAAGTTTCTTGGGACCGCGGTTCACATAGCCATCGATCATTGTTTCCATGGCACTAACTCCAGGCATTTTTCTTCAAACACCTGACGAGCGGTAACACCATGTTCAAGCCACTAACTCCAGGCATTTTTCTTCAAACACCTGACGAGCAGTAACACCAGGTTCAAGCCAACGAGTGCTGTAACCGCATATAGTTAATTTAGAATTGTAGAGCTTAACCCTGGATTAGAGGGAGAACTTCCAGAAATTCTCACGGCAATCGGGCCGGGGTTTGGAATTAGTTTTCAACCAGCAATTGATGCGCCTCGGTTATAATCTCACTAGCTGCGTCATTGCCCCAAGCGCAAAGATGCCGTCATCTTTCCAACGAGTTCATTTATCTATTGAACCGCCTCTACGTCGCTTTTCCCACAACCAATGTGGGACTAAAAGCGATTCAATCATCAATCGTCCCAACAATACGTCCATTCTTCTTCCAACGGACGGCCCACGTTCCAGTCCAGAGATGTCTAGCAAAACCAACAACCGCACTGCTACTAACGCATGTGGACTATTTTAGTGATGGATCACTAAATTTAGTGACGGACTCAATCCGTCACTAAAAATAGTCACGGATGGTGATCCGTCACTAAATTTAGTGATGGATTAATGACGAATAATTTTTTTATTACTAATTCATTCATTAAATTTATGACGAAAGAATTATTCGTCACTAAATTAGTGACGATTGATGCAATCCGTCACTAATCCATCACTAATTTAGTGACGGAATCCTTATCCGTCATTAATTTAGTTAGTGATGGATTAGTGATGAAAAAGTTATCCGTCACTAAATTAGTGACTGATTGAGCAGTCCATCACTAAATTAGTGACGAATTAGTGACGAAGAGCAATCCGTCAATAAATTTAGTGATGGACTGCACCATCCGTCACTAAATTAGTGATGGAAGGCAATTCGTCACTAATTTAGTGACAAATTGCTCTTCCATCACTAAATTAATGATGGATTAGGGATGGAGGAACAATCCATCACTAATTTAATGACGATTGCCCCCATTCGTCACTAATTTAGTGATGAATTAGTGACGAAAGGGCAATCCGTCACTAAATTAGGGATGCGCATGCAGCCAAGTACAGTCACGCATAGGCAGACACGGCGCTGGGCACATGCAGATACGACGCAAGGGGCACTGGACACATGCGAGGTTGTACAGCTGAAGAGACAAGCCGATCAGTGCAAACGCGTGCGGGCCATAACAGGTGCGCACACAGGCCGAGTTGCAGACGCGCATGGCATGCGCCGAGAGGCGGACACGTGGCTGGGATGCATATGGGAGGCGGCACACATAAATGGCACATGTGAACGCGGCTTTTTTCACAATTTTTTTTTAAAAAAATTAAAGTATAAATTTAGATAGATAATCCGTCACTAATTATCACTAATTTAGTGACGGATCACCTTCGTCACTAATTTATGACGAATTAGTGACGGAAAAGCAATCTATCACTAAATTAGTGATGGATTGCCCCATCTTACTAATTTAGTGACGGTTTAGTGATGAATAGACTAATCTATCACTAATTTTAATTTTTGTCACTATTTTGTTACTAAACCGTCACAATTTAGTGACGAAAATTTTCATCACTAATTTTTGTCACTATTTTGGCATTTTCTTGTAGTGTGCGTCCATGGCCCGAGCTCGGCAAGCCGGTGGGCACGCCACCGAGCCCGAGCCAAACGTAGCCGTAACAGGGGAGGAGAAGATTACCTGCACTCTCATGGGCCATCGCTTGTTGACATGCCCTCTCAACCTCTCTCTTTATGTCTCCCTCTTAGATCAATCCTTAAGTTAAAATAAAAAATTAAAAAAAAAATAAAAGATTACCTGCGATTGGATTAGCCTGATGTAGAGATAGCAAACGAAAACCTAATCTCGCGTGGTAGTGAAGTTTCCACAAACAGAACCCTAATTTACATGTGGTGGAGTCTCCACAACCCTAATCCCGCGTGGTGGTGGAATCTCCACAAATGGAACCCTAATCCTTTTATATTAATCGTTTGGGTATCAAGGGTATTTTTTTTAAAAAAGAAGGGAAGTGAATATGAGAGAAAAAATAGATAAATTTTTAGTTTTATATTAGGTTATGCCTTAATTAAAAATATAATCTTTTATATTATAAGATAATATAAAACTACGTTTTAATTAAAAATATAATCTTTTTATATTATAAGATAATATAAGTTTTTAATTATAAATATAGTCTTTTAATTTGTAAAAAAATATAAAAATGTAGTCTAAAATATTATACTATATTTTTTACTAAAACGTAATTTTTTTAAAAAAATCTACCGTATATTATTTAACTTTTTATAGTAGTATTTATAGAGTAACGATCAATAATATAGTAAGTTTAATTTGCACCATTATATATTTCAATGAGAATGCAAGCCCAATCTACATCACCACACATTTGACAACAATCAAATGATCCAGTGAGGTTACGGTGCTCCGATGCATCCACAACAGCATGCTAACAAGTTGAGTTAGTAGGGGACTGGTAGGATAATCCAACTTAACTAAAGTGGCTAAAGAGTTAATAAATTTATAATCAAGCATTCCAATTTATTCAAAGACATCAAGAGCATATTTAGATTGAGATAAGTGGAGACCATAAAGAATGTGATGGACTTCAGTACCAAAGAAGAAAGTAATAAGGGATCTAAAGCTTTTCCTTTGAAATACAAGCCAAATTTTGCAACGAGAGGGGAGATTTGAGTACGGCTATAAGCTTCTAAAGCATTTATGTTTATTTTAGGATATTTACTAATTAATAAGAAATAAGAATTTGCTTCCAAACTGTTGATGCGTGCATCCTCTTGAAAAGGTAAGCGATGTAATATTCTTGAACTAGGCCTCATGGATGTTAAGATTTTTCACCTTTTATTTATTAAACGTACCATGATATCCTGCTATCAAGTCTCCAGATATATAAAATGAGCAGGTTATTTGTACACTTTTCACTAGGAAATATGATTTAACAATAAAAGAGTCTGCACTAGCATGCAGTCATTTTAGGTAAAATAAGTTTTACTTACAAAATTATCGGATCCACCTTGAATTCTAACGAATTTCAAATAATGTTTATTATTTTTTTTTTTTTTTGTTATCATGCTAACTGCCTAGCCATCGTTATTTGGCTTTGCAGTTACAAAATTTAATAAGTAAAAATTGATAACTTTTGAGCTGTAACTTCTTAGGTATATTTGCCCATAGAAAAAGTTTTTATGCACTATCTTCAGCATGCGCATTAGCCTCATACCTATGCGAGGACGCATGTCATGGCTCATTAGACTGTGGTGCACCCATACTCGCTCGCATGGCTACGCAGCCAATGCGAGCATCTAATGCGCATTTTTGTGCTTCGAAAACAATGCACAAAGGCTTTTCCTTGCCCACAACTGGAGCTAAGAAAATTATAAACCATATGTGTGGGTAGGACCCAAATCTCCTATATAAATTAAATAAAATCATCTTAAATCGAATTAATTATTTTAAATCATAAATTGATCAACCAATATAAAAGTGATCATTTAAAATTTATTTATTTAATAGCATATTAAGTAAATTATATTAAATGAATCGGATAGTGTCTATTTATATTTAACGAGTTTTACATATCAATTTAATATAATTTATTTATTAAATAAGTTATAAATATCGTATCATATTATCTATTTAATAATCATACCATGTTGATATATAAATTTTTGATATAATAATTAATTATGCCATATTTGTTTTAATCCATATATTATTATAACTTAATTTTGATCACATGAACATAATCATACAAAATAAGAATTGCCACTTTACCTACAATCAAAAGTAGAATTATCTAGTTATTATATTATTGAACCCAAACTCACGAGCATCAATGCGTGAGACTTTAGGTTATCCATGAGACCATCTCCACGACATTGCTTCTCCTTGCTTTAATCTGTTAAGGCTTCTCCTAATCAGACTCATGGGATTCATTTTTCACTGCCTCACTTACTCTCGTTTCAATATTTTGAGACAAAAGCTCCCAAGCTGCGAGAGTTATATAGCCCTGACTCGCTGGTCAAATTACTCCATAGCTATTAAGTTAAACAATATTTCCGTTGTGTAAAATTACGCAAGAGAGATAAATCATGAAAGTGCACCTCTTATAACTCAAAAAAAAAAAAAAGTTTGTAGACAAATTGATTTGGTAAATAAAAAGCAATACGCAATCAGTTTGAAAGATCATAACTTTCTATACTCTCTCTCTTGCAAATTGATGCCAAAAAAGTTAATCACAAACATGACAAATGCCAAGATCCGCAGCCCCGAGCTTTAATCCAATTCTTTCTTATCTATTTTATATTCAAGCATCCAATCAGCACACAAAAACAAACGGGCCAGGCGGCGAGGCCATTGGTAACACGTGCACAACTTCACAAGTTTGTCCTCATAAGTATGGCTAAACTTATAGAAAAAAATAAGAGTTTTTTTATTCAGAGATCTCAAATACAAGAGTAGGCTGTGTTACATATTTAAAGAGAGATATCCTAACTAATTGGCATAAAAAAAGGCTAATAATCAGCTACTAACAGATATGACAGATATGACAGCATTTTCTTTAGTTTGCAAAACTTCCACTAGTGTTTGAATTTGTTACAGAGCTTGTTTCATCACCCATATTCTCGCCATTGATATCTGGATTGTTGTAAGAGTTATCGCCCTTATCTCTCCGATCATCCTTATCACACCATTGACTCTCACAACTAACATTATTTTGAAAGTTGCTGAACTGTTGGAGATGGTTAATATCCTCCCGCAAACTATGTCGGGACCGGAGACATAGTTTGTTTCGAAAATTTGCCAGGGAAGCTTTGGACATGGATTTCGTGAAGATATCAGCAACTTGAAGATGAGTGGAGATATGACAGGTGATTAGCAAGCCAAGAGCAACTCGTTCGCGCACAAAATGGTAGTCTAGCTCGATGTGTTTACTTCGTGCATGGAACACAAGATTGACTGTCATATAAAGAGCGCTGATGTTATCGCAATACAGAACAGGAGGAGAGGGAAGAGCAAGTTGAAGATCTTTTAGAAGGAATGTTAGCCATGTCAGTTCAGTAGCAGTGTTTGCCATAGCTCGGTATTCGGCTTCAGTGCTGGAATGAGAGATGGTAGGTTGCTTTTTAGAGCACCAGGAGATTAGATTTCCTCTAAGGAATACACAGTAACCTGTCGTGGAGCGCCGAGTAGTAGGACAACCAGCCCAATCTGCATCAAAATAAGCACATAGATCAAGTGTAGTAGGGGAAGTAAAATGTAAGCCTGTATCAATTGTGCCTTTAACATAACGAAGTATTCGTTTGACAAGTTTTAAATGAACAATAGTGGGATGATGCATGAATTGAGAAACATAATTGACACTAAAAGAAATATCTGGGCATGTTAACGTTAAATATTGCAAAGCTCCAACAAGGCCTCTATAATGAGTAACATCATGAAGTGGAACAGTAGTGGATGAGAGTTGAATTTTGACTCGAGTGGAGTACTCATAGGTTTACAACCTTCCATTTCAGCCCGTTCCAATAGTGTCATGCATAATGAGTTTGAGACAAAAAAAGACCATGAGAAGTTCGAGACATTTGTATGCCAAGAAAATGATGTACTGTTCCCAAATCTTTCATTGCAAATTCCCTACTAAGAAGTAGAACAAAAGTATCAATAAGTTTCAGATTGGAACCTGTAAGTAGCATATCATCAACATAAAGAAGTAAAACAAGTGAGCCAAGAGTAGAGTGATAAATAAATAACGATGGATCAGCCAAACTACAAAAGAAACCATATGAAAGAAGAAAAGAACTAAAACGATCAAACCAAGCACGAGGTGCTTGTTTTAAACCATATATGGCCTTCTGAAGTTTGCAAACAAAGGAAGGGTGTTGTGGATCCATCATTCCCGAAGGTTGGAGCATATACAGATTTTCTAAAATGTGCCCATGCAAGAATGCATTCTTTACATCAAGCTGCCGAATAGACCACCGTTGGTAGAGAGCAATAGTGAGGATGAGACGAATTGTTCCAGGTTTGATGACTGGCGAGAAGGTTTCAGAAAAATCAATTCCATCAATTTGATGATATCCTTTGGCTACTAATCATGCTTTTAGTCGATCGAGTGAACCATCGGGTTTGAGTTTTACCTTGTACACCCATTTTGAATCGATAACATTCATTCCAGAAGTATATGGGACTAGAGTCCATGTTTTGTTTTTATGAAGAGCAACGAGCTCCTCTTCCATTGCAACCTTCCAACCGGAATGAGCCAGGGCTTGTCCGATATTTCTGGGCTCTTTTGGAATCGTAGAGGATAGATGGACATTCAAGTTATACTTTGGATTAGGCTTCATAATACCACTCCTTGCACGAGTTACCATGGGATGAGATGGTAGTGGAGGTTGTTCTACTAAGCTAAAAGAAATAGGTGAACGAGATTGTGAAGACATCGGTTGTGGGGATAGTGGTGTGGACATATGTACATCAGAGAAGATTGGGGACAAAATGTGTGACATATGAGAATTAGGTGTGGGGTCAAGAGAGGTGTTGGATGTGGTATCTACTTGTATTGTATTGGTTGAAAGTTGAGCGGATGGTAAAGGAATATCAATTGAAGAATTTGATGTGGCAATACCCTTTTCAGGAGAAACTTCAAAACAAGGAATTGTGAGCCAAGAGTCAAATATACTAATAACAGATTTAGTTGAAAAGGATGTTAATTATGTAGAATCCCAATAACATTACTGGTGCTATCAAAAGAAGTACTTGGTATCTAGACACAGGTGCTAGCAATCATATGTGTGGGATAAAGGACATGTTTTTTAAGATGGATGAAAGCTTCAAAGGCTCGGTGACTTTTGGAGACTTCTCTAAAAGGCCAGTTGAAGGGAAAGGTAAAATCCTTATCAAGCTTCAAAATGGCACTCAAAATTTTTTTTCAGATGTCTATTATGTTCCAGACATTAAAAATAACATTCTTAGTTTGGGCCAATTGCTTGAAAAAGGCTATGACATTCACATGAAAGAATTGGGTCTTTCTATCAGAGACAACAACAATACTCTTATTGCACATGTTCCTATGTCAAAAAATAGAATGTTTGAGCTAAGTTTGCATGTTGATGGCTCCTCTTGTATGTTAACACAAAGTCTTGATGACTCTACTCTATGGCATCTTAGATATGGACATTTAAACTTTGATGGATTAAAACTTTTGTCTAGCAAGAATATGGTGACAGGAATGCCTTGGCTGAAAATGTCTAAGGAAAAATGTGAAACTTGCATAGTTGGAAAGCAACAAAGGAGAACCTTCATTTCAGGAAGATCAAGAAGAGCAACAAAACCATTGGAATTGATACATTCAGATGTTTGTGGCCCAATCAAACCAACAACTATGGGAGGTAATGAATATTATCTTTCCTTCACTGATGATTATTCTGGAAAGACATGGGTTTATTTATTAAAAAAAAAGAGTGAAGTGTTTCAGAAATTTAAGGAATTTAAGTTGCTTGTTGAAAAACAAAGTGGTTTTCAAATTAAAGCTTTGAGATCGGATCGTGGTGGTGAGTATTTATCCAAAGAGTTTTCAAATTTTTTCAAAGCACAAGGAATTTTTCATCAGGTTACTATGCCTTATTCACCTCAGCAAAATGGGGTTTCAGAAAGAAAAAATCGAACTATTTTAAATATGGTTCGATGTATGTTGAAAGATAAAAATATGCCTAAAGAATTTTGGGGAGAAGCAGTTGCTTGTGCAGTTTATTTGTTGAACAGATTTCCATCAAAAAGGCTTCACAATATGACACCTGAGCAAGCATGGAGTTCATACAAGCCTAAGGTTGATCATCTTCGCATTTTTGGAAGTGTTGCTTATGTCAAAGTGCCTGATGAGAAAAGGATCAAACTTGATGACAAAGGAGAAAAGTGTATTCTTTTAGGATATGCTGAAAATTCAAGTGGCTATAAGTTGTATAATCCTATTACAAAGAGAGTGATTTTTTCAAGAGATGTTGAATTTGATGAAAAGCAAATGTGGAGCTGGCAAGATAACAATAAAATGCAAGAAAATAATGAAGAAGAAGAGTCACAACATCAAGAAGAAATTCCATCAACTCCACAACAAAGTCCAAGACATTCATCTCCACAAGAAAGTTCCAGTGGCTCATCCTCAAATAGAGCACACAAAACTCGGAGTGTGCAAGAATTGCTTGACGTCACAAGGCGTCTTGATGCTAATGATTATACTATGTTTTGTCTTTTTGCAGGTTATGATCCAATTGAGTTTTATGAAGCAAATAAAGAAGAAAAATGGAGAAATGCCATGCATGAAGAAATTTCATCAATAGAGAAAAATGACACTTGGGAACTCACAAATCTTCCCCAAGGTCATCAAGCCATTGGAGTCAAATGGGTGTATAAAAAAAAACAAATGCAAGTGGAGAAATAGAAAAACACAAAGCCCGCTTGGTAGTAAAAGGCTACAAACAACAATATGGCATTGACTATGATGAAGTTTTCTCTCCTGTTGCTCGAATGGAAACGGTACGCCTTCTCATTTCCTTAGCAGCACAAATGAAATGGAAAATTTTTCAAATGGATGTGAAATCAGCTTTTTTGAATGGATATTTGAATGAAGAAGTCTATGTAGAACAACCTTTGGGTTTCATTCAAAAAGGACAAGAAGACAAAGTCTACAAACTCAAACGAGCTCTTTATGGATTGAAACAGGCTCCACGAGCTTGGAATACAAGGATTGACAAGTATTTTGCTGAAAATGGTTTTCAAAAATGCCTTCTTGAACATTCTCTTTATATGAAGTCTAATCATGTTGGTGATGTTCTATTTGTTTGTCTATATGTGGATGATTTGATATTCACAGGAAATAATCTTGCAATGATTGAAGTTTTCAAGACTTCAATGATCAAAGAATTTGAAATGACAGATTTTGGCTTAATGTCTTATTTTCTGGGTATTGAAGTAAATCAATCAGATGAAGGCATATTTATTTCACAAAGCAAATATGCAAAGAAATTTTGGAGAAATTCAAGATGAAGAATTGCAATTCAAGCACCACTCCAATTGAATACAATACTAAATTAAGTAAAGATGGAGAAGGAGATCTTGTCAATCCAACATATTATAAAAGTTGGTTGGAAGCTTAAGATATCTTACAAATACAAGGCCGGATATTGCTTATAGTGTTGGAGTTATAAGTCGTTACATGGAGAAGCCAAGAATGGATCATTTAATTGTTGCAAAAAGAATCCTTCGATATATCAAAGGTACGCAAGATTATGGTATTTTCTATTCATCTACTAATCCAATAAAATTAGTTGGTTTTTGTGATAGCAATTGGGCAGGAGATATTGATGATAGAAAAAGTACGAGTGGATTTGCCTTTTATATTGGAAGTGGAGCATTTACATGGTCTTCAAAGAAACAACAAATTGTTACACTTTCATCATGTGAAGCAGAGTATGTTGCTGCAGCAAATTGTGTTTGTCATGCACTTTGGCTTCAAAGACTACTACAAGAAATGAAGATTTCACATGAAGAGCCAACCAACATTTTTGTTGATAATAAATCTGCTATACAACTTGCAAAAAATCCAGTCTTCCATGATCGAAGTAAGCATATTGATACAAGATTTCACTTCATTCGAGATTGTATCAAAAATCAAGAAGTACAACTTCTCCACATTTCAACAAAAGATCAGGTAGCTGATATCTTCACAAAAGCCCTCAAGGAAGAAGAGTTCAAGAAGTTGAGAAGCATGCTTGGAGTCATGAAGAATCAAGTTTAAAGGGGGGTGTTGGAAACTAAACTTGATTATTGGAAATTGAAATTGCTGCATTGTTATTTTACTGCATAGGAAATTGCTGTTATTTAATTGCATAGGAAATTGCTGTTATTTAATTGCATAGGAAGTTGCTATTCTGAATTAAGTATTGTGGAAGACCAAGAGTCATTTTGTAATTATAAAAGGCCATGTATCACGTTTCAGCATGAAAAAATAGAAAGAAACCAGAAATTTGCCCAAAAGAAAATATCTTCTCCTCTTCCAACACTTTTATCACTTTAAAAAGGAATGGTTACAAAGATATCCGCGTAATGCCCAAACACCCCTCCCCCTGACTTCGTCCAACTTTATAATTATAAAGTATTATGGAAGACCAAGAGTCATTTTGTAATTATAAAAGGCCATGTATCACGTTTCAGCATGAAAAATAGAAAGAAACCAGAAATTTACCCAAAAGAAAATATCTTCTCCTCTTCCAACACTTTTATCACTTTAAAAAGGAATGGTTACAAAGATATCCGCGTAATGCCCAAACACCCCTCCCCCTGACTTCGTCCAACTTGCCGACCTTCGAGAAAATATGCATCAACCATTTCTTATATAAGACAGGCTCTGGGACCTCCCACCCCCAAGCATTAACGAGTGCTTTCCATGTCGGAGTGGTCCTCGACTTAGCCACATCGGTCGGGAAGATCGGCCAGACCAGCATTTCCATGGCTATTGAAGATTTCTACGCGAAGCATGGCAACTACACCACAAGGCTGGTTGTTCACGCTGTTGATTCCAATAGTGATGTTGTGAGAGCAGCATCAGCAGGTAGTTATTAGCACCTATTAACAGCATCAGACTATCTATCACTTGTAATTTGCTTCTTTTAAAATAAGACGAGTGAGTAATAAAATATTAGGCCCAACTACCACTCTTAGCATCTTGTATCTCAGTAGTATAGCAAGGAAAAAACGATTAAAGCGTTGAAAGACGGTATTAATTCCTTCAATTTTATGTATATATATGCATGAATTTTTATATATTCTCCTTGTTCAAATCCTAATTTTTTTGTCAAGCTAAGTTCTCATTCTTATCAAATTTGAGCTAGAATTTGGATTTCCTCAATTCATGCTAATATTTTGAGAGGAAAAATTTAGATTCAAGCTATATGCGTGCTAATAATTAGTCAGTCTTGAGGACCTGGTGGGGAACTTGCTATTGGATCGGTAGAATCAGCAGCAGAAAGAGAGAGAGGACCAAAGACTAAGACTCTAAGAGGGTGAGACTACTAAAATCTCAGTGATTTTTTAAATAATGTCATAACAAGGCAGCATCTTCTCAGACCCTAAAATCAAATAAAATTTTAACCTTAAAATTTTAATTAACCCTAAAATAAAACTATCATGTTGGTGATCTCCAAATTTTTTTAAAGAAAATCATACAAATATTTCGCCATAAAGTTGTTAAAAATTTATCTGAAATGAAAATGGTATCATGTTTTGATCTGATTGATTTCTGGGAAGTTTGTGCTCGACTGTCAATGAATCGGCAGTTGGTTGTTAGACATCATGACATTTCCACCATGCACCTGAATCCATAATGCTATGCTTTTCTTCAACTGAAGTCTGCCACTTTTCGCTGCATGAACACAGCTCTGTACCTGCTGAAAATAGAGAGGTGCAAGCCATCATCGGTCCCCAGAAATCATCACAGGCTGCTGTTGTCTCTGAATTTGGCAACAAGGCTCGAGTCCCCATCGTCTCCTTCTCGGCAACAAGCCCTTCCCTCTCCTCAACTCGCACACCATACCTTGTAAGGACGACATAAATGATTCTTTTCAGGTAAACGGCATCTCCTCCATCATTAAGGCCTATGGATGGAGGGAGGTGGTACCGATCTGTGAGGATACCGACTACGGCAGGGGCATCATACCATACCTTACCGATGCCCTCCAAGGGTTCGACATCCGCATCCCCTACCACAGCATGATCCCTCTATCAGCAACGGATGATGAAATCATGGAAGAACTGTACAAATTGATGACCATGCAAACAAGGGTGTTCATTGTCCATATGGCATCCCTATTATGGGATCCCGCCTATTTCCGAAGGCCAAGGAGGCAGGAATGATGAGCGAAGGGTACGTGTGGATCATGACGGATGGGCTCACAGAGGTTGCTGACTCTTTTGATTCCTCCATCATTGATTCAATGCAGGGTGCGTTGGGCGTGAAGTCATACGTGCCCAGATCGAGGGAGCTCGATAATTTCAACAGAAGATGGAAGAGGAGATTATTCCAGACAGACAACTTCGGTGATCAGCTAGTTGAGCCAACTATCTACGGACTGCGGGCTTATGATACGGTTTGGGCAGTGGCAATGGCGGCGGAGAAGGTCGGGGTGGCAAATGCTAGTTTTGAGAAGCCAAACAATATGACGACGACGGACTTGGATAACCTGAGGATTTCCATGAATGGTCCGAAACTTCTGAAAGCAATTCTGGAGAGCAAATTCAGAGGTCTCAGCGGCGATTTCCATCTCATAGATGGCCAGTTGCAGCCCTCTGCTTTCCAAATAGTCAATGTGGTTGGAGGAGGAGGGAGAGGGTTGGGTTTTGGACGCCGCAATATGGGCTTGCAAGACGGCTAAATCAGAGTAGCAGTGAAGCGTACTCAACCTTGATGACTGATTTGTACCCTGTGATTTGGCCAGGGGAATCCACAACGGTACCCAAGGGTTGGGAAATGCCCGTGAGTGGGAAGAAACTGAGGATTGGCGTTCCCGTAGCGGATGAAACTAGTGAATTTGTAAGAGTGGAAAGGGATCCCATCACAAATGTAACGACTTTTAGTGGGTATTCAATCGATGTCTTCGAGGCTGCAATACAGAAGCTGCCTTATGGGGTCCCTTATGAGTACGTCCCTTTCAATGCACGAACACAGGGTGCTGCGGCTTACAATGATCTTGTCCACCAGGTTTATCGATCTTCAAGTATCCGTCCTCCTCCACCTCTTGATTTCTCGGTCTAACCCTCCTTTTTAGATTAGGAGAGGCTAATATTTTTTTATCCTCTACCCATCTTATCTCTCGAGTGCTGACTCCAGCTGACATTAAACCCTTGCCTTGAGATGAAAGTTTGTATTTTATTTGCATAGCTAATTAAGCAGACATGAAAACTACTTCATTTCTTCCATCCATATGATATTGTGGCGGGTTTTCACTATTTTACTCAGAAAAAAAATAAAAACGTGACAAAGTAGGTTACAAAAGGTATTGGCAAATATGGGATTCATTTCTTTTGAAAAATTGAATACTTTCTTATGGTGGTTTTCTACTGCATCAAGATTTGGCATAGTCTTTTGGAGTTACTTGGTTAATTATCTGCCAATCTTTTGTAACTGGTTACGATGTTTCATTCCAAACTTGACATTGGTTAATATATTGTTTCTTGTAGTCCACGAATTTTTTTTTGACTAATAATTGCCTTCACGGATATATGAAGTAGAATATTCCACGTGGCACACTCACATACCACACCAAAGAATGTCATACATCTTCTTTCTTTAATGTTGTTGCCGCCGGGATCCGTCCTCCGACTCGGGCGCGGTCGGTCCTCAGAGAATGGGGCGCGGCGAACCTGCAAAACAGGAAGCCCTGCACGCGGAAGGACGCCGGGGGTGGTCCTCCGCGGAAGGCCCTCCGACGCTCAAGTCAGTGGGGAAGGGAGTCGGCGATCAACCAGACAAATGAGGAGGTGGATCTCTCCGGAGACCTCTCCAGGGGGCGATCAATCGGAGGCTCCGGTAAGAACAGAGCACCGACGAGCTGCCGGAAGAGAGAGAGGTAACCCTGGAGCTTTTTGGTGTGTCAAGGGTTGCGTACCTGAAGTGATCTGCCAAACTCGAGTTTATAGACTGTCACCTGGGAACTTGAGCGTCTTCTGGAAGGTACTGAGGTTGTTAAGATTCGAGGTAGACAGAATCAGACCGTTGTGGGGCCGTTAGAATCCCGCCTTGTCCGTTAAGGGATCGACGGCTGGGAGAGCTCCTTGATGTCTTGGGATCTGGGTGAGTAGACCTGGGGCGGTTATAGTAGGTCTTAGGCCACGTCTCAATATGATCCCCTGCTCAGNTTGGGATCTGGGTGGACCTGGGGCGGTTATAGTAGGTCTTAGGCCACGTCTCAATATGATCCCCTGCTCAGGGTGCTGCTCGGGTAGACTTGAACTCTCCTGCGCCAGGTGTCCGCGGAGGTGGACGTCGGGGCGTGGATTGCAAGGTAGCGGCGGGCTATGGAAAGCCCGGGGAGGCCGAGCTACGGAAGCCCGGAGGAGACCGAGCTACGGAAGCCCGGAAGAGGCCGAGCTACGGAAGCCCGGAAGAGGCCGAGCTAGGGAGGCCCGGGAAGAGGCCGAGCCAGGAAGCCCGGAAGAGGCCGAACCACGGAGGCCCGGAAGAAGCCGAACCACGGAGGCCCGGAAGAGGCCGAGCTAACGGAGGCCCGGAAGAGACCGAGCTAGGGAAGCCCGGAAGAGGCCGAGCCACGGAGGCCCGGAAGAAGCCGAACCACGGAGGCCCGGAAGAGACCGAGCCACGGAGGGCCCGGAAGAGGCCGAGCTAGGGAAGCCCGGAAGAGACCGAGCCACGGAGGCCCGGAAGAGACCGAGCCACGGAGGCCCGGAAGAGGCCGGCTAGGGAATCCCGGAAGAGGCCGAGCCACGGAGACCCGGAAGGGACCGAGCCACGGAGGCCCGGAAGAGGCCGAGCTAGGGAAGCCGGAAGAGGCCGAGCCACGGAGACCCGGAAGGGCCGAGCCACGGAGGCCCGGAAGAGGCCGAGCCACGGAGGCCCGGAAGAGGCCGAGCCACGGAGGCCCGGAAGAGACGAGCCATGGGGGGCCCGGAAGGGGCCGAGCCACGGAGGCCCGGAAGAGGCCGAGCCACGGAGGCCGGAAGAGACCGAGCCATGGAGGCCCGGAAGAGGCGAGCCACGAGGCCCGGAAGAAACCGAAAGGAGGGGGTCAGCCTTAGCCGTCTTGCACGGATATCAATGCAATGACGATTTTACCCCCCAACATGAGTATTGTAGCTAATATTATGATGATGATGGTTTCAGAAGATACTCATCATCAAATAAGCACTATAACCAAGTGATGGCAATACATTACCTATAGAAATAATCATTTATATCAACTGACCTCGGAGTATCTTTTGGCAGCTCATCACATCTAGGTATTTTTTTCATCAAAGGTCAAACTCTCGTGTTCGTGACTTTAATTTTGGTGCTACCTCAACTATATAAAACTGTAATTACCATAATGCACAACTCTTATATGCCTGCATCATTAGATAACAAACAACAGACAATGACATTACAATACAACCTGGAAAGTGATCTACTATGCATCTACTATACAATAAATAACCATCCCAGAGCATAAACAAAATGAAAATCATAGATAATGAATAAGAAACATATCAGATGATCTACTATGCATCTCTCTTTTATGGGAAGAGAAATGGGGATCCAGGATATATTCAAGAGCGAAATATATCAAGAAATGAAATAGTTTTACAGTTGCAAATTATTTTTTGGATAAGTATGATAGCCCTGACACATCCGATTCAATATTTGAAACAGAGTAGTCGAGGATAGGTTTTTTTCACCACATGTAACGGTATTAAAGAATCAGAAGAATGGATAAAAGATATACAGAAATAGTGCTTCAAGAATCCAGTCCATAGCAGATGATTACAGAAACAAACTCGATAATGGTAATTGATAGGAGAGCACCAAAAAATCCAAAGAAATAACGCTGCTCAATAAAGAGCATAATATTAAAAGCAAAAAAAAAAAACAAAACAAAAGCAAGACGAATTCAAAAAAAAAAAGCTTGAATAGACAACCATAACTATCAAGCCTTGTCCCCAACTATTTACACGCTCAGATAGAAAATGTTGATGCTTAATTCTTTATAAGATAGATAATAGATCAAAGAAGTAACGAAGGTGGAAGAAAAGCTCAAAGGAGGCAAGAGGCATGCATCACAAAATAAACTATCTCATGTCATCATGGATGATCAGTAATTGTAAGATCAAGCAAGTCAATGGCTCAAGGTTATAGAACTTGATGAATTCAGAATACAGTGAGTCTAGCTTGCAAAGTATAAATTAGTTAACTACATAACATGGTACCATGTCAATCATAACTCCAAATTTTGTCTTCCACAACAGACTCCCGAGGCCAGGATTTGCGCATTATAAAATTAAAAGCATGTATTGTCCTAAACACAACAAAAAAGTAATTATGTTATTGAACTAGAAGAACTATGACTTAATATATCAGAATTTTTACTGAATTGAATGATTCTGTCTGCTAGCAGAATATCTAGACGAAGAAGAACAAAAGTCACCAGAATATTATGCCTGACATGAAAAGATTATGGAGTAAATACATAATGCAATCAAAAACCTGGGTTCCGTCACAAAAGTGAGAGGAAGACCTCGACTATAAAGAAGTAATACTAGAAAAAGGAAATTTCTATCTCACATTTCTTGATTACCATGACACTTGACTTTTTT
The DNA here is from genome assembly GCA_900491605.1 of Calamus simplicifolius. Lineage (NCBI taxonomy): Eukaryota > Viridiplantae > Streptophyta > Magnoliopsida > Arecales > Arecaceae > Calamus > Calamus simplicifolius. Next base: position 118,372 of record UESW01002276.1, read on the forward strand.
TTTAACCTCTCTCATATTATATTCCAATCTTAAAAATATAGCATAATCTTCTCAATATAAAAGGAAATAAAAGATTTCCTCTTAATTAACAACCCCCTTTGTATCTTTTCCAAGCCTCTAAACCCATCTCTCTTCTATTTTGTAATACCCCGTCGCTTTCAATGGTTCCTAATTTATTACTATCGTTTCACTAATTAATAAGTGGTAACGCCTCCCCCCCCCCTTAAATGTTGAATGCGCAGGCGGTGAAGGGATTCGAGTATAAATAGGGAACCCTTCCTAAGGTTATCGAAAGAAAAACCAAAAAGAGCAGATAAGCGGAGGCATTGAGTCCCTGATCAAGAGCACATCCTGAGGGCATACACCATCAGAGTGCGATGGCTCATTGATTGGAAGAACTCAATCAAGATCCTCATCAAGATCGAGAGGAAGAGGAAGATCAATCGAGATCCATCGAGAGGAGGAAGATCAAGATCCATAGAGAGAAGGAAGATCAAGATCCCGTCAGCTGATTCAAGGAAGATCGAATCCTTACCCTCATCGAAAAGAAAATTAATAATAATGGCTGGAGGTATTTATCGATCTTATAATAAATATATTGATACCGTATTTCCGCATATTGATATTGTGATCAATATATTTAAATTAAGTCTTACATTTGGTATCTTTTTAAACCTCTGCCTTATTTTGTGAGTGTTTCCATCAAAGTTTCTCTTTTCAAGCAATTTATGCCGCGTGTTTTTCCGTTTTGTTTTGGATCTCAGGTTTCGATTTTTTTCTCAGTTCTGATTTTTGTTCACGGAATTGAGCAGAAACCATTAAACCTATATCAGATTCCGATTTTTTGTGGAAACAAAACGTGGCCTCTTTCTTTTCTATTAAAGATTTCTTTCTGGCATTAAAGGTTAAAGAGATAGCATTAAAGAAAGGAAGAGAAAAGAAACATAGCATTAAAGAAAGAAAAACTAAAGAAGGAAATGCAGCGGAAACGTGGCTTCCATAACCACATGCAGTGATATTAAAAAAGAGAGAAAATGGGCTATTTTGGTTTTCGATTTTCTCGCTTATGGTCTTTCCGTTCTCTCACGGGATTTAAAATCTGGATTGGTTGAATTTTAAATGCATTTATTATCTGTTTAATGTTTTATTAAATCATGTACATGATTTGTTTTTATCATTTGTTTCTTAAGTTTAAATTTTTGTATTAAAATACGCCTCCTGAGTCTCTATGCCTACGGTGTTTTGCATAGACGGGCCCAAGGGAATAATGAGCTACGGCCGGACGTGTTTTAATTAACAAAAATTTTCTTAAGATGATAATTTTAAAATTCATTAAATAGATAATTGAAATGTTGTCTCTGTTCTGCATACTAGATTTATTCTATGCATGAATTTGGTGGTAGTGTGAAAATCACAGTGCAAATCCTTTCAAGGTCTAATTGGTCAGTTGGTGTCTAGAAAAGTAAAGAGATTGTGGTTACTTAATTGGTTCCGTTGACTGACCTAAGGAAAGCAACGGGGGGACCCCCACTTCTCTTTCACTGGCCTGGCCAATTTGACTAACTCAGATCTTGATTTGGAAATGTTACGTTGATTAAGATCACTACCTAATAATCATGCTAAATTGGTTAATCTATATGCATATAATGGAATTCATGTCATGTGATCAATATGATTTTGATTAATTGAGGAGTAGCCACAGTATCTTTGATTAATCAAAATTATATATTGAGTTGCAAAGATCACATAAGGTTAGATGACATTAATTGTGACTAATTATATTAATGTAATGAATCTTATCCCACAGGAAATTTTTGTTGCACTAATATAATTAATTAGGATGCGATAACAAATTATTTTCTTAATTACCCATAGGAATTAAGAAAGGAATATAATTTGTTAGTCACATCATTAAGTTAATGAGTCTATTTGAGTATAATAACTTAGCCCACAGGTAGTTATTGTATGTTATTGATTCATGTTATTGCATGTTTACATTGGTAAAACATGACATCAAGTTATATGCCTCAAATTCAATTACATGAACATGATTTTATTTTTATGCAGCTATTTTGCCTGTTAATATTTCTGATATGAAATGTGATATTCCCGATTTAAGTGGTGATAATTATAAATTATGAAAGGAGAGAATTCTTCTTCAATTAGGGTGCATGGATATTGACTATGCTATCAGGAAGGATGAACCACATTCAGTTACATCTACTAGCACTCAGGCTGAGATTGCTGCGTATGAACGATGGGAACGGTCCAATCGCCTCAGTATGATGTTCATACGTACTAAAATTTCTGCTAGTATACGTGGTTCAATTCCTGAGTGCAAAAATGTCAAGGAACTTCTGAAGGCTATTGATGCACAATTTGAGTCTTCAGATAAGGCACTGGCTAGCACCCTAATGACAAAATTATCATCAATGAAGCTCACTACGGTTGGAGGTGTGCGTGAGCACATCATGAAGATGAGGGACATTGCGGCTCAGTTGAAATCCCTAGAGGTTGAGATGTCAGAATCTTTCTTGGTGCACTTTATTTTAGCTCACTCCCACAGCAGTATAGTCCCTTCAAAATATCTTACAACACACATAAGGACAAATGGTCAATTAATGAACTTCTGACCATGTGTTCAAGAGGAAGGGAGGCTGATTTTAGAAATGGGAGAAAGTGCACATTTAGTCACTCAGAGAAAGACTAAAGCTCCCAAAGCCAAACGCAAAGGAAAGGGTAAAGTATCCATCCATACAGAAGACAAGAAGGAGTCCAAGTGCTTCTTTTGCAAGAAGAAAGGGCATATAAAGAAAGATTGTCTCAAATTCAAAGCTTGGCTTGACAAGAAAGGTACTCTAACCTCATTCGTATGTCATGAATCCAATTTGGTTATATGTCATAACACATGGTGGATTGATTCTGGTTCTACAATCCATGTTTCAAATACCTTGCAGGGTTTTCTAAATCAAAGGAAACCATTGGGAAGTGAACAAAGCATCTATTCAGGAAACAAGATGGGTTCACATGTGGAAGCAATTGGGACGTGCAGACTTATTTTACATTCTGGTTTTGTTTTGGATTTGGAAAAGACATTTTATATTCCAAGTTTCTCTAGAAATTTGATTTCAGTGTCAAGGCTTGTACCAGCAGGATACTCCTTTAATTTTAATAAAAGCTCTGTTGATTTATTTTATAAATCTAAGCTTATTGGGAATGGTACATTGTCACACAATCTTTTTCAAATTAATTTGAAAAATAATACCACCTATAATGTGATGCACGCCCAAACTGGTATGAAAAGATGTGTTATAAATGAGAATTCCTCTATTTTGTGGCATCGAAGATTAGGTCATATCTCCATTGAGAGAATTAAAAGATTAGTAAAAGATGGAGTACTTGATACTCTTGATTTTACTGATTTTGGCACTTGTGTGGACTGCATAAAGGGAAAGCAAACCAACAAGTCCAAGAAAGATGCCAAGAGAAGTTTGAAATACTGGAGATCATACATACGGATATCTGTAGCCCAGATATGGATTCGTATGGTCAGAGATACTTCATCTCATTTATTGATCATTATTCATGATATATGTATCTCTACCTACTTCATAATAAGAACGAAGCATTAGATGCTTTTAAGGTATTTAAGGCAGAAGTAGAGAAACAATGCGGTAAGCAAATTAAAATTATGAGGTCAGATAGAGGTAGAGAATATTATGGTAGATACACTGAGAATGGACAATCACCTGGTCCGTTTGCTCGGTTTCTTGAAGAAAATGGAATTGTTGCACAATACACCATGCCAGGGTCTCCTGACCAAAACGGTGTAGCTGAAAGGAGAAACCGAACATTATTGGACATGGTAAGGAGCATGATTGTCAGCTCTAACTTACCTAAATCCTGTGGACTGAAGCTCTTAAACTGCTGCGTATATATTGAATCGGGTTCCAACCAAGGCTTTTTTAAAATGCCATTTGAGTTATTTAAAGGTTGGAAACCAAGTTTGCAACATATACGTGTTTGGGGATGCCCATCTGAAGTAAGAGTCTATAATCCATAAGAAAAGAAACTAGACCCAAGGACTATTAGTGGATACTTTATTGGATATGCTGAGAAGTCCAAGGGTTATAGATTTTATTGTTCATCTGACAGCACTAGGATTGTGGAATCAAGAAATGCAAATTTCTTGAGAATGACTTGATCAGTGGAGTGATCAATCTCAGTATTTGGCTTCTTCTGAGAAAGATCATTCAGTTATTCCAGCTTCCACTTCAAGTGAGGGATTGGTTGTTATTTATAGCACTCCGCAAACTCAATTAAGTGCCCAACAACCAGTCATTGAGATTTCACAAGCTGATGGTAATCTAGAAGATCATGTCGTTCATCAACAATCAGTTGTGCAAGATACTCCTCAAGAGGTCATTGACACAACATTAAGAAGATCAACTAGAATAAAGAAATCAGTAATTCCTAGTGATTATGTGCGTATCTACATGAATCTAACTATAACATTGGAGCCGAAAATGATCCTGAAATGTTTTCACAAGCCATGAGTTCTAAGGAATCAAACTTGTGGTTCAATGCCATGAAGGACGAGATGGAATCTATGGCATCTAATCGAGTCTGGGATCTTGTTGAGTTGCCTGATGGTGTAAAAGCCATTGGATGTAGATGGATCTTTAAATAAGAAAGACTCACAAGGCAACATTGAGAGATATAAAGCAAGACTCGTTGCCAAAGGATTCACTCAGAGGGAAGGAATCGACTACACGAAGACATTTTCTCCTGTATCCAAGAAAGATTCTCTCCAAATAATTATGGCATTGGTAGCTCATTTTGATTTTGAGTTACATCAAATGGATGTGAAGACCGCATTCCTTAATAGAGATCTAGAGGAAGAGGTTTACATGAAACAGCCTGAAGGATTTTCCTCTGGTGATGGTGAGCATTTGGTTTGCAAGCTTAAGAAATCCATATATGGATTGAAACAAGCCTCACGTCAGTGGTATTTAAAATTTCATGATATGATCTCTTCCTTTGGTTTTGAAAGAACATCATGGATCAATGTATATACCAGAAGGTTAGTGGGAGCAAAATTTATTTCTTGGTCCTATATGTGGGTGACATTCTACTTGCAACCAATGATAAAGGGTTGCTATATGAGGTGAAACAATTTCTCTCCAAAAATTTGATATGAAAGATATGAGTGAGGCATCTTATGTCATTGGCATTAAGATCCATAGAGAAAGATCTCGAGGCATTTTGGGATTGTCTCAAGAAACTTATATCAATAAAGTCTTGGAGAGATTTCAGATGAAAAATTGTTCACCAAGTGTTGCACCAATAGTGAAGGGTGACAAGTTCGCTTTGAACCAGTGCCCTAAAAATGAACTTGAACGGGAACAGATGCACAACATTCCATATGCTTCAGCTGTTGGAAGCCTAATTTATGCTCAGGTTTGCACAAGACCTGACATTGCATTTGCAGTAGGAATGTTGGGAAGATATCAGAGTAATCCAGGTTTAGACCACTGGAGTGCTGCTAAAAAGGTTATGATGTATCTTCAAGGGACCAAGGACTACATGCTCATGTATAGACAAACTGATCATTTGGAGATAGAGGGCTACTCAGATTCGGACTTTGCTGGCTGCGTTGATTTCAGAAATCAACATCAGGATTTATATTTATGTTAGCTGGTGGAGCCATATCATAGAGGAGTGCAAAGCAGACTTTGACTGCTACCTCTACTATGGAAGTGGAGTTCGTTGCTTGTTTTGAGGCTACATCGCAAGGTGTATGGTTGAAGAGTTTCATCTCAGGGCTTAGAATTGTTGACTCTATTGCTAGGCCAATTAAACTGTACTGTGACAATTCAGCTGTTGTATTTTTGGCTAAAAACCATAAGAGTGGTAGTCGAAGTAAACATATCGACATTAAGTATTTAGCCATAAGAGAACGTGTTAAAGAAAACAAAGTGGTCATAGAACACGTTAGCACTGAATTGATGATAGCTGATCCTTTTGACTAAAGGCATGCCAATTAAGAATTTTAAGGATCATGTGATAAGAATGGGAATTGGTTCCATGATATAATTGTATAGATAACAATTGTACAAAGAAACTCTTATTTCAATTATTTGTTTATTTCTCATTCAGGTGTACCCGTTATTTGACTTTTGAGAAATGACAAACTTTTCTTTTAGACTCTGAATAAACATAGTTTATTCATTATGTTATGTTGTCACATTTAGAATAGTGGTAAAGAAATTGAATGCATTGTAACACATAGAAGATAATACTCAATTATAGAGGACCTATCGCTATGATTCATGTATTTAGTTTCTTGTTCAGTATTGATAAAATATACGGACCAAGTGGGAGAATGTAATAACCCGTCACTTTCAATGGTCCTAATTTTATTACTATCGTTTCACTAATTAATAAGTGGTAACGGCCCCCCCTTAAATGTTGAACGCCTGCTTGATGGGAGCAGGCGGTGAAGGGATTTGAGTATAAATAGGGAACCTTCCTAAGGCTTTCAACAAGGTTATCGAAAGAAAAACCAAAATAAGCGAAGGCATTGAGTCCCTGATCAAGAGCACATTTTGAGGGCATACATCATCAGAGTGCGATGGCTCATTGATTGAAAGAACTCAATCAAGATCCATCTAGAGGAGGAAGATCAATAAAGATCCATCGAGAGGAGGAGGAAGATCAATCAAGATCCATCGAGAGGAGGAAGATCAAGATCCCTAGAGAGAAGGAAGATCAAGATCCCGTACAGCTGATTCAAGGAAGATCGAATTTCTTACCCTCATCGGAAAAAAAATTAATAATAATGGCTAGAGGTATTTATTGATCTTAACTTGCATGATAAATATATTGATACCGTATTTCCGCATATTTGATATCGTGATCAATATATTTAAATTAAGTCTTACACTACACCTCATCTCTCTACCGCCCACTCCATCTCCCCAACCCTCCTTTCTTCTCTTTCTTCGTATATGAATGGGAGAGAGACATTCTCTAGAGATTCTCTTCTATTCACCTCATTTCTTTGATTTTCTGATACCATGTCACTTTCTACTTTTCTTATAATACATTTAAGAATTTAAAAATGTCAACTGAATTTGAGTTATCAATTTAAAAAATTTAGCTGAACTTCTTTAAAATATTTCCTAAAATTGCCATAAATTCATCATTTTCTGACAAATTTCTCACATTGTTTATAAAAAATTATCATTTTACCCCTCTAGCCTAAAATCTTAAAATACCTTTTTACCCCTCTACTCAAAGTCTAGCAACCTTTATTTAACTTTTATCTCAATTTAATTATTTTCTACTTTTACGAGTTTTCATCAACTTTGTAATATTTATAAAAATACCTCTACAATTGGCAACAAATTTTTTTTTATGATTACCTTAGCTGTTAATTAATTTAAACATCATTATCAAAACTAAACTCACTATTCGTCACTATGGTTCAGTTCCCAAGATCAGAATTAATCAATATAATTTTTAATAATGTATTTTCTTGGGCTCCTGTAACCCATTTTATTTCAACCCAACATACACATCATATGATTTTTGGGTGAAATAGAGATCAAATTATGCATCTTTAAACCGAGATTTGAACCCACTAAGTGAGATTAGCCAACCCCATGAATTTTATAATTAAATCCTAAGGTTTTCTTCCCATTTTTTAATTTAAAATCAGTCCATGACTTAGAACCAAATCTCACTGGTTCAAGCCGAGCAAACGAGCCCAGCCCAACCCAAAAAAAAAAAAAAAAAAAAAGGAAAAGACTTTGTACATCGCCTCCGATGCAGCAAGTCCTACGTGAACTGCACCGTTCATTTTTATTAGTCCACATACGCACGACACCCATTAAAAAATGTTAAGACATCCCAAGAAAAAAACTTACGACATCCTAGTTTTAAGCTTACGACACCGTAGTTAAAAAGTGAAGACATCCGTTCAGAAAGAAAAAAAAAAACTCACGACATCCTAGTTTTAAACTCATGACACCCTAGTTTAAACTTAAGACACCCGTTCAAAAAGGTGTCTTTGCACAACTTCCAAAAAAAAAGCCGCATTAATACCCGTTCAGCTTTTTTTTGGAATCCGTGTACATACACTTTTTCTAAACGGATGTCTCAAGTTTAAAACTAGGGTGTCGTGAGTTTAAAACTAGGATGTCGTGAGTTTTTTTTTGCTTTTTAAATGGGTGTCGTGGCTTTATAATCAGGGTGTCGTAAGTATTTTTTGCTTTTTTTATATGTCTTTATTTGACATGACGTGCATTAATACCTGCTTTTTTTACCTGCTTTTTTTGGAATTTGTGTACATACGAGTGGGTGTCGTGGCTTTAAAACTACGGTGTCGTGGCTTTATAACTAAGGTGTCATAAGTATTTTTTTACTTTTTAATAGGTGTCTTTATTTTGATATGACGTGCATACCAGTTTTTTTTTGGAATTTATGTAGACGAGTGGGTGTCGTGGCTTTATAACTACGGTGTCGTGGCTTTATAACTAGGGTATCGTAAGTATTTTTTTTGCTTTTAACGGTGTCTTAGTTTTAACTAAGGTGTCGTAAGATTTTTTTTGCTTTCTTAATAGCTATTTAATTTGACGTGATGTGTATTAATACCCGTTCAGTTTTTTTTTTTGGAATATGTACTAACACCTTTTTTTGAACGGGTGTCTTAAGCTTAAAATTAGGGTATCGTAAGTTTAAAACGTAAGTTTTTTTTTTTTTTGAACGGATGTCTTTACTTTTTAACTACGGTGTCGTAAAACTAGGGTATCGTAAATTTTTTTCTTGAAATATTTTAATATTTTTTAATTAGTATCGTGCAAAAGAACGATGCAGTTCAAATAGAACTTGCTGCGAGGCGGTGTACAAGTCTTTTCCAAAAAAGAATGCTGAAGCCTTCTTCTCACGTGATTTCTCCCTTCCCAGTTCTCCTCCCGCTCCCACCCTCCCTCTCTCTCTCTCTCTCTCCCCCTGTTCTCCCTCCCGTCTCTCTCTACTCCCTCTCCCGTCTCTGTCCCTCTCCCTCTCTTCTCTCTCTCTCTCTCTCTCTTTGCCGACCCCAAGCCATCACCGGCGGCTGCCCTTCCCGTCGCCCGTTCCCCGCCGGTGAAGGGCAGCGGCACTCGTCACCCGGCTCAGCAGCCTCCCCCGGCCGAACCGAGTTGGAAACAGGGGAGAAGGGGAGAAGACTGAGTCTTCTCCTAACCAAGCTCTCCTTCCCCGTCATGCCTTCTCATCGCCGGCCACCATGGAAGCGGTGAGCGGCGGCGATTCTCTCTCTCTTCCACACCGGTGAGCCACTCCGACAACAACGACCCCTAAACTTCCAATAATCCCATTGCGTTCTCAGCTCAACCAGAAAACAGAGGAAGGAGAAGTTTAACTCTGCCTTGTCGGAGTGTCCGATGACGATCTGAACTTCCCCGGAAGCTTTCATTGCTCTGATGATTCTCCCTTACTCTTTAGTTAGAAGATCTTCCACCCTATCAATCGGAATCAAAGGAATGGTCATGGAACAGAGGAATAGAAAACAAAACAGAGGAAAATAACGCGACATTTTCGGCCTCTCTACTTCACCGACAACGTTAACTTCAGTTCCAGTGATGCTCCACGGTGAAGAGGGTTCAAAACTACACCTCCAATGGTGGTTCACCGGCCGAGATATCGTGAGAACGGAAGGGAGAAAGAAAGGAATAAGAAGAAGAAGGAGAAGTGAAATGGAGAAGAAAATCAGGAAGGAAAGAGTGGTCCAGCTACTGGCTTCTCAACGACGCTTGTTCTCTCCTCCCACTACCGATCGTCCTCACTGAATTTCCCCTCTCCATCCACTATGGAACATTCGTGAAGGAGGAAGAAAAATCGGTTTAACGAATGGGTTTTAATTAAGCCTTAATCTTACTTAGCTTACCTTAATCTTTATTTCTTAATCGTCACATTAATATTAATTCAACAAGGAAATTTCCGAAGTGTTCTAAAATTTGAAGCAACTTAATCCCAACAAGAAAACTTCACCAAATTCTAGATAATCTCTTCACCCGGGAGCTTAACACCGCATCTCACGGCTCTTTAAGCGATAGTATAATATAAAAAAAAAAAAAAAAAAATTTATGGAGTTGCATAATCTGATATATTTTAAAGTTGAAGCAATTTAAACAAAATTTTTTGATTATTTTATTATTATGCCATTTGTACATAAGTGACTTAAAATATTATTTAAATTATGAAATATTGGTTATAAATATTTTATTTCATATTTAAATATTATTTAAATATGAATTAAGCGTAGAAATGGAGCACCTATAAATTGAGACTTTGGGACTTCAAGAAATTTGCTATACCTTTTTCCAGCATAGGATTAAGGAAAGTTGACTATGTTATTATTAAGCCACATGGGAAAGTGACTTTGGTTACGTCTTTTATTACATCTTTAAATATTACTTAAATATGGAACCAAATGTGAAAAGGAAGCTAAATTAGAAATTTAAGAAGTTTGTTCCACCTTTTTCTAGCTTAGAATTAAAAAAAAAAAGTCGACTATTTTATTATTACGCCATGTATATACAACTGTCTTAAATATCATTTAAGTCATTGAAGCTATCTTTGATTATACATTTAAATGTTATTTAGATATAAAATTAAGTGGAACATTGAAAAGTTAATTTTTAATAATAAAAATAAAAAAATATATAGATTAATTTTTATTTTAATTTAATAAATTAAAATAAAAAAAATTCACTCAATGCAATGCCAAGTCTATACAACCTTTATATATATATAATCAAAAAATTATCAACCGTGCATTGCATGCAATATACTTAGTTGTCGCTTAATCTCGGACAAGAAGAACGTTCATAATATTGTACACCCAATGAGCATATGGTGTGCGTTATGGGCCATCAAAAAGAAATCCTAAATGAACTGTCCCATTCCATTTCCTACAGCATATTCACAAGCTGTGACGCTATGTGTGCTACAAATCACCTGAAGATTCTAATTTCTGAATGTTTTTAAATTAATAAAAGTCTGATCACGCTTGTCCCTTCTGGTGTGATTTGTTTCATTAAATGTAGTTTTGTATGTCAGTCTGAATGATTGGCACTAAGGTGATCTTGAATTTAGAACTTGATGCAAACTTACGCAAGTGAAACATGAAATGGATATTGGCATGCCTTGCACTCAGTATTGGTTAATTATCTGACATTTAGCAACCAGGAAAAGGATTGAAATACCAAATAAAGTCAATGAATTAGCGAAATGAATAGGAAACATGATTGTTCTTGATACAAACTTCATTTATTTGGACTTTGTATCATTTGTTTTTGGTGATTTCTAACACAATTTAATTTTTGGCCTGAAAAGAAGTCAGTAGCAAGCCATTGAAAAAGAGCACAATCATATATACTTCCTAGCAGGAACAGAAGATGTTGCAGTTATATATCCTTACACATATGGAACCAGAATTGGAAATGAAATCCAGATTTCTCATATAAGGAGGCATATGCTGTAAGATCTGTTGGGCCCATGGCCCACCTATTCAGTCCATTAGGGCAAAAGGGAGCGCTACTCCTTTTTCTACTAGGGTTTGTTCTTTCTCTTTTATAAAAGGAGTAGCCGCCTTCCTTTTTTGGATTTTCTCTTTTTTAAGGAGCAGCCGTCTGAAAAAAAAGTAGGAGAAGCATGTAGCAGGTATTTCTTTTTTCTAGGAGATTGCTAGGGGAAGAGAAGGAAGGGCTGCTGCTTGGTGCTTAACTACGTGGGAGGACTTCCACTCCAGGAATCACGTGAAGGTGCTATAAGAAAAACAAGAGAAGAAGAAGAAGAGAAGGGAAGAAAATAAGGAGGTAACGCAGAGACCGTATTTTTTGGTGATGTAATCCTTATATCCCTATTATTCTCTTGTGATTGTTTCTCAAGTTCTGGCAAGGGACTTTGAGACTTGGATATTTATTATTTTATAGTGGATCTTCTTCTCTGGCTTGCCCGTGGTTTTTTTTCCTTTATCTTGAAGGGATTTTCCACGTAAATCTTGGTGTTTCTGTGATTGTGTGGTTTGCGCATTTTTATTTATTATTCCGCTGCGTATTACGGTCTTCTAGTATTTGCTCGTACATGGATTCTTTCCCATCAACTGGTATCAGAGCCTGTGAATTTTTTTTGTGTGCGAGCATGGAGGCCGGTAATGTTTCCCGCATGATCAGTCTGAACGGAAACAATTGGATGATATGGAAACCAAGGATGGAGGACCTCTTATATTGCAAGGATCTATATGGACCTTTAGAAGGGGTCAAAGCAAAGCCCGCTACAGTGACAGACGATGCTTGGATCATGTTAGATCGGAAGGCAGTCGGTTTTATTCGGCAATGGTTGGATGATAGTGTCTTTCACCATGTTTCCACTGAGACTTCTGCAAACTCTCTTTGGAAAAAGTTAGAAAGTCTATATGAGAGAAAAACAGCTGGCAACAAGGCTTTCTTGATCAAAAAACTAGTGAATCTGAAATATAAAGAGGGTGCTTCTATTGCTGAGCATTTGAATGAAATGCAGAGTATTAATAACCAGTTATCCTCTATGAAAATGTCTCTTGATGATGAGTTGCAGGCATTGTTACTTCTCAGTTCATTGCCAGAAAGTTGGAGACACTGGTAGTTTCCCTCAGTAATTCTGCACCAGACGGTGTTATCACCATGAGTCAAGTAACAGGCAGTTTGTTGAATGAGGAGTTAAGAAGAAAAAATTCAGCAACTTCTCAGATTGATTCACAGGCACTTGTCTCAGAGAATAGAGGACGGTCAAAGTCTAGAAATAGAGACAATTCATACAAGGGTAGAAGCAAATCAAGGTCAAGAAAAGATATTACTTGCTATAACTGTGGTGAGAAAGGGCACTACAAGAATCAGTGTAAGAAGCCTAAGAAGAGTAAGAAAAAGGGAAAAGAAGTGGAGGATACAGAGTCAAAGGAGAATATCACAGCTACTGTGCAGAGTGATGATTATTTGATTTTGTCTACTTCTGATGGTATCTTCTCATGTGAATGTCAGAATCATGAGTGGGTGATTGACACAGGTGCTTCTTATCATGCTACACCACGGAGGAGTTTTTTTCTACATATAAGACTGAAAATTTTGGTGTTGTCAAGATGGGAAATCAAGGCACAGCAGACATCATTGGCATGGGTGACATCCACATGAAGACCAATCTTGGCTGTAAGTTGGTGCTCAAGGATGTAAGGCATGTAGCTGACTTGAGGCTAAATTTAATCTCAGTTGGAAGACTTGATGATGAAGATTTTGATAGCAGATTTCATAAAGGGCAATGGAAGCTCAGTAAAGGTTCACTTGTTGTAGCCAGTGGGAAGAAATGTCACACTTTATACAGGTTGCAGGCTAAAGCTTATGGTGAACAGTTGAATGTTACAGAGAACGACTTCAGCATGGAGTTGTGGCATAAACGACTGGGACACATGAGTGAGAAGGGGCTGCAAGTTCTTTCCAAGGAAGAAGTTCTACCAGACTTCAAAGGTGTACATCTGAACCCATGTGTTGATTGTTTGGTTGGCAAGCAACATAGAGTTTCTTTTGCTAGTCCTGCTTTATCTAGAAAAATGCATGTTTTGGATCGTATCTATACAGATGTTTGTGGTCCTCTGAGGACAAAAACTCTAGTGGATCAGTTAATGTTCCAGGCATCAGTGGTGCACTTTATTTTGTCACTTTTATAGATGATTTTTCTAGAAAAGTTTGGGTCTATGGTTTGAAGACTAAAGATCAGGTTATTAATGTCTTCAAAGAGTTTCATGCCAGAGTTGAAAGAGAGACAGGAAAGAAACTGAAATGTATAAGGTCAGATAATGGTGGTGAGTACACAGGGTTATTTGATAATTATTGCAGATCACATGGCATTCAACATGAGATGACAGTTCCTGGTACTCCTCAGCATAATGCAATTGCAGAGAGAATGAACCGCACCATCATGGAAAAGATCAGATGTATGCTTTCACAGTCCAAGTTACCTAAAAGATTTTGGGATGAGGCATTGAAGACAGCGGTTGATGTAATAAACTTGTCACCATGTACAGCTCTAGATGGTGATGTTGCAGAGCGTGTATGGTCAGGAAAAGATGTCTCTTATAAGCACTTGAGAGTGTTTGGTTGTCGTGCATTTGCACATGTTCCAGACATTGAGAGGTCCAAGCTGGATGGTAAGACAAAAGAATGTGCTTTGCTTGGTTACTCACATGATGAGTTTGGTTATAGACTTTGGGATCCAGAAAAGCAGAAGGTATTCAGAAGCAGAGATGTGGTATTTTTTGAAGATCAAACCCTTCAAGACTTCAAGAAGGAGGTGTCAGTCAAGTCTTCTGCAGGAGGATTAACAGACTGTGATCCAGTTACTCCTCTAGTAAATCAGGGTGATAGGGGAGATGTGCAAGAAAATAGTGCAGGAGCAGGTATTAACTCACCTGTAGGACATGTTGAGCAGGAAGGAGATCAGGAGCAACCTCCTACAGAGCCTCAGCTGAGAAGATCTATCAGACAACGTCAACCTTCCAAAAGGTATTCTACAGATGAATATATAATGCTTACTGATGCAGGTGAACCAGAATGTTACCAGGAGGCAGTTGAAAGTGAGCAGAAAAAGGAGTGGTTAGTAGGTATGCTGGAAGAAATGGATGCCTTACAGAAGAACCACACATATGATTTAGTGGAACTACCAAGAGGAAGGAAGGCTTTAAAGAACAAGTGGGTTTTCAGGTTAAAGACTCAACAGCATTGTTCTCAACCAAAGTACAAGGCCAGATTGGTTGTGAAAGGCTTTGGTCAAAAGAAAGGTATTGACTTTGAAGAGATTTTTTCTCCTGTTGTTAAAATGTCTTCAATTCGTGTTGCTCTAGGTATTGCTGCTAGTCTAGACTTGGAGGTTGAGCAGTTAGATGTGAAGACAGCTTTTCTTCATGGTGATTTGGAGGAGGAAATCTATATGGAGCAACCAGAAGGCTTCAAAGTCAAAGGTAAAGAAAATCTTGTCTGCAGATTGAAAAAAAGCTTATATGGGCTGAAGCAAGCTCCAAGGCAGTGGTACAAGAAATTTGATTCATTTATGGCTGAAAATGGATACAAAAGAATGGCTTCAGATCATTGTGTGTATATCAAATGGTTTAGTGAGGATTTTGTCATACTCCTACTTTATGTTGATGACATGCTTATTCTTGGGAAAGATATGTCTATGATTGACAGGTTGAAGAAGGAGCTGAGCAATTCATTTGAAATGAAGGATATGGGACCAGCAAAGCAATACTGGGTATGCAGATTTCCCGTGATAGAAGAATCAAGAAAATATGGTTGTCACAGGAAAAGTACATTGAGAAGGTATTGGATAGGTTCAGTATGATCAATGCAAAGCCAGTTGGTTCTCCTCTTGCAGGTCACTTCAGGTTGTGCTCAGAGCAAAGTCCTTCAAGTGATGAGGAGAAGGAGAAAATGAAGAAGGTTCCTTATGCTTCAGCAGTCGGAAGTTTGATGTACGCGATGGTATGTACGAGGCCAGACATCGCATATGCAGTGGGTGTTGCTAGCAGATTTCTTGCAAATCCAGGGAAAGAGCATTGGGCAGCAGTGAAGTGGATCTTCAGATATCTCAGAGGAAGCTCCAAAGTTTGTTTAAGCTTTGGGGGTGGTCCAGCTATGCTGATTGGTTACACAGATGCAGATATGGCGAGAGATATTGATACAAGGAAGTCCACATCAGGTTTCATACTTACTTTTGCAGGGGGAGCTGTGTCATGGCAATCCAGATTGCAAAGGTGTGTAGCTCTCTCTACCACAGAGGCAGAATATATTGCTGCTACCGAGGTCTGTAAGGAGATGCTGTGGATGAAAGAATTCTTACATGAATTGGGATTGAAACAGAAAAATTATGTGGTACATTGTGACAGCCAGAGCGCCATCCACTTGTGCAAGAACCCAACTTTTCATTTCAAGTCAAAGCATATAGATGTGAGATACCACTGGATTCGAAATGTGTTTGAAGAGAAGCAGTTACAGCTTCAGAAAATTCACACAGATGAAAATGGGGCAGACATGTTGACAAAGACCTTATCAAAAGAAAGGCAAGAGATATGCCGACAGCTGGTCGGTATGATTTCACACTAAGGAAGCATGAGACAGCCTCCCTTATGGGCTGAAGGGGGAGGTTGTTGGGCCCATGGCCCACCTATTCAGCCCATTAGGGCAAAAGGGAGCGCTACTCCTTTTTCTACTAGGGTTTGTTCTTTCTCTTTTATAAAAGGAGTAGCCGCCTTCCTTTTTTGGATTTTCTCTTTTTAAGGAGCAGCCGTCTGAAAAAAAGTAGGAGAAGCATGTAGCAGGTATTTCTTTTTTTCTAGGAGATTGCTAGGGGAAGAGAAGGAAGGGCTGCTGCTTGGTGCTTAACTACGTGGGAGGACTTCCACTCCAGGAATCACGTGAAGGTGTGCAGAAGAAAACAAGAGAAGAAGAAGAGAAGGGAAGAAAATAAGGAGGTAACGCAGGAGACCGTATTTTTCGGTGATGTAATCCTTATATCCCTATTATTCTCTTGTGATTGTTTCTCAAGTTCTAGCAAAGGACTTTGAGACTTGGATATTTATTATTTTATAGTGGATCTTCTTATCTGGCTTGCCCGTGGTTTTTTTCCCTTTATCTTGAAGGGATTTTCCACGTAAATCTTGGTGTTTCTGTGATTGTGTGGTTTGCGCATTTTTATTTATTATTCCGCTGCGTGTTACGGTCTTCTAGTATTTGCTCGTACACGGATTCTTTCCCATCAACCTCTGAAACCATGGGGGCAAAGGTATAGATATAGATGGATCCAACAAGTCGATGATCTCTTGATCCCAATTCCTTGCCACTGGAAACTAACTCACTACCAGAAAAGAGAATGCAGATGTTGCGTGCTACGTTTCAGATGCCAAGTCCGGCACAATGGCTTGGAATCCAGCGTTAGCTGCAGCAATCATTCGATATCGATCTCCATGAATACCATATCTCAGGAAAGCCATGAAGAAACACTACAGCACCCAGTTCAGCTGCAGCAAACAACCCAGCATAGCTGTAAGCTTCTAAGAATAAAAATTTGGATATGAATGGGTTCTTGTGATGGCTGACTGACCCTAATTTCCTATCCGTGCTATGTGGAGACCGAGTCCTCTGATGTCCAGATGAGAGTGCGATCAATCTTCAGTTTCATGGCTTTGATCGGTAGTAGGAAAAATAACAAGTGAGGTGGCGAATCGCACTGCTATTTAAACTCAATCTAGAGGACGGCATCTATTATTCTTCGTGATTTGTAGCGAGGAAACATCTATCTGTCTGCTTTCAAAATGTAGCTTCGTCTTACCAGTATTCCGTACAATGACAAAATGATTCGCATGCGAGAGCTCAAAACTTTGGATTCCCTGCATGTACTCTCACTGACCAACACACGACACTTGCTATTTGAACAAATCTAGATGACGGCATCTGTTGTTCTTTTTATTTGTAACGAAGGAACATCTCTATATGTTTGCTTTCAATGCAACTATCTTTCTAAGCTTTCGTCTTGCTAGTTTTCCACACAATGACAAAATGTTTCAATGGAACCATAAGATAGTTCAGAACCTTGGATTCCCCTGGTTTGTGATTGAACTCTACTCGTTGGTACTGGAGAGGATCCAAATGCAACATTTCATACAAGGTATATGCCTATGTTCTCTTCTTGCTTTACATGTGTCATACTAACCATGTTTAACTAGAAATAAAAGTGAGGGTTGTGCAGTATTTTAGCCTTGCTCAAATAGTTCACAACTCTGTGTCATGATTACTTCATACATGCATAGTTAAAGCTATTATTTCCTAATAGATTTGTGCCTGTTTGGTACTTTTTATTATTTTTATTTCTTTATAAATTAGTTGAGCTAGTAGTATCACACATTTAATAACATTTACAAAGCGATGTAAATTAAATTTTATTAAGCATAAATAATTTATTTTTATTAGGCTATCAATATGTATTTGATTTCTCACAAGTCATTAAAAGAAGAAAAAAAAATCATATCAAAATCTATGACTTTTTAATAAATTAAACCTAACATAAAAATATTTTTATATAGAAATTTTATAAATTGATCCATTATTCTATAAAATATATAATTTTTGTAATCACACATTGTTGATTTGATTTAATTTTAAAAAATAAAAGTAAGACAAATGTTTTAAGATTTAGATTTTTTTAAATCGATTTGATTCAAATTTTAAAATTAAAATAAGATAAAAAGGTTTAAAATTTAGAACTTTTGGCATTGAATTGATTAACAATTAAAAAAATAGGATAAAAGTTTTAAATTTAGAATTTTGTTATAGATTAATTTTATCAATTGATTAGTTATTTTATAAAGTAATATAAATATATAAATTTTTAAAATATTTAATAACTTCAATATCAATTTAGTTATCTCATAATCATATTAGTTGCATGCTTGAATTGAGAATAAATTAAAACAATGTTGTTTCGAAGAAAGTATCATCAAACTTTAGGATAAATCTTGGAAATAAATCGCTTTTGCTCACATTTTTTTTTTTTAATAGTAAGATGATTTTAAACAATCCTGTTGAGGCCTTTGAAGTGACATGATGCAATCAATG
Organism: Calamus simplicifolius; assembly: GCA_900491605.1. Taxonomy (NCBI): domain Eukaryota; kingdom Viridiplantae; phylum Streptophyta; class Magnoliopsida; order Arecales; family Arecaceae; genus Calamus; species Calamus simplicifolius. The sequence continues at coordinate 137,073 of UESW01002276.1, forward strand.
CTTTGTCACAAAAGTTTTTCAAGTTTTGTAGGTGATTTTATATTATCCTATTGAGGCTTATAACCTTTGAGGTGGCATGATGTATCAATGAATCATTTTTATTTTTTAATTAGAAGTGCCCTTGCATATGTAATGTACATGTGGGTGAATATATATATAAACATGCATACATATTAAACATAATTTAAAAATAAATATAATATCTTTAATTTTTAAGGATATATAAGAAGGGAATTTTTTTCCACCTCATATGTTATAAATTGATGAAATGGATATCAGACCAAAATCTAAAAGAAATAGAAGTTTAATAAGCACTACCCCAACCCCCTCAAATCGACACCCAAGAGGACACTGCTACAAAACGGTGATGCAATTGATGTTTCATATGCCTAAATTATTCTATATTTCATTAATTAACTTTTTTCTATTTTTTATATTTATCAGAAGCTTGATCAAAAATCTATTAATTAATAGGTTAAATTATCTTTATTATTTAATATTTGATTGTTTTATATAACATTTTTAAAAAATCCTGGTTAACTTAAAGAGCTCAATTTTAAAAGTTTAATGATGCAAATGGCACTCAAATTGAACTTAAAACGAGCTCAAAATTAAATTTACAAGGATTTATCTTTAATTGCATGAATCTTAAAGCAAACTCGGCAAACCAATTGCCGAGTTTATCGAATTTTCACATGGATTCATCATATTTTCTTCTCCTCCAATTCCACCATTCCACCAACCGATCAAATTGAATTGAAGACATTCAAATTCAAAGTTTGAACTTCATATTGAAAGGAAATTCATCTGCAATCCATCCGTAATCTCTCCGCAATCTCTCCGTAATCTCTCTATGATCTCCTCTCAGCGTATGGGCATCTATAAATAGTCCGACTGAGAGATGAATAAAAAGAGGAGAGGAGAAGCAAAGGAGGGGCATTCCACCAGGGGGAAGAAACAAAGGAGGGGAAGTTCGGTTCAGCCAGATCTTATCTAGGCTGAAGTTCCTAGGTAGAGGTAGAAATTGCACGGCCACATTTTGATTTCAGCACAACTTGGCTAAGGTTTTAGACGGCCTTCTCGTGGATGTCAAGGAAGACAAACTTTTCAATCTTATTTAAGATTTTTTTTTTTTTGCATGTTATCAAATAAAGGATTTATTATATTTAATTATTATTAAATGCTCTTCAAGTAGAAATAATTCTTGACTGATCTATTCGTAAAAGGAAATGTACGGGGCCATATTCTCATTAAGATAGATCATATCTTAATTATTTTCACTATCAATTGTTTGTTTCTTTAAATTTTTAATTACATAAATTTATTTTAAAATAATCACTCAAAGTCCCTGTGGATTCGATCCCTTACTCTCACTACTCTACTTAAGATTAGTAGAATTAAGGATGTTTTAATCGTTGCTTTACGACACGCATCAGATTTTGGCACTGTTGTATTTTGAAAAGAAAAAAAATTAAAAAAATTACAACAAATTTTCTCTTAATTTTATTCTTATTTCAATCTTTTTTTTGTTTCATTATTATTTGTGCTTCTATATAAAAAAGGAGTAAAAAATTCTTTTTTTATAGTTATTGCCCTCTTTAGTTTATTAATTTTTTTAGTTACCTTAATTATTAAATCTTTATATTTGTTTAACATAAAAAAATTACTTTCCTTCTTATCACAAATCCACTTTTAACCTAATCAACTTTTTCTTTTAATTAACTTACCTTAAAGAACTTGAAAGAAAAACCTAAGACACTTTCCATAAAATATAATTAATTTAATAATAATAATAATAATAAATAAATAAATAAAATATAATATAATTAAAATAAAAAAAATTCTATGCTTAGATTGACTTAGGTTAATTTATTTTCTACAAAATTCAAAATTTTTTCGTTGACATCTTAAATTTATTAGAAAATTAGAAACTTAATCACAAAAATCTAAAAAAAATAATTAGATTAATTTTGTTTGATAACTTCAAGAGTTTGACATCTGCTTATTGTATAGCATTTTCATAATTAACTTTAAGGGCATAAATCTCTAATCAAAATAAGGTGAAGAGTTGATCACCCTTCCTTGGCTCATAAATCACATCATTCATTTTGCATTAACCTAAGCCTTTAACTCTAAAATTAACTAGTTGTCAGTCCCTAAGAAACTCAAGCTCAATAGGACAAGGCATCCGAAAGAGTTGGACCAGGCTGGGATTGACTGATTAACTGGTGTCTAGAAAAGGGAAGAAAAGTGTTATTTAATTGGCTTCATTTGCTTACCTAGTAGCAACGGGGAACCCCCACTGACCTTATCCTTAACTGGCTAGTTGATCAGCTAATTTTTGACTTGGAGGGCTTCAAGGTGCTTTTAGAAGTTAGGAGCTGTCTAGATTTAGGTTAAGCCTAGAGTAGAGAGTCTAATCTTTGTTAACTTGATTGCTAATAATTATTAAACCATAACTAAATTATTCTTCATTGCTCTTAGTTCTAGAAATCTTTTAGGATATTTTCTTTAGAATCTTGTCCTTTCTCTTCTATTACATTAGTTTAAAAAAAAAAATGAATTACTATTTGCTTTAGAGTGTATTGGTAGGGTGTATGCTTGGTCGCCAATCGTTACAACCCAATCTCATACCCTTAGATCCTAAAATAGAGAGAACTTGTAAAGCAAACAGAGCATGCATTATGGATCTTAATCAAGAAAATAATCCACCACGTCAATTAAAGGAGTACTTCGCCCCTTCCCAATATACATATTCACCATGCATACAAGTACCCTCAGTAGAGGCTGTCCAATATGAAATTAAGTTCAGTGTAATCTAAATGTTACCAGCATTCCATGGACTTACAAATGAAGATCCCTACAAACACTTAGATGAATTCTTGAAAATTTGCTCAACTGTCAAGATTCAAAATTTCTTCGATGATGCACTTAGGCTTAAGTTATTCCCTTTCTTCCTAAAAGATAGAGCCAAGTATTGGTTAAATTTACTAGACATTGTTATAATTTGAACTTGGGACCAACTTCAGAGGGAATTTCTTAAGAAATACTTTTCTATAGGAACAATGAATCAAATCAGAAAAGCCATAACTAGTTTTTCGCTGTTAGAGAGAAGAATATTTTATGAAACATGTGAGAGATTAAAAGAATTAATTAGGAAATGTCCGCACCATGCAATACCTAAATGTCAATTAGTTTAATGTTTTTATGATGGATTGTCAGAAAGGCACCGACAAATGATGGATGCCTCATGTAGAGAAATATTTATGCTAAAAAATGAACATGAGGCATGATAGCTTTCGAAACTCTAAGTGAAAATTTCTTGCAACACATGTTTGCTGCCCGTAGAAATTCTTCCACAAAACCTAAGAGAGATGGAATATACAACATAGGTCAATCTATAGACATCTATAGCAAAGTTGATGAACTATCTCAAAAACTTGACCAAATTATATAAGTTAAAAATACATCTTCCCCATCTACTCAATTACATAAGGTTTGTATAATATGTTCGAGTCCGACCCATTCTATAGGTGAATGTCCAGCCGCATACCAATTTTCTGAGCTTGTTCAGAAGCAAGCCCACCAAGCCCAAACCTAAATGGCTTCTAGACCAGGAAATGATCCATATTCGAAGACTTACAATCCTAGCTAGAAAAATCACCCAAATTTCATGAAAACCCCAACATATCATCAGTCCAACATCAATTAGGCCTAACCATCAGGAGACCCAATTCATTAGCATGTCGTATTCCCAATATCTAAGTGCTCTTCAACCTCCACCAAATAATCATGATCCTACTTCCAAAGGGAATGTGTTATAAGCTTTGAAAGGGCTAGAAATGAATACTCAACTCCTTCATTCCCTCACACAATCCATTACAAAACTAGAAACCCAGATAGGTCAACTAGCCACAGCATTCAGTAGAGGGGAGGAGGGTAGGTTACCTAGTTAGTCCATCAGTAATCCGAAAGGATAATTCATGGCTGAGGGTTCCACTACTCCTGACAAATTCCTAGAACATGCTAAATCAGTTATGACTCTAAGAAGTGGAAAAACATTGAACCTGCCTAAACCAACCCAAAAATCAGAAGTGGCTAAATTGGAAAAGAAAAGAAATGAATAAGAGAAGGAATTCAATGATCAAGCACTCACACCTAAAGCTCCATTTCCTAGTGCTTTAGAATCCCCTTTATCTTTGGACAAGAAGAATAAAAAATGAATGAGATGCTTGAGTTATTTAAGCAAGTCCAAATAAACTTACCTCTTCTCGATGCTTTCGAGCAAGTTTCGGCTTATGCCAAATTTTTAAAGAATCTATGCACACAAAATTGAAAGCCAAGACACAAATACCAAAAAAGATCCAGTTGACTAAGCAAGTCAGCTCAGTTGTTCAACAAATAACCCTACCCAAGCTAAAAGATCCTAGTACCCCGATTATATCATGTGTCATAGGGAACTTCACAATCAAGAAAGCATTACTAGATTTGGGTGCGAGTGTAAACCTTCTCCTAAGCTCAGTGTATGATTTATTCAGATCCCATGATGGTAACACTACAATTGGTAGATAGATTAGTTAAAGTACATCATAGAATGTTAGATATATATTAGTGAAGGTAGATAAATTTTACTTTCCTGTTGATTTTCTTGTGTTAGATATGGAATCTAGCGGTAATCCTAACCAAATTCCTATCATTCTTAGAAGACCTTTTCTGGCTATCGCTAATGCATGTAAAAATTGTAGAATTGGTGCTATGGATGTATCTTTTGGAAACAATAAGATGAGTTTAAATATTTTTAATGTATCTCAATGAAGTAACATGATAGAGGAAGTTGTAGATAAGAAATTTCAAAGTTTGCTTGATTTGAAGCCTTTACAAACATGTCTTACATATTTTGGAATAGATAACTTTGATATTGATGAGGACACCAAAGAGATAAACCTATTATTAGAACAACCTCAGTGTGACACCACTCCCTTCGACTATAAAATATGAACCACTTCCAACTAAACCAATCCCTTTAATACCATCCTTGGAAGCACCACCAAACTAGAATTGAAACCTCTTCCTATTGAATTAAAATATTCATTTCTTGGATCCAATGATACCCTTCTGGTAATCATTGTATCTACCTTAACTTTTGAGCAGAAAGATAAATTGGTAGATGTATTTAAAGAACATAAAGAGGCATTGGATGGACAATAACTGATCTTAAGAGAATTGATCATTCCATTTGCATGACTACATTCACAGTGAAATTGAAGCCAAACCACATAGAAATATGCAACGGAAGCTAAATCCGAACACGAGGGATATTGTTAAGAAAGAAATAGTAAATGGCTTGATACTGGTATCATTGATCCAATTTTGGATAGTCAATGGGGTCAGTCCAATCCAAGTAGTACCTAAAAAGTCAGGTATTACCATGATTGAAATTGAAAAAGGCGAATCAATTCCTACTCATACATCAACTAGTTGGAGACTGTGTATAGATTATCAAAAGTTGAATGCCATGACAAGGAAAGATCACTTCCCTTTGCCTTTTATCGACCAAATTTTAGAATGGCAAGCGGGGTAAAGTTTCTTTTGTTTCTTAGATGGATATTCAGGATGCAATCAGGTTCCAATATTTCTTGTAGATCAATAAAAGAATATCTTCACTTATCCCTTTGGAACATTTGCCTTTAGACGCATGCCATTTGGTCTCT
>UESW01002276.1:147856-185625 GCA_900491605.1 Calamus simplicifolius
CCTCAGTTAAACAGGTACGATCTTTCCTTGCCATGCTGATTTTATACACTTCATCAAGGATTTCAGTAAAATTTCTCAACCTTTGTATAATTTGCTGGCTAAAGATAGTTTTTTTTTAAAATTTTGATGAAGATTGTCTAACAGCCTATAATATCCTTCGAATGCTTTGACCACTGCACTAATTATCAAGCCCCTAGATTGGACCATACCCTTTGAAATCATGTGTGCTTCTGATTATGCTGTAGAGTCATTCTAGGATAGAAACTCAATCGAAAACCCTATGTAATTTATTATGCTAGCAAAACTCTTTCGGATGCATAGATGAACTATACTACTACTGAAAAAGAATTACTAACAATTATATTTGCCCTGAAAAAATTTAGATCATATCTGTTAGGGTCTAAGTCTTAGTTTACTTTGATCATGCAGCATTGAGGCATCTGTTATCAAAAAAGGATACAAAACCTAGACTAATTAGATGGATCCTTCTAATGTAGGAATTTGACCTAGAAATTTTAGATAAGAAGGGTTTCAAAAATATGGTAGCATATCATATCTCTAGGATCTTGGTAGAATACAATAAAGAAATAATTAGAGATAGGTTTTTTGATAAGCAACTGTTCTCAATTTTCCATAGCAACCTTTCCTGGTTTTCCCACATTGTGAATTATTTGGTAACAAAAAGTCCCTTCTCATTGGACAAAACAAGAAAAAGATAGATTTTTTTCACAAATCAAAAATTACTTCTAGAAAGATCCTGAATTATTTAAGTACTGTCCGAACCAAGTGATTAGGCGATATATCCCTGAGAGTGAATTCAAAAGCATACTTACTTTCTTTCTTTCTCTTGCCTATGGGGGACATTTTAGTGGAAGAAAAACTGCAGCAAAGGTGCTACAAAGTGATTTTATTGGCCAACTCTTTTAAAGATGCACACGAATTTGACCGTAATTACATCCGATGACAACAAACAGAAAATATTTCAAGAAAAGATATGATGCCCCTAAACCCTATCTTGGTTGTAGAATTTTTTGATGTATGGGGTATTGATTTTATGGGCCCATTTTCTTTCTCTTTCGAATTTAAATACATTCTAGTAGTAGTTGATTATGTGTCAAAATGGATTGAAGCCATGGAACTCGAACCAATGACCATAAAGTTATAATCAAGTTTATTCAGCGTAACATCCTTAGTCATTTTGGATGCCCAAGGGCTATAATTAGTGATGGGGTACACATTTCACAAATAGACACTTTGAAGGATTAATGAAAAAATATGGAATTACTCATAAGGTAGCTACACCTTACCATTCTCAAACTTGTGGCCAAGTTGAAATATCAAATAGAGAAATTAAACATATCTTTGAGAAAACGAGACCCGATAGAAAAAATTGGTCAGAACGTTTGGATGATGCATTATGGGCTTATCGAACTGCTTTTAAGACCCCTTTAGGAATGTTCCCTTACCGTTGGTATTTGAAAAGGCCTGTCATTTACCTATAGAATTGGAACACCATGTATTTTGGGCCATCAAGCAATTTAATTATGATATGAAGAATGCAGGTGTCACTAGGAAACTTCAATTGAATGAGTTAGAAGAGCTACGAAATGACGCATACGAGAGTTCAAAAATTTATAAAGAATGAACCAAAGCATATCATGACAAATTTATTAATAGAAAAACTTTTGAACCAATAAAAAAAGTATGGCTTTACAACTCAAGATTACATCTTTTTCCTGAAAAACTTCGTTCATGATGGAATGGACCTTTTATAGTAACTCAAATATTTTCTCATGGAGTAATAGAACTTAAAGACCCCAAGCAAGAAAATATTTTCAAAGTAAATGGCCAACATTTGAAACCATATATAGAAGAAATTAATGATGGAGAAGTTGTTGAATCAATTGATCTTAGAAACCTTATCATAATGAGTAGCATAGTCTGGCTGAAGACTTTAAACTTAGCACTCTTGGGAGGCAACTCAGTTTATCCATTTATTTTTAAATTTTTTTTTCTTAGTATGACCAGAAAAGAGCAACAGAAGTCAATTGAGAGAAGTATATGAAACTTTTAACCTTCAAATACGACCTGGTGGTATTTTTCTTGAAATTAATTTTTTTTTTCATTAGGAACAATGGAAATTAAGTTGGGAAGGAGAATAAGTAAAATCTCGAGCATTTGTGTACCAAATTTTTTCTCGATTTGAAGTTAATTAAGCATTCTAATTAATGAACAATTAATGGTTAGATTATTTTAGAGATACTGAGGAATAAATTATTAAGAAAACCTAATAAAAGGTAGGTTTAGCCCAGAAAAATTTTTTAAAATAATTTTAGACCTCCTGACCACCGATCTTAATAGTACAATCTACTTAATAAGGGTATGGGTGGAAATGTCATTCAAAAAAAAATCTCTCTTAAAGTTAATAAATTAGGTTCTTAGCATCTTTCACTAAGTAACTGGGCTCCATTACCTAAGCAAGTGATGTTGTTCGCATAAAAAGGTAAGAATGTGAAAGAACCTAAGTAGAGTCAGTCCTACTTGAAGCCTTTTTGACTCGAGTCAGTAAGTTTGAGGGGTGTTTTACACCTAATGCCCTAAAACCAATTGGTTTGGGAGCTATTGGCCTAAAGCTCGCTACAAGGGTCAATTAGAAAGCAAGGGGTTAGGACATTGTACTGACTTTACATATAAATTAATAAATAAGGGGACTAAATTACAAAAAGACACTACACCCAACCCAAATTAAGTTAGAGGACTTAAACAAAGAAGTGAAAAGTTAGTGAAGGAAGACTTCTATAAATTTTTATGAACTGCACTCGATCACTAAATGGATAAACTTGATAATCCGATGAAGCACCTCCTTATGATCTAATCGGGAATCTTTTGATTTTAGAACTATAAGATAACTATCAATTCTTGGACTAGCTTGGTACATATTTTTAGATTTCTTATTTACTCGAGGATGAGTAAGATTCAAGTTAGGGGGAGTGATAAACGCACAAATAATCATCATAAACCTATTACTTAATAGGTCAAATTATCTTTATTATTTAATATTTGAATACTTTATATAATATTTTTAGGAAAAGCTCTGTCAACTTAAAAAGCTCAATTTTAGAAGTCCAACGATGCAAAAACACTCAAATTGGACTTAAAACGAGCTCAGAATTGAATTTACAATGATTTATCTTCAAATGCATGAATCTCAAAGCAAACTCGGCAAACCAATTGTCGAGTTCATCAAATTTTCACACGGATTCATCGTATTTTCTTCTCTTCCGATTCTACCATTCTGCCAACTGATCAAATTGGATTGAAGACATTCAAATTTAAAGTTTGAACTTCAGATTGAAAGGAAATTTGTCCGCAATCCGTCTGTAATCTCTCTGCAATCTCTCCACAATCTCTCCGTAATCTCTTCGTAATCTCTCCATGATCTCCTTTTCGTATTCTCTCAATGTATGGGCATCTATAAATAGTCTGGTTGAGAGATGAAGAAAAGGAGGAGAGGAGGAGCAGAGGAAGGGCAGTCCTGCCAGGAGGAAGGAACAGAGGAGGGGAAGTTCGGTTCAGCTAGATCTTATCTAGGTTGAAGTTCCTAGGTAGAGGAAGAAATCGCATGGCCATGGGTTGATTTCAACACAACTTGGCTAAGGTTTTGGATGGCTGACTGAGCAATCAGAGGTTTTATCTGTTGCCTTTTTGTGAATGTCAAAGAAGACAAACTTTTTAATCTTATTTTAAGATGTATTTTTTTTGCATGTTATCAAATAAAGGATTTATTCATGTTTAATTCTTATTGAATGCTCTTCAAGTGAAAATAATTCTTGACTGATCTATTCTTAAAAGGGACAGACCATGATATACGGGTACGGGCCGTACTCTCATTAAGATAGATAGATCATATCTTAATTATTTTTACTACAATTATTGTTTATTTAAATTTTAATTGCATAAATTTATTCCAAAATAACCACTCAAAGTTCCTATGGATTCGACCCCTTACTCTCGCTACTATACCTAAGATTAGTGGAATTAAGGTATTTTAATCGTTGCGCTACAACACGCATCACTTGACCTAACCAAATGGGTTCTAAATTTGAACCTTGTTTATGTAACAAGAAGCACTACCTACCATCACGTCATCACTTTGTAGAAGGTAACAAATATGTAATGCACCGATCTTTACAAGTGTCATCAATAATATATGAAATCTTTATCAATATTTGAAAAGAAATAATAATAAAGAAAGCTCAACATTTTCCCTTTTGTTCTTGTTAATGGTGCCTTAGGCAGCCATGGACCAACCAAAATGCTCTTTTTAGAATGATTTTACTTTTGTTTATATGATAACTTTTGTCAATTTTGAGTACTAGTATAGCCCACGTATGGGATAGAAATATGGCATATTATATGGTAAGCTAAAATGACAATTGTTGGATGTCACACTAAAAGAGAAGTATATCAATAGAAGCAAGAGGGAAATAGATTGTGAGGTTCAAGCTCGAGACTGATGATAGTAACCTAGCTTTATGTTAGAGCAAGTCTCATAAGCCCACTGATGAGAGCATTGTTATGTACAAGAAATTTTATGCTAAATAGAAAAAGTTATATCATTTAAACCTACATGTATGAACAAGTATGTTTTTAACATCTTGTGAGTGGATTAATAAAAACTAGCAATGCTAAAGTTTTCTTGGCTATTGTAAGATAAATTCATTAAATGTTTAATAAACCTAAGATTAAAATTATCATAAGTTTATAGTTCTTAGATTAAATCTTTTCCAGAAAAATTTCAATCAAGCTATAAATTCTAATTCAACCCTACTTAAAAAGTAGGACTAAGTCTCTATTGGAGATGGTCTTAGTTCATTCATTCTGATTTCAGAATAAAAACTTTTAAATTGTTTCTGATTGCGGTATGGAGGTATGTTTGGATTACTACTGTCTCTTCATGTTTTTGAAATGCAATACAAAGCTTGGGGAGAGAAACAAAATAGAACTAGGCAACACATGGAGTTTCTTAGCAAGGAAGAAGTATTGGGAATGTGCACAAAGGTTTGAAGCAGTTCACAAGGGTATAAGCCAATCCCCTTATATGTGGTGGGACGAAATACTTTTCATGATTTAATTTTATGCAAGAAAGATGTTTTCCATAAAGAATTTCACAATAATGCTCAAAAACATGTTTCAAGTTGGATGCATGAGGGAGGTGATGTTTAATGCAAGACTACCACATGCAACGACAATCATCACTTTGCTACTATTAATAGTCTTAACCAACTATGATTGCTCGTGTCAGCTAAATTTGCATGAGATGCACGATGAAATACTATGAAGATAAATTTTGCTCAATGCCAAGTTTAATGCATCTTTTCACTTCTAATTGGGCTAAATTTATGCATATCCTTAAGAATGAGTTTTATTGAAGGATAATTTCTTTTCTTTGAAAGCCTAAAATAAAATATTTCCTTTGTCTAGTTAGTATATAGGAGTTAACACGATTAGATCAAGTGTGAAGAATATTGATGGATGATCATATATTTTTTTGGATTTTTGTCCCCTTTGCTTTTTTATATTTTGAAATGAAATTTTCTTTTATATATGATGATAAATGTTGGGTTTCTCACTTTCCTCAATTTTGAAGGAGATTAATAGAGGCTTTGCTTTCCAAATGAAATAACAATCGAAGGACAAAAATAAATGTTTTCTAATGCAAGGACCTTTCATATGGTATAGGAAAGGTTGTTATACAAATAGCTCTATTTTGTTTTTTTTTTTTTTCATTACTAGAATGATGTATGATAAGTGGACATTGGTGAAATTCACAGTCATAGAGAATTTGTTGTATTTCAAATCCTTTTCAAGACATCTTTCATATTACAAAGAGCTATGCCTACTTCGATAGCCAGCATATTGCTCATCTTCAAAATAAGGGTTTCTTACTGAATCTCTCCACCCAGCATATTTAGCAACTACCTTTGCATATCTAGCAACTATCTTTGCATGGTATATTTGCATTGCAAAGAGTGGCGCAAGCTTATAGCCACCACATTGCTCATCTTTAAAATATTGAGCGTTTGTACAATCTCTCTACCTTGCACAATTGGTAACTATCTTATCACGTATTTAGTATTCTGACATGATTTCTATTTTCAATATAAACAAGAGCTTTACATATCCAAGTTGGGTGATGTGCTCATTATCTAAGCATGCACAAATCCTTTATGATGAAAAAAGTACAATATATACGCATATTTGGCAACTATTTTGTGATGTATTTAGCATTCCAACAAGATATTCTATTTTCGACATGAGTAAGAGCTCTTCGTTTCCAAAATGAGTGATGTGCCCATTATCTAAGCATGCACAAATCCGATGCAAAAAGTGCAATGTCTCAAGCAAATAGTTGCAACTAGCGATGCGAACAAGCAAAACTCAAGTTGAGCTAGGTGTAGCTCGCCAAAATTGTTTAATAATCAGGATGAGTTCAAACTACCTTATTTAATTTTGGGTCAATATCAAGCCATTAACAAAAAACTTATTTAAAAGATTAAGAGTTAGATTTATCTAGATTTTCATTAATAATATGAAAAAACTAACCTTGATTGCATTTGATTTTGCAATCTAAATACATTCAATTTTACTTAACCTCACCATCCACCATTGCCAAACCATTAGCTTTGACCCCCCACCCCCTAACTATAGTCATTATGATAGAGTTCTCTTGTCATCTGATGCTAAAATAAGAACTAGCTAGGTGTCCTACTCTTTTTATGTTGGATTTCAGCATCGCCTTAGCATAATTCAATGCTTTATGGTAGCAACTTTTAATTACCTTACTCATAAACTAATTAAATATTATTTAGAGGAAAACATAGCAAAGACTGGCTGGCAGTTGGGTTCATTGTAGCTCAAGTAGAAAGCATATTCGCATTGCAGGAACCTAGTTTGCATTGGCCTATACTTCGAATGAAATCAACCACATGGATGCATGGCTAACTCATCAGGCATGTTAATGCCTCACCTTGTTGTTTGTAGACAATCTATATAGGCTTACAAAGTTTATTTGTGGTCTCAAGCTCAGCCTTTTACCAGTTAAATCTTTATCAAGCCAAAGCTGAACATCTTGTAAGAAAAGGAAAGATCAAGCTTAACAGAAGCTATTATTTACAAACTGCTTGTTCATATGCAACCAAAGGCAATTTAAAATTACATATAGTAAGTGTAAAATATAAAATATCATACATAATAAGGAAGAAAATATCAAACTTCTCTTGGAAAATCAACATAGTAATTTATACCAAACAAGCCTAGTTACTTTGCTTGATAGAGCCTAATATAGCTTCTTCAAAATTCTTCTTGAATTTTGTCAATGAAACGAAAATAGGCAAACCTCCATTCTTTATGAAAGAACAAAATGCCAAAAAAGGTCCAAAATCCAACAACATATCCAAGTGGAATGCTAAGATAGAACCATATCGCTTCATTTCTATTCTCATTTCCACTTGGACCATGTTCAATGCCGTCAATTGATGTTGGAGTATTAGTTGGTGTGTCACCTGGACATTTTTGGTCAATGGATATCCACATAATCCATCATTGCCAGCATAGATGGATGGATTATCAAGTGTTTGGAGTTGCTTGCCTGATGGTATTCTTCCCGACAAGTTGTTGCTTGCTAAGTTCAAGAAATTTAAAAATGTTAAAGAAGAGATGCTTGGGGGAATTATACCTGAAAGTTGATTCATAGACAAGTCAAGAGATTCCAACTCATTCAGGTTGCCAATCGTCTCTGGAATGTATCCAATCAAATGATTCCTTGATAAGTTAAGCAACAGCAACCCTGAGAGATTTGTTAGCTCCATAGGAATTTCTTGTGAAAGAGAATTCTTGAAAGGTCGATGCCTACCATCAATAAAATTGTCCACTGGAACTCCAGTTCTCGACCTTGCCAATTCACTGTCATACCCTCCAAGTACCCAAACGAAATATTTTGCAAATCTCTTCTTTGATTACTTGATTTCATGGCAACAAGATTGCCAAAACTTCGTGGGATACCTCCAGAGAAGTTATTATAAGAGAGATCTAAGAGTTGCAGCGAAGTGAGATAACCTAGCTGTTCAGGAATGCTGCCACTGAACTTATTCTGCCGTAGACGAAGGATTATTAATGATGAAAAGCTTCCTTCTTCCATATAGGAATTTCTCCAAAGAAACTATTCTCTCCAATATCTAGAACAATCAAGTTCTTGCAATTTTTCAAGAATATCGGAAATTCTGCAACGAAAGTATTGTTATTCAAGTGAAGAGACTGAAGTGAACATGAGGGGCCATCACGTTAGGAATCCTTCCAGATAACTTATTGGATGCAAGATTCAAGTATTGCAGACGTTTATATCCCATAAACACTGAGGGATTTCTCCAAAAAAATGGTTTATAGAAAGGTCTAGCATTGCCAAATTGATCATTCTACAAATGAATGGGGATATGCTACCATTTAACAAGTTGTCTGAAAGAAAGAGAGAACTCATACTGGGCAAGAAAGTGTGATTCATCATGCCCTCTTGTTGATTCATTGGAAGCATGCCTACCAACCGATTCCCAGATAGATCCAAGTATCGGAGGTTCGGAAGATTAAGGAGCTGGTTTGGTATCTTACCTCTGAGCTGATTTTTTGATAAATCAAGACCTCCAAGCTCAGAAAGGCTAGCAAGTAAAGAAGGGATTGAATTTGATATTGAGTTATTGCTCAAGTCAAGCCATGATAACGAACCTGAACCCTCCAATTCTAGAATTATATTTCCTGTTAGAGTGCTTGATGATAGATCCAAAATTGTTGCTCGGTCACATTCCCAAATACTACTGGAATTGGCCCTGTCAGGTTGTTGTAGGAGAGATCCATAGTATAATAAAGCTGCTTAAGTCTTGCCATTGTATGAGGAATTGGATCTGTAAATGAGTTCTTTGAGAGATTCAAATCCATCAAGTTGATCAAATTCCCAACCTCCAATGGAATTGGACCTGTAAATGAGTTTTTGACAGATCCAAAGACGTCATGTTGATCAAATTCCCAATCTTCGATGGGATTGGACCAGTAAATGAGTTATTTGAGAGATCCAAATCTGTCAAATTAGTCAAATTCCAAATTTCCGATGGAATTGGACTTGTAAAAGAATTCTTTGAGAGATCCAGCTCCCTCAAGTTGATCAAATTCTCAATCTCCGATGGAATTGGACCTGTAAAAGAGTTTTCTGAGAGATCCAAATGCTTCAAGTTGGTCAAATTCCAAATCTCCGATGGAATTGGACTTGGCATGCGGTTGCTCCAAAGGTATAAATAGTTCAAATTTTTAAGCATCCAATCTCTCCAGGTAGCCGGCCATTCAAGGTTTTAGCTAACCCAAGGTAATAAAGTTGGGTCCAATTGGTGAACAAGTTTGGTGAGATCTCACCAGAGAGTAAATTGTTGCCCACATCAAACAATCTAATTTTGGTGCAGAATCTCAGCTCAGAAGGTATGGTAGCATTCAATTCTGCATAAGACAATAAAGTTCTTCCAACATTCGAAGCTTGCCTAGAGAAGAAGGGATCGGTCCACCTAATGGATTGCCTCAGAGAACTAGTCTGCGAAGGCTCGAAATGGACCCAAGTATCGGTGGTATACCCCCGGTTAGCTCGTTCCACCAAGATGAAGGTCTTGAAGCTTGGACAACTTAGCAAGGGATGCTGGAATGACTCCTTTAAAAAAATTATCAGAAAGATCGAGATACTCAAGATTAACTAAATTGGTTAATGAGTTCGGTATAGAACCTTTGAGACTGTTCCCTGATAGGTCAAGAAAGGTCAAGTTGGTGCAGAATCTCAGCTCAGAAGGTATGGTAGCATTCAATCCCGTAGAATAGAGATCGAGTTTTCCAACATTCGAAGCTTGCCTAGAGAAGAAGGGATCGCTCCACCTAATGGATTGCCCCAGAGAACTAGTCGCGAAGGCTTGAAATGGAACCAAGTATCGGTGGTATACCCTCGGTTAGCTCGTTCCCATCAAGAAGAAGGTCTTGAAGCTTGGACAACTTGGCAAGGGATGCTGGAATGACTCCTTTAAAGAAATTATCAGAAAGATCGAGATACTCAAGGTTAACTAAATTGGTTAATGAGTTGGGTATAGAACCTTTGAGACTGTTCCCTGATAGGTCAAGAAAGGTCAAGTTGGTGCAGAATCTCAGCTCAGAAGGTATGGTAGCATTCAATCCCGTAGAATAGAGATCGAGTTTTTCCAACATTCGAAGCTTGCCTAGAGAAGAAGGGATCGCTCAACCTAATGGATTGCCCCAGAGAACTAGTCTGCGAAGGCTGGAAATGGAACCAAGTATCGGTGGTATACCCTCGGTTAGCTCGTTCCCATCAAGAAGAAGGTCTTGAAGCTTGGACAACTTGGCAAGGGATGTTGGAATGACTCCTTTAAAGAAATTATCAGAAAGATCGAGATACTCAAGGTTAACTAAATTGGTTAATGAGTTGGGTATAGAACCTTTGAGACTGTTCCCTGATAGGTCAAGAAAGGTCAAGTTGGTGCATAATCTCAGCTCAGAAGGTATGGTAGCATTCAATCCCGTAGAATAGAGATCGAGTTTTTCCAACATTCGAAGCTTGCCTAGAGAAGAAGGGATCGATCCACCTAATGAATTGTTGCTGAGACCTAGTATGCGAAGGCTCGAAATGGACCCAAGAATCGGTGGTATACCCCCGGTTAGCTTGTTCCCGCCAAGAAGAAGGTCTTGAAGCTTGGACAACTTGGCAAGGGATGCTGGAATGACTCCTTTAAAGAAATTAAAAGAAAGATCGAGATGCTCAAGGTTAACTAAATTGGTTGATAATGAGTTGGGTATCGGACCTTTTAGATGGTTCAATGATAGGTCAAGATAGGTCAAGTTGGTACAGTTTAGTAGAAACGATGGGAATTCCAGAGTCAAGTTATTGTCGTATAGTGAAAGGTTTGACAATGAAGGCATGGCGGTGAACTTAGAGTAGTTTGGCGTCTCCAAGAAATTGGAACTGAGGTCCAAATGGCGTACCTTTTTCAAGTGGCTGAGCTGGTATGGGATTGGCCCACAAGATAGTTATCCCAGAGACGAAGATTGAGAAGCTCCGAGAGCCTTCCAATCTCTGGTGGCACAGAGCTGTTGAAGTAATTGAGGCTAAGGTCCAACGAGGTGAGCTTGGAGAGATTAGAAATGCTTGGAGGGATGGATCCATAAAGGAAGTTGGAACTGAGATCAAGGCTGGTGAGGTTGGGCAAAGACAAGAAAGCGAAGCTGTTGAGGGTGCCATTGAGTTTGCAATCGGATAAGTTTAGCTTAACGACGCTGCCAACAGAGTTGCAGAGAACACCGTGCCATTTACATGGGCTGGTTAATTTCTCAAGAGACCATGAACTGAGAGAGTCGGGCCGGAGCAAGCTGGCTTTCCATTCCACAAGAGCTTTAGCTTCAGTTTCTGCATCGGTTTTCAAAGAGAAGACCGATAGTAAGAGGAAAAAGAGAGGAAGTAGTGGAGTGGAATAGGATTGGCCGCATAGCTGAAGGGAGAATAATGGTTGCCATTTCTTTCTTTTTTTTTTTTTTTTTGTTTTGGGTTGGTTGCTTGGTTTTAATGGTGTGCCTCAGCTCTTCTTATATAGCGTGGAAGAATGGAAGGATTGGGAGAGGATAAGGCAAAGTGACACTTGATTGGGAGCATGGTGTTGTAGTTCCCGGAACATCATGCGGCTCCACTTGCGCTTCCAAGCCGTGCAGGACACGGCTTCTAATCCGTAAAGTACCGCATACGATATGGTACTTCATTGTGTTGTAATCTGTCTTGAGTTCATAGGCTTTCAAACCGTACAGGATACGGTTTCTAATGGGAGATGGTAATACATTGAACGTTTTTTCATATCTCATATCTTGACTGGTTAACCGATCGTAATCGGCTCAACGATGTGGACATATAGTATGAAAGAATAGAAAGGAGGGACGAAAGGGATAAGATAATCTACACTAGTGAGAGCACATATTATGGTTCGCAGAGCGCCATGTTGCTCCATTTACCCATTTGAATGACCTCTTGATGAATCAAAAACTTTCATGAATGATTGACTATTAACCATCAAACGTCCAGCCTTCTAAATGGTTAGGCATCTTAAAAATTATTTAGTAAGGAATATGATAACAACTAGTTAAAGTAGTTATATTCTTAAAAAAAAAAATTATTGCTAAAAATAAAGATTAAAAAAAGATAGATGTCTAATAAGATGAAGATAAAATAGTTATATTCTTCTAATAGTATTAGCCATCCTATGGGATAAATTTTATTATATTCTTTAAGAAATAAATATAATAAAGGATTAAAAAAATCTTTACTCTGTCAGGCACAGGGGATGAAGAAGAGAAAGACTCGAGTGGATAGAAAAGATTAATTTAAGAGAAAGTTGGCTGATAAGTCTTAAGATTTATAATTTATTTATTAAAAACTAAAGTTATCCCTTGATAGCAGATTTTTAATTTTAAAAAGATGCTTATTCCCTCAGCTATTCTCTGGATAAATGCTATCTTGTACATTTATCCAGGGATAGCCCAAAAGCTATCAAACACTCCAAAGGTCGGACAAAGCGAGAGGGGATGTTGCACTGCATAAGAGGAGAAATGGGCAGAATCCAGCGTGTACGGGAACGATGACGCAATTGGGCTTCCACTAGGTCCACACAGAAAGCTGAATGTTAACCACGAGTTAAGTTATTAAAATAAAGCTTCTAATTGTATTGGATTAATTGTATTTATAATATAAAACACAGCACTTAAGCTTCCCAGATGGCCCACGGACAGACTTAAAGCTTCAGCACGTTGAAATTTTCTATGAATTTAGAGGCCCCCGATCCATGTCCTACACGGTTTCCAATCCGTGCAGGAAACGTTGGAGTCGTTATCGCTTTAAGAATATACCTGTAACTCTAAAAGTGGGACAAAGTGAGAGGGAACGAAGTGACTTACATAACCAATTAATGGCCCCAACGTGGCATAGGACGAGAGGAGAAATGGGCAGGACCCAGCGTAAACGGGGAACGACGAGGCAATTGGGGTTCCACTAGGGTCAACACAGAAAGTGAATGTTAACCACAGGTCAAAGTTATTAAGACGCACGCAACTAGCGTGTAGACGAGGCAATTGGGTTCCCCTCGGATTATTAAAAGAAGACTTGCTGTCAACAATGGGCCCAAATTATTAAAGACACACCGAACCATCAACGACGTGAAGTGAGATGACATTTGGAATCTTGAAGTTCGATAGGAAAAGGACTTCCCAGCCACCACCAGCGTTCTAGTTTTGATAACTGTTGTCCATTGCTTTTATTTTTCAGATTGATGTAAAAAAAAAAAAAATAGCGCAAATCTGATAACCGGTCACCAAAGGACTGGGTCATAAAATATGTTTCCTGTTGACCAATTCGTATCAATTCATTTAAATTTTAATTCTTTCTTAATTACCATCAATGATTGCCTATTTTGAGAGGATAACTATGTAGATTCTTATTATGTATATTACGTAAAAAGATGGCTATATACAATATAAAGTTAATTATATGCAACGAGAAAGACTGCTTATTAGATAAACTTTATAGCATTGACATGATTTATGATTTTAATCAATATAGAGTATTTTATAAAATATAGACCATAGAAGGATCATTTGGTAACTTATCTTAAAGTAAGACTAACTACTACTTTTATTGGATTGGATTTGCTTATAACATGAAACGTATCCAACAAAATTGTTAGTCTAGCCAGCTCTTTTGAATATCTCTATAAAACAAGGTTTTAAGTTCAAATATGAGGCGATAAATAACACACACACTCCTTGTTACAAGTATCTTTAGACCTTTTTTTTTCTCTCGTGGCAAAAATATAAATATTGGATGCATTAATCAATTGACATAGATCTATTCTCTTTTATGGTAAATACTTTGGCATCACTTATCTCATCAAGCTTGTTGCTAGCTCTATTATAGTTTTGATGGACTAATGTAACTCTATATTATAATTATTATCTTGAGTGATGTAGCTATGATATTTGGATGTTGCACTATATAAAGAAATAATCAATTATAGATCCTTGAATATCATCAAAGCACAAAACTATGAAATGTATGGGCATATACTTCTGTTCTAGTACCAGTTTTAAGTTCTTTGATCATTATCAGCAGCACCATAGTGATTCTTATATTAGGATGCACTATTGATCAGTGAGGATGGAGCATCAGTTTGCTAATTGAAGGATACCCAAGTAGTAGTACCATCAATAAACCAAGTAGGCCTCTTAGTATGAACTCTATGCATCATCTATAATTAACAACATGTGCATCATGAATTACAATATTTATTTGTTAACTAACTAACATGGCTTACACGTAACAATAGTTCAAATGTTTATGTGATGGTTCGTTAATACATGGATAGTTAAAGTTATTCTTTTTCAATATATTTGAGCCTGTTTGGTGCTTTTTATTATTTTTTCTTTAGAATTAGTCCAACTAGTATCGCACATTTAACAACATTTAGGAAGCGATGTAAATTAAATTTTATTAAGCATAAATAATTTATTTTTATTAGGTTATCAATATGTATTTGATTTCTCATAAGTCATTAAAAGAAAAAAAAACATATGAAAATCTTTAACTTTCAATAAATTAAACCTAACAGAAAAATTATTTAAACAAATAAAATTTCACAATTTAAAACACAATCACTACTTATTCAACCTAATACTTGTCACAAATTTATAAAAAAAAATCATTCAAATTCATATATAATTTAACTAGAGTGGTGTATTGCCTGCATGAGTTATCTTTAAAGATTGCTTTTACTATCAATATTGTTTCATTAAGCCACTTCTTTTTCTTTTTTTTCCATTTCTATAAGCCATCAAACTATTATTTTTTAATCAATTAATTTTTTTAGCTGATCAAATAATTAACTTTTTTTAGTTGGTTCTTTCTCACTTTCTAACAGAGAATTTTTTTTCCAAACAAAAATTAATCTTTTTTTTACATCAGACTATTATGTTTTTAACCAAATGTTTTTCTTTTTTCCTATGTTGAACATTATTCTTAAAGGGACAGTGAGAGGGGACGAAGAGGAGAAATGGGGAGAACCCAGCGTAAACGGGGGACGACGTGGCAATTGGGCTTCCACTAGACACCACACATAAAGCTAACCATGGGTCGAAGTTATTAAGACACCTAGCAGCGTCTAGAAGAGGCAATTGGGTTCCCCACGGATCCACGCAGAAGACTTGCTCTCAATGACAGCCCAAAATACCATCAACGAAGTGAAGTGAGATGGCATTTGGAATCTTGAAGTTCGGTGGGAAAAGGACTTCCCAGCCACCACCAGCCTTCTAGTTTTGATAAACTGCCCTTTCTCCTCTTGTCCGGTTCAACGTTGGGCCATTTGTTATGTATAAGTCACTTCGTCCCCTCTCACTTTGTCCCACTTTTAGAGTTACAGGTATAGTCTTAAAGCGATAACAATTCCAACGTTTCCTGCACAGATTGGAAGCCGTGTAGGACACGGATCAGGGGCCTCTAGATTCATGGAAAATTTCAACGTGCTGAAGCTTCAAGTTTGCCTATTTTGAGGAATCATTCTACATAGAATTATATATCTGAATGTTCTGGATTGTGATATATTTTAGGTTGATGTCTCTGATTATTTCTATTGGAAAAGTTTGGCTATTATGTATCATCCCTAGTGGCAGAGCTAACATATTTTTAGCCAAGCCATAGATGTAGATGAGTGGCACCTGCCAGCAATTATACGACCCATGACCAATATTCATATGTACGTGTGGCCAAGAGTTTGTTGACTCCACTGCCCAAATATAAATCGAATTTAGGGGTACATGTATGGCATCATATAATTTGAACACAAATCTATAGGATAAGACTTTGTGACTCATGAAGTACCCATTACATATAATGGTGGAAGAGAAACCAGATAGTCTGTTCTTTGCAACAAGAACTTGAGAATAACGAAGAAGCCAAATAATTGGTTGAGATACAGGGTTCCATTGTATAAAAATTAAACTGATCTACAAAGTACTCTTAACCATTCACTAAACTCAAAGAAATTCGCATTGTTAGTTTTATAAAGAAAGTCGCATTGTATAGTTTAATGAGAGAGCAATAAAATTTAAGTTCATCAAAAGCAACTGTATCTTAAGTCAGGATGGCAATCTTTTGTTGAGATCATTCAGAAAATTAATAAAGGACGAAGTGTTTGCATGTGATTTTTGTTAATTTAGAGAAAATATGCTTGAGTACCATCATAGGTAATTTCAAGTAGGTACTGAATACAAATGTTTTATTTCCTTCCTTCTGTTATTCTCTATTTCTTTTCTATCATGGTTTTCATCTCACATGCAATCATATGGGACAGCTGAACTTTCCAAACAAAATAAAAAATTGGATGATAATTGATTATAACAGATTTTTTTTTCTATGTAGCAGAAGATAAAATTGAGGGAGTCTCCACACCGAAAAAGAGAGAATGGAGATGCATGAACTTTGCAACACTAGCTTTACGAATGCTTCTACTCCATTTTGAGCAATTGAATGTATCCATGATTTTGAACAGTCAGACAATTGGCTAGTGCCCTTGTAAATTAAAACCAAACCACCATCAACTACACTAAACTTTTGCTCTTTTATACGGATTTGCAACTTCTGAATATAGAGTACAGAATTTCTAATAGTAAAGCTGCAATTAAATTAACTTTGTTTGGTATTCTCAAGTATAATTTATTATTATTATATTGGTATGCTTTTGCGGTAGTGCCTAGGGCCACTTGTTTCATTTAACACCGAGTTTAGGCAAGTGACACCTACTTGTAATTAGTACACCAAATATTGGTATCAAGCTCTTAATCTTATTACAATTGATGTATGACCTTTTGATGGATTTTCATCAGAGGGGGCATCATAATGAGTCCTAATAGATATAAATATGCACATTCTTCAACACATGAATCTTAACTTTTGTGAAAATTTATAATATATAATTATACATAAGCAAGCTATAGTTGAGGAATAAAAGGGTGCCGCTTATAATAGCTTCTAGTTATGTAAGTCTTTTTTATCATGTAGAACAATTAATGGATAGTTTTTTTTATTTTTTATGATCAATATCATTAATTAATTATGTATAATTGTACTATCTTCAATTGGAATAGTAATACATTGAAGGTTTTTCTATGTCTCATGTCTTGACTAGTTAACTGATTGTGATTGACTCAATGATGTGGACATATAAAGTGTGAAAGAATGGGAAGGAGGGAGGGGATAAGATAATTGACACCAGTGAGTGAGAACACATATTATGGTTCACAAAGCACCATGTGGCTCCATTTGCCCATTTGAATTATTTCTTGATGGATCAAAAACTTCCATGGGTGGTTGACTATTGACCATCAACATTCAGCGTTTTAAATTATTAGGTACCATAAAAATTATTTAGTAAAGGATATAATAACAAATCGGACAGAATAATTATATTCTTTTAAAAAATAGCAATAGTTGCTAAAGATAAAAAAAATAAAGTAGTAACTTGATAAATTTTTTTTTAAAAAAATACTTCTTTTAATAGGATAAATTATCTTCCTTCCAATACGATTAGCCATTCTTTGGAATAAAATTTTGTTATCTTCTTAAAAAATAAATATGAGAAAGGATTAAAAAAATTATCTTTCTACTAATTATTCGGTGTATCAAACACAGCTTAAAAGAATGAAGAGGGGAAAGGCTTGAGTGAATAGTAAAGATAAATTTGAGAGGAAGTTGGCCAATAGATCACAAGATTTGTGGTTTTATTTATTGATGACTTTATCCTTATTGTCCTTAAACCTAGCTGGGTGAGAAAAGCTTCTTTTTAGAACTAAAAAAAATATGGAATATATGAATCTAGAAGGTGGAATGCCATCAAAATTATCCCATAGCAATGCATGCAAAGGATTTGGGTCAGTTTAGGTGCAATAAGTTATTGATCAATATTTAGAACTTAAAGTAAGGCTCCTAATTTTATTGGATTGAGTTTGCTTAGAAGATGTTGCTTATAAGATGAAGCACATCCAACATAATTGTTACCCTAGTTAGTTCTTTTGAATATCTTCAAAGCAAATAAAATTTTAAGTTCAAACCTGAGGTGATAAATAATATATGTATAGACAAACACATAGACACACTCCTTAGAAGTATCTTTAAACCTTTTTTTTTTTTTCTCATGGCAAAAATGTTATGATAACCCTCTTCTTTTTGCCTCCTTACTAATCTACAATAAGTCTTACCTTTTTACTGTTGCTTATATTACGATGCAACTTGAGTTAGGTTAATGACAACCCAAAATCCAACCGGTACCTAATTATTTCTTGATATACTAGTAGGTGTAAGCATAGGGTATAAATTAAGTTTCAAGTTTAGATGTGTCATAAATAGTTTAGAGTTAGATATGAATTCCACAAATGTCGTAGCTAGGAGTTTTAAGCAGCAGGAGCATTATTATTATCCGATGTCTAATTATTGGAAGCTCATTGAAGTTCCTGGATTACTTTAGCAATTCATTTTTCCTCTAAGTTGACCATGTCTGTTGCTTAAAGATTCACAAATATTCAAAACATTGGTAATGAAATTGAAAAGCAATCCAATATAGATATGATTTTTTTCTTTTAGGCAATGGCAACTAATACTAATTGATGCTGATGTGTTAATCAATGGACATAGATCTATTCTCTTCTATGGTAAAGTGCTTTGGAACCACTAAACTCATCCAGCTTGTTGCTAGCCCTATTATCCGTCTTGACCAAGTAATCCAACTCTATATTATTAGGGGATTTCAATCAACTAGATACACTATCTTTCTATCTAAAAGAACCAAATCTCCATCACCACTATTGACCTCATAGAGACTTGATTTTCATTTTCACCAACTTCTAACCTATTGATCTTCAATGCTTTCAGGATAGATTTGAAAGATGTTGATCCTTGCAATTGAATATGAGATCAACAACAGTGATGAGTTACCATTCCCTGCGACATTCATTGATCTAGTTTTATATTCTTTTAGATATATGAACCAGCGTTTTATGAGTTCTGGTCTTTTATGATTGCTCTGATATCAAATTGAAGGGAAAGGAGATCAGAACAAGTTCAAAACAAATGTTAGCTAGGGTTGAACTAATGTAAACAGAGTACTGGTGCACAGAAAATGAAGTTAATGCATATCTACCCAAAATCAGTGCACATGGAGCTAAAATGACAATAGCAAAAGAGAGTACCTTCCCTCTGCATGAGAATGATAAGGCCACAAATAAAGTGGTAATAACTACTACAAAGAAGTAAATATAAAGAGATCAAGAATTTTTATGTTGAAGGATTACATCAAGAGAACACCTTTCATGGATCATAACATCAAGAGGCACCTTTCTTTAACCACAATAGCAAGCAATAACTTTCTTGGATCATAATATCAAAAAATATCATTATTGAAATCACAACATCAAGAGACAATACTCTTTACTCATAAATCTTACAAAGAGAACTTAATTCACGGCAATAGGATTCCTCATCAAACAAAGCTGGATTTCAACGTATAAGGTGTGCCGGAACTGAATCGCTTATATGAAACATCAATTTAGGGAATCCAAGAACTATGGCCTTAGACTTGTCCTCCTAACAGGCTGCCCTTAAGGCAGTGTTTGATATGGAGGATAAGGGGGATATCCCATGGGATATCTCCCCTTATCCCCAAATGCTAGAGGGGATAGGTCTGAAAAAGATTAACCAGAGGAGATAACCCATGTTTAATCATGAGTTATCCCCTGAACTTATTTCCTAAGGAATTCAGGAACAACTAAAGTTACCCTTGATGGTAGACTTGTAATTTTAAAATGGTGCTTATTCCCTCAGCTATTCCCTAAATAAATGTTATCATGTACATTTATCCAGGAATAGCTTTTGGGCTATCAAATACTGCCTAAGAGAAATAAGAAAGCATACAGGAAACCCTGATTTCTATACCTTTTCTACTTATAAGAGTGGCAATCTGGAATGGTATTTGATCATGGGCTCTTCAATTCCAAATAGCACAGCCTAATATGGCATAAGCTCTTTCCTCACAAGGAAGGGCAAAACCAACACAAACTGAAACGTCCTTCCAATGCAATCAAATGATGTTTTCAACTATATCCATAGGACAAGGAAATACCCATCTAAATAACAATTTATGAAGAATAGAAAATAGGTAGTGTTGAGGGGTAAAATCGTTATTGCATCAATATCCATGTGAGGAGGCTAAGACCAACCCCCCCCGTAGCTCGGCCTCCCCGGGCTCCCGTGGCTCGGCCTTTCCGGGCTTCCATAGCTCGGCCTTCCCGGGCTCCCGTGGCTTGGCCTTTCCGGGCTTCCGTAGCTCGGCCTTCCCGGGCTTCCGTAGCTCGGCCTCCCAGGGCTTCCATGGCTCGGCCTTTCCAGGCTTCCGTAGCCCGGCCTTTCCGGGCTTCCATAGCTCGGCCTCCCCGGGCTCCCATGGCTCGGCCTTTCCGGGCTTCCATAGCTCGGCCTTCCCGGGCTTCCGTAGCTCGGCCTCCCCGGGCTTCCATGGCTCGGCCTTCCGGGCTTCCGTAGCCCGGCCTTTCCGGGCTTCCATAGCCCGGCCTTCCCGGGCTTCCGTAGCTCGGCCTTCCCGGGCTTCCGTAGCTCGGCCTCCCCGGGCTTCCGTGGCTCGGCCTTTCCGGGCTTTCGTAGCCCGACCTTTTCGGGCTTCCGTAGCTCGGCCTTCCGTAGCTCGACCTCCCTGGGCTTCCATAGCTCGGCTCTCCCGAACTTCCTGTAGTTCGCTTTCCCCGAGCCTCCATGACCCGGTTTCATTGAACGACCCACGATCCAATACCCACCTCCACGGAACCTGACGCAGGAGAGCCTCAGCCTACTATAACGGCACCCTAGGCAAGGAATCATGCTGAGAAGTGGTCTAGAGCCTATCAAGGCTACCTGAGACCTACATATCTACCAGATCTCACGCCATCGAGGAGCTCTCCCAGCCGTCGATCCCCTAACGGATAAGATACGGATCCCAACAGCCCCACAACGGCCTGATTTGATCCACTCCCGTATCCTAACAACCTATGAACCTTCCAGAAGACGCTCAAGATCCAGGTGATAGTCTATAATGGGACACTCCCAGATTCCCTTAGGTACGGACATACGCACATGCACACTCACACCCCCACTCTCACTCTCCTGCTCTCGCCGGCAGCTCATCGGTGCTCTTGCCCTCTAGAGCTCCCGATTGGCCACCCCCAGAGAGGCCTCCCGGAGAGATCCACCTCCCCACTTTCTGATTGATCGCCAATTTCTTTCCACTAACTTGAGCGTCAGAGGGTCTTCCGCGGAGTGCCACCCCCAATGCCTCTCGCGCGAGGACTTGTATGCAGGTCTACCCCCCTGGAGATCGATCGACTGCGCCCAAGTCGGAGGACGGATCCCGACGGCAACAGATTGGCGCTAGAGGAAGGGCCTCAAGTCCCATTAAAACTTAAAAAGAGGAGATAAGGATCTCAATCTGGAGTAGAACCTCTCTAATGGCCAATCGAAGAAGAGCAACCTCAGAAGCTCAAGATCAGGTCGCTTCCCAGAGGCCTAATCCGATGAGCGGTGTAGCGCCGCAACCACCACCAGTCGAAACCCCATCACCGCCTGCCATCCTAGTGACCCAGGACCAGTTTGCCTCGCTGGTCCAACAAGTTCAAACTCTAACCCATCTGGTCTAGGAGCGCCTTACGGCTCCTCCTGCTCCACACTTTCACAAGGAAGCGGCGGTTCCTTCTTCGCCTGCGACCTCCTCCTCCAGTCCGCACAAATCCGCGGACCCCCCACACCGACCTAGAGGGGACAAGCCGATCCCGCGAGGTGGTCACAACGAAGATCCTTCCAGATCTCGGTGAGCCCGGTCTCTCTCACCGGTGACCTCCCACCATGATTCGACGTCGTCTCTGCGATCTTCTCGCCCAGCTCCTCCCCTGGCTGGTGAAGAGGAGATCCATCGTCAGATCCAGGAAATGCATCAAGAACTGGACGCCGCCAAGCAGGCCCATCCGCTCCAGCCCAAGGCAGAGCAGGGCATCCCTTTCTCTAAGAGGATTATGGAGGAAGTGATTCCCTCCCATGTCAAGTTACCAGCCGTCGAGCCTTACCACGGCTCTTCTGACCCGGACGACCATCTTAGCAGCTTCCGGTCAATAATGATGTTCCACGGAGCATCTGACGTGGTTCTCTGCCGCGCCTTCCCCTCCACCCTCAGAGGATCCGCCCGAACCTGGTTCAATGCTTTGAAGCCAGGTTCTATCGATTCATTTGACGAGCTGAGCCGCCTTTTTATTGGTCAGTTCATCAGTAGCCGCCGCCATCGACGAAGATCTGACTCCCTCTCCGAACTTAAGCAGAGAGGGGGAGTCCTTGAGGAATTACCTTGGCCGTTTCAATAAGGCCATGTTGGAGGTGGACCACCTTAATCATGAGGTGGCCATGTCTGCCCTGGCGGGAGGAGTTTCGAAGGAGAGCGACTTCTACCTAGCTATGGAGGTCAGCTACCCCCCAGCCTCTCTGATATGATGGCCCTGGCGGACAAGTACGCTAGGGTCAAAGAATCGCAGAGAGTTGCCCGCGCTGAGCAAGCAAAGAAGAAGGAGCCCAAAGTCCCTGACAGGCATCGTCCCGCCCGGTGACCAAGTCCGCCTCGCCGCCAGAGAATCCCTCCACTGCCGCCAAGGAATCGCTCCCGGAGCCCTTCTAGGCGATTCAACCACTACACTCCACTGACCATGCCCCGGGCACAAATCCTTATGGAAATAGAGCGCCAGCTCCCCCGGCCAGTGCCTCTCTGAGGGAACCCGACCCGAAGAGATCCCACCAAGTACTGCTGTTACCACCGAGAGAACGGCCACGACACTGAAGAATGCTGGCAGCTGAAAAATGAAATCGAGAGACTGATCCAGCGGGGGCGACTGAATCAGTTCAGGAGGGCACCCGAGCCACAACAACAAGGAGGTGACCGCCAGTCTGAACTTCAACAACCTCCTCCTCCACCGAATCCGCCCATGATCGGCCGCATTAATATGATTGAAGAGGCCGGCGGATCGAGCCCCAGGGGCGACAGTGATGAATCGGCACCAAAGAAGGCACGGACGGGCGAGCTCTCTTTCTCCGATGATGATCTCCTAGGGATACAGCTTCCCATGATGACGCACTAGTTGTATCCCTTAATTTGAATAACTATGATGTAAGCCGAATCCTAGTTGATAGTGGAAGTTCGGTAAATGTTTTATACCTCGGTGTGTTTGCCAGGATGAAATTACTCATGGAAAACCTTCGAGCCATGGATTCCACCTTGATGGGATTCACGGGCGACGTCGTCATCTCGGAAGGGGTCGTCACCCTGACGGTCCACGTGGGAACCTGGCCCCTTGTGACCATTGTCCAGACAGACTTCCTAGTAACCAACCTCAGATCTCCATACAACGCAATATTTGGCAGGCCCGATCTAATGTCCCTCAAGGCAGTTGTCTCCATCCCGCATCTATCCATAAAGTTTCCAACCGAACTAGGAGTTGGAGTTGATCGGGGAAGTCAGGCCATGGCTCGGCAGTGCTTTGTTACAAGCCTTCAGTCTAGAATGCCAGAAGTTGATGGGCTGGATGCTCGCGAGGACTTCACCGAACAACGGGGAGAACTGGCAGAGGAATTGGAGGAGGTGCCATTGGATGAGGCTCGTCCCGACCGAACTATAAAGATCGGGTCGCTGCTCAAAGGAGAGTCTCGGCGCAGATTGATCAGGTTCCTCCGAGGCAATGCTGACATCTTCGCCTGGTCCACCTCCGACATGCCAGGGATCAGCCCCGAGGTTCTCGTCCATCGTCTCAATGTTGACGAGATGCACAGGCCCGTCAAGCAGAAAAAGAGAAGCTTCGCCCCGGAGCGACAAAAGGCCATTGAAGAAGAAGTAGACAAACTAATCAAGGCTAATTTCGTCCGGGAGGTAAATTATCCGAGCTGGCTATCAAACGTCATCATGGTGAAGAAGTCGAACGGCAAATGAAGAATCTGCATCGACTTCACCGACCTCAACAAAGCCTGCCCGAAGGACAGCTTCCCCCTCCCTCGGATCGACCAGCTCGTGGACGCCACCTCAGGCCACCAGATGCTATCATTCATGGATGCCTATTCAGGCTACAATCAGATCCGAATGGCCCCTGAAGATGAAGAAAAGACTACCTTCATAACCGACCGAGGTACTTACTGTTACCGCGTTATGCCTTTTGGTCTTAAAAATGCAGGTACCACCTACCAGAGGCTGGTCAACAAAGTATTCAAGGAGCAAATCGGCCGGAATATGGAGGTGTACGTGGACGACATGCTGGTGAAAAGCAAGGAGGCATCACAGCATGTCGAGGACCTCACAGAGAGCTTTGCCATGCTGTGCAAGTACGGGATGAGACTCAACCCGACCAAATGTGCCTTCGGTGTTAACTCCGGGAAGTTTCTCGGCTTCATGGTCTCCCAGCGAGGTATCGAAGCCAACCCCCAGAAGATTCAAGCTCTCCAACAAATGGCGCTCCCGGCATCTGTCAAAGAGGTCCAACGCCTAACCGGGAGAATAGCGGCCCTAAACCGCTTCGTGGCGTGGTCGGCCGAGAGATGCCTCCCCTTCTTCAAAACTCTCCGATCGGCTAAAAACTTCCAGTGGACTCCCGAATGCCAAAGGTCATTTCAAGATCTCAAGAAGTACCTCGGCTCGCCCCCACTCCTCAGTAGTCCGGCCCCAGGAGAGACCCTATTCTTGTACCTGACTGTTTCAGAAGGTGCGGTTTGCTCAGTGCTGATCAAAGAAGAAGGCAAAGTCTAAAAGCCGATCTACTATGTCAGCAGGCTACTCCGCGATGCAGAGAAAAGGTACAGCAGAATTGAAAAGATGGTGTTAGCCTTAATCACCTCAGTTCGAAAGCTGCGGCCATACTTCCAAGCACATTCCGTGACGGTCCTGACCGACCAACCCATCAAGGCGGTGGTCCACCATCCCGAGACGTCGGGGAGAATGACCAAGTGGGCCGTCAAGCTAAGCGAGCATGACATACATTTTCAGCCTCGTCCAGCCATCAAGGCCCAGGTGCTAGCTGACTTCCTCCTCGAGTGTACCATCCCGAAGGACGGTTCTACCCCAGACTCCCCCGAAGAACCAAAAGCTAGAGCCCAGTGGCTCCTCCATGTCGACGGGTCATCTAATGCCCATCGCTCCGGTGCGGGCCTGGTTCTCACCAGTCCGGAGGGGATAACCTTCGAATATGGCATCTGATTCTCCTTCCCAGCCTCCAACAACGAAGCCGAGTACGAAGCCCTGTTAGCCGGTCTCTGAATCGCCCGCAATCTGAAGGTGGAGAAGCTTAATGCCTTCACCGACTCTCAGCTGGTAGCCGGCCATGTACAAGGGGAGTTTGAAGCCCGGGAACCGAACATGGTTCGGTATCTTCAGGAGGTGCGGAACCTGCTTCCCCATTTTGCCGAATTTGAAATCATTCAGATTCCCAGATCCGAGAACACCCGCGCCGACCTACTCTCCCGGTTGGCGACCGCGGAGTCAATGGACGCCGAGCAAAGGTTCCACCTGAAGACTTTGGAAAAACCCAGCATCGCAGAAGCCGACCGAATAATGCAAGTTGGGGCTGAACCATCATGGTTCGACCCTATCCTCAAATATCTTAGAGAAGGGTCGCTTCCGTCCGACCGAAGGGAGGCTAGAAAACTAAAGCTGCAGGCCACTCACTACGTGCTGATTGACAACCAGCTTTACAAACTGTCTTTTTCTATGCCGCTGCTCAGATGCCTTCGCTCATCCGAAGCAGATTATGCTCTGTACGAAGTACATTAAGGGATTTGCGGAAACCATCTGGGAAGCCGGTCCCTATGCCACAAGGTGCTGTGACAAGGCTACTACTGGCCAACCATGCAAAAGGACGCGGACGATCTGGTACGAGCCTGCGACCCCTGCCAGAGGCACTCAAGCATCGAAAGGCTCCCTTCCGCCGAACTAGTTTCCATTTCCTCCGCTTGGCCCTTTGCCAAATGGGGGATGGACATCCTCGGCCCATTCCGCTTGCCACAGGACAGCGAAAATTTCTGTTTGTCGCCATCGACTACTTCACCAAATGGGTCGAAGCGGAAGCAGTTGCACAAATAACCGAGGCACGGGCCAGAGATTTTGTATGAAGGTCCATCATCTGCCGATTCGGCCTCCTGCATACCATAATCACCGACAACGGTAAGTAGTTTGACAACTCTAAGTTTCGCCAGTTCTGTGAGGAGCATGGAATCCGTCACCATCTCACTTCGGTCGGGCACCCACAAGCCAATGGAGCGGCCGAAGTAACCAACAGGACCCTCCTTCAGGGAATCAAAGCTCGCCTCTCCAGAGCCCAAGGCAGGTGGGCGGAGGAGCTGCATCATGTCTTATGAGCCTACCGCACCACCCCGAGAATCCCAACATGTGAAACCCCATTCCGAATGGCTTTCGGTACAGAGACCGTCATCCCTGTGGAAATAGGCCTCCCATCGTTGCGGGTGGAAAGCTACTCAGAGGAAGCTAGCAACGAACAGCTCCGCACCAACCTCGACCTGGTAGAGGAGATCAGAGAGAAGGCCCGGATTAGAATGGTCGGTTATCAACAAAGGGTAGCCCGTTATCACGCCTCCAGAGTCAAAGGAAAGCCTTCCTGCCCGGCGACCTTGTCCTCCGAAAGGCCTCTGTTTCCAAACCGCTGGAACAAGGAAAGCTGGCGCCAAACTGGGAGGGCCCGTACCAAGTAGCGGAGATCATTGGACCGGAACCTACAAGCTACAGATTTGGATGGAAAATCCATTCCCCGAACGTGGAATTCGGACAATCTCTGAAAATATTATCAATAGGGTACGTCCTCTCCAAGTTTATTTTCATATGCCTCATTATATCTTCCTGTCGGTACATTTTTTCAATGCAAATCATTATGCACTACATCGCCAAAGATTGCAAAAAGAAATAGATGCTGCTTACCAATCCTCGGCATGACCGAGCTCCTTGTCTGGACAGGAATTCTCCGAACCTTGGCAGGGCCAAGTAAAAATTCTCCGAACCTTGGCAGGGCCAAGCAACAAATTCTCCGAACCTCGGCAGGGCCAAGTAAAAATTCTCCGAACCTCGGCTGGGCCGAGCAACAAATTCTCCGAACCTTGCAGGCCAAGTAAAAATTCTCCGAACCTCAGCTGGGCCGAGCAACAAATTCTCCGAACCTTGGCAGGGCCAAGTAAAAATTCTCCGAACCTTGGCAGGGCCAAGTAAAAATTCTCCGAACCTCGGCTGGGCCGAGCAACAAATTCTCCGAACCTTGGCAGGGCCAAGTAAAAATTCTCCGAACCTCGGCTGGGCCGAGCAACAAATTCTCTGAACCTTGGCAGGGCCAAGTAAAAATTCTTCGAACCTCGGCTGGGCCGAGCAAAAATTCTCTGAACCTTGGCAGGGCCAAGTAAAAATTCTCCGAACCTTGGCAGGGCCAAGTAAAAATTCTCCGAACCTCGGCTGGGCCGAGCAACAAATTCTCCGAACCTTGGCAGGGCCAAGTAAAAATTCTCCGAACCTCGGCTGGGCCGAGCAACAAATTCTCCGAACCTTGGTAGGGCCAAGTAAAAATTCTCCGAACCTCGGCTGGGCCGAGCAACAAATTCTCCGAACCTTGGTAGGGCCAAGTAAAAATTCTCCGAACCTCGGCTGGGCCGAGCAACAATTCTCCGAACCTTGGCAGGGCCAAGTAAAATGTTCTCCAAACCTTGGTAGGGCCAAGTAAAAATCCTTGAACCTCGGCTGAGCCGAGCTGCAAATTCTCCGAACCTTGGCAGGGCCAAGTAAAACGTTCTCCGAACCTCAGCAAGGCCGAGTAAAAATTCTTCAGGTTAAGACACCGGCTGGAAACCGAAATACACATGCCCCAATTAAGGCCGAGGGACTTCCAAATAGTCCCTAAAACTTTCGCCGGTTTAGAAAGAAGCACGTTGAGCAAAAACCGTCGACGCACACAAAGAAGGCGCCTCCGGCGAAACCCTTAAAGGGTTCAATAAGCCCCGCGTAATCGGCCAAAAGCCCCGAGCAGAGCCAGGGAATTCCCCTCTGCTACTAAAATCTTGGGTAAATGCCCCTGTAACCCGTCAAACAAAGCGTCTATCTCGATGCGTGAACCAGTGGAGCCGCGCCAACTCCCCAACTATTATGCGACTGGCATGTTTAAAGCTAAAAACTCTTGAAAAAAGAAGGTTACCCAAACAAAGCCTTTTTTCATTGATTGGGAAAAAGGGAGTACAAAAAGAGACAAGAAAAGCAAAAACAGAAAGCAAAAGTAACAGAGGCCCTAAATCAGGGGTTGGAGTCGCTCCCAGAGGCCAGCAGATCCTCCAGGCGCTCGGTGAGGTCGGCAACCTTCTGATGAAGTGATGCGATCTCCTCCCTCTGCCAGTCTGCAACCCAGCGCAAGGCCTCCGCCTCCTTAGTGGATACATCTACATACTCCTCAACGACCCTTACGAGCTGCTGTTGGCTCGCAAGGGTCGATGCCAGACCCAACCATCGACAGTGATTGTGGTACACCCCCTCGGCGGTGCAATAAACCGTCGAGTGATGCACGTAACTCTTCGGAGGATCGCCTTTGGGAAGCCAAGGTCCGATACTATTTCAAGATCTGAACCGAGGAATGACTAAGACCACACCCCTCGGTCATATTTATACTCGCCAGGCGGGTATCTCGATCGGACGCACCGCAGCAACCGACCTACGAGAACTCACCACGTGTCATCGCTTTATTGCCTGTGGAATCCGAAGGGTCACGCCCCATCCGAGAGAGATCGGTAAGCACATACAGATTATTCGGGAAACCCCATGAATAGGACATTTTCCGATCTACCGGCCCCCCATAATAAATGCTCCAGCACTTCCCCAAGCTCTTTTTTCGGGAAGCGCGGAGGGAAGAAATCCGGCGTCCGGCCAGTGACTTGTCCCCTCGGGAAGGATAACGTCATCAATAAAGAAGCATGACAACATACCGCTCGTTTCGCTCTGGCGCCCCTCACCAAGCGTCATAGAGACCTTACACTACGGCTCATGGTGGCAGCTAAATCATTTCTCCAAGCTCTGAATCTCCGAACCTTGGCAGGGCCAAGTAAAACTTCTCCGAACCTCGGCTGGGCCGAGCTACAAGTTCTCCGAACCTTGGCAGGCCAAGTAAAACTTCTCCGAACCTCGGCTGGG
Source organism: Calamus simplicifolius (assembly GCA_900491605.1). Lineage (NCBI taxonomy): Eukaryota > Viridiplantae > Streptophyta > Magnoliopsida > Arecales > Arecaceae > Calamus > Calamus simplicifolius. The sequence continues at coordinate 177,259 of UESW01002276.1, forward strand.
TCGAGCTACAAGTTCTCCGAACCTTGGCAGGGCCAAGTAAAACTTCTCCGAACCTCGGCTGGGCCGAGCTACAAGTTCTCCGAACCTTGGCAGGGCCAAGTAAAAACCTCTCCGAACCTCGGCTGGGCCGAGCTACAAGTTCTCCGAACCTTGGTGAAGCCAAGCGCTAATTCTCTGGACTTCGGCGGGCCGACCTGTGAACATTCGAGCTCCGTAAGGACGAAACACAAAATACCGAGGTTCGAACCGAAGTAAGGAACGTGTTCCACCGAGCAATCTCCAAACCGCCGCTTGCGAACCTCGACTAGTTCGGATAGCGCGGGATCTTCGCCTAAGAACGAGCGAGGCACCCATGCCCAACAACAACAATAAACTTGGCACAGAAGAGGTAGAGATTGAGAAACAAAACAGAACTCTCTTTATTTCATTGCCAATCAAATCGGTTACAAATGCTGAGAGGCGTTACAAGAGCATTGAAATGCATAAAATAAAGACGAATACAAAACTCGGGCAACTGCTCCAAAGCAGACCTAGGCAACCGTGGTGCTCCGGCATCCGATCGCCGAACCAGATAAGCTGCATCCAGTCAGCTCGAGCTGATAATTGCCGAGCGATATGGACCAATCGTTGCGGCCAGCTTCAGTCAATAATGATATCTCGGTGACCCAACCGAGATATCTGGGTGGCCATCCCAGACCACCCAATCGAGGGACCCCCCGGCAGCAGGTAGGAAGCCAGCGGGCCCTGGCGTCGGAGCGCTCTCCCAAACCGAATGTGCGCCGCCCTACCTTGCCATGGCTCAAGGACAAGGCATCGGCGGGCGGCACGCTTTCACCCCTCCCCATGTGGTGAAAGATTCCCTGGGCAGACGAGCCCAGGATCCAAATCAGGGGAGGAGGAGAAGTTCAAGCGACCCATGGGGAGCCCGCGTGCACTCCCTACCATGCATCCCCAAAGGGGAACCACAAAGGTCACACTGGAAGAGTGTATGTGCGCTCTCCGTGTGATCTCTGCGCCCTCCATGTGCGCTCTCCATATGATCTCCGGGACTCATCCCCTAAGGGCGAGCCATCCTTCGGCAGCTCCTTCATCGCCCCAACTATCCGGAGACAAAAACCTTGCAAGAGAAAAGCTCAGTCCTCCCACTCGCAACAGCAGAGAAACGAACATGATGAAACCTGGTGGAAAAGAAACTTTTGGGATGACTTAACACTACCCCACTTTCCCTTTTTATAGGCCAAAATGGACTGAGAGCAATCACCAAGGCTATAAGCCCCGAGATTCAAACACCTGGGCCATACCTCCACGTGGCCTCCTAGGATGAAAGCGGCGCCCTAATGTGCGCCAAGCCCACCGCCTGAATTATAACATATGCGAAGATTTCCTCTTGATCCCGAATCACGATCATTAAATGCAGAGGATCGTCACTAGCATTACGGAAGTTGGCAGGTTCAGGAGATCGTCCTACAAAAATAATGTCCTCCAATGGTAAACGGCTGCGTGCGCCGTACGTCAAAATGACCTGCATGGGAAAAGAGCACTTTCCGGAAAGCTCCAGAGCAGCTTTATGTTCCCCACAGCGCCGTATCATCAATTTTGGTGAAATAAAAACCGATTTGCCTGCAGAATGGCAGGGCGCTGCAGAATAACAAAACGAGCACGAAGGCTACGTAAACTGTTCTTTCATTTAATGAAAAATGAAATGACCAAAGGAAGCAAAAAATACTTCGGCAACCACCTTCATACGTCGGCCCTAGCTGACCTATTTTGCTTGTCGGCCCTAGCCGACCTATTTTGCTTGTCGGCCAAACCGACCTATTTTGCTTATCGGCCCTAGCCGACCTATTCTGCTTGTCGCTCTAGCCGACCTATTTTGCTCGTCGGCCCTAGCCGACCTACTTTGTTCGTCGGCCCTACCCGACCTACCTTGCTCATCAGCCCAAGTCGACCTGTCTGACCAATCGGTCTTAACCGGCCGGCTTCATTTCTCGAGTTTTAATTAAGACTCAAACCGGGCCAGATCGCCTGTCGGTTCGCCGGTCAAGGCTATCGTCCCGCCTTGGGCCAAGCCAATGCATTCCCCCAATCCCGGAACAAAAATGACCAAAGAACATCAACGAGCCATAAGTCGCTCGCGATTGAGGCAAGACTAGGCGGCAACAGGGCCATACAAGAAAAACACTTAAATAAAAATAGAGGTTTCATTCATTAAGAAACATCGATCAGACTTTCAAAAAGCAAAATACAGGGGTGGCCCCTAAGGGCCGGGAACCACGTCAGTTTTGGAGGAGCCTTCGGTTACATCCAGAGGTGCGACTAGATTCGCCTTTTTCCAATACCTTTGCCCCTTCAGCGGCAGTTTGCGATCGTTCCTCAGAAGCTGCGGCTTCGCTGGGACCCGGGGCGGCACCAGGATCGGTATCGGAGACGTCGACATATTCATCCTCCTCTTCTCCTTCGGACTCACCGTCATCGGGAGCTTCAGTATCCAAAAAAGAGAGATCCCATTCTGGTGCTCACTGGATATCTTATCTTTACATTCTTCCATCCCAAGTTGGAAGGCGTCAACGCCGATAGCATCCTGCTTCCCCTTGAGTATGGCGAGCTGCATCTTAGCCTCAGCAGCCTGCTTCTCAGCCTCCGCAACTTGAGCCCGCAAAATAATGTTTTGCTCCTCGAACTCGCCGGCCCGCGTCTCGAGTTCTGAGCTCTTATTGTGGCTGGACACGAGCTCACCTGGAGAGCCCGATTCTCCAACCTAACTCCCATCTGAAAACCAAAGTCAGTCGGCATCACAAGAGACCAGTAGAAGAAGCTAAAAGGGGGAAATGAGATCGTACCTCCTCCTCTCGTCTGGCCAACCTCTTGGTCAGCTCCTCAGCCTCACCCCTGGCTCTTGTTCTGTCAGCCCCGATCAGCTCAACTCTCTCCTGCAGAGTATTGATCCTTAACTGTTTGGCTCCGGCCTCCTCCGGGCTTGGGATAACTCGTTGCTCACCCGAGCTATCGTCCCTTGGTGCCATTTAGCGCCCTCCCTCAAGTGAGCAATTTCGCCATCGCGCCGCTTCAACTTCTCCTCCACTTCGCCGAGCATTCTGGTCAAGCGTTTTCTTTCGTCGGCAGCTTCCCTTCCCAGCCGACCCAAACTTTCACTATGTTCCCGCCGCATCACCACCTCCGCGGAATGTTTCGACTCAACTCTAGCCAGCTCCAAGCACGCGTTTTCGTCTTCGCCAGGAGTTCCTGCAACTCCTCCACTCTACGCTTTTGCTTGGACACTTCGGCCAGGGCGACCTGGTGTGCCGCCCTTATCCCCTTCAAACTTCTATCACTATAGCCATAAGTTCTTCGAACTTCTCAGACACCTTCAGTCGCGATTGGAGCTCGGCATTGTCTCTCCTGGCCTGAATGCTGGCCCCCGTCGCCAAACTCAAACGCCAGCATATCGCCCGAGAAAGCAAAACACTCTGCAGGATAAAAAGTGAATGAATGAGAGTTAAGTCAGCCAGAATGTATCCACTACCCAGGAATGGCAACTCACCCGCGAGGCATAGGCCCGAGTCATCCTCATCAGGGTCGTATTGTCGATATCGGGAAGGAGATGGACACTTTCAGCCACGCCTTGCTGCCCGAACGCTTCCGCCGAAGGATCTGCACCCGGATACAAGGCCGACCTCATTAAGGCGAAAACGCCTCCTCAACACCAGCGCTCGAGCTACTGGGTTGACCGTCCCCGCCTGAGGGACCAACCTGGGCGACCTCCGTCTGAGAGGCCTCCAACTTCCCAGCCTCTTCTATCAAGGCCCTAGCTTGGACTTCTTCAGATAATTCGGCTAGCCCAAGCGCCAGCCTCCCCAAAATCTTTTTCGAGGGAGCCCCCATGCGGGACTCCCACTTGCTGTGCCCCTCCTCCGACGCCTTTCCCGGTCACCACCATCTGCATCTCCTCCACAGGCTCCCCCGAGGCCTCAGTCTGGCCTATTTCTTGCGCCTCCCCTGCAGGCTCCGCCGAAGCCTCTATCTGGCCCGCTTCTTGAACTACCGCGAGCGACCCGGCTTCACTACTACCGGACTCCCCTACAGAGAGACCAAGAGGGAGCTCTCCCTGAACCTCCTCGGCTGCAGCTGTCCCCTCTCCCTCTCCTGCTGGAGCCAGTAGTGGTCCCGCGAGACGGAAGGCCCCTAGAAACAACCGCTTCCGCCAGATCCGTCGCCGGTTCCTCTTTCATAGGGGATGCGGTCAGACGAACCAACGGAGCCTCGTCTGAACTATCCGATATCTCCAGCACGAGAGGGCAAGGGATCATAGCTGTTCTCCCTGGATCCTCCTCCCCCCCGGCGCTCCTGTCGTGACCGCTCCGGCGTCCGGCGGGCTTCTTGCGGAGGTATGAGCCCTTTTCTCAGGCCTACCACTATCTACGCCGCTGCTCTCCCCTGGGCGCTTTCCTCTCTTCCTCTTGGCGAGGCTCGACAATGCCGACCTCTTGGCTGAAAGAATGAAACACACACGATCAGATCCAAACACATTCATCGAGAAAACACAGGGTAAAAGGGAGGACTCACCTTGCGGGTCCTGGGAGCTGAGCCCGGCTGCGAAAAGGGCTCCCTCCGATAACAGGTCGTTGGCCGAAAACACTTGGCCATTGCGAAGGACGTCCAAATCCCTCTCCTCCTGCGCTGACAAAATTGGATGCGTTTCCGCATCCCTAACAAAGTTCCCCCATTTCCGAGGGAAGTCGGAACCAATGTTCCCCTCTGCTATAACAAACCGGCTCTTCCATCCCTTTATAGAGGACGGCTTATCCACAATAACGTTGAAGGACCTCCGGGGTCCAATGTAGGGCCACTCTGATTTCCTCCCAGGTATCAGATGGTAGCAAGCGCGGAAAAGGGGAAGAGTAGCGACAATTTGAATTTGATGGCACATTGAAATAAATCCGATGATGCTTCGCCAACTGTTTGGGGCCACCATCGCCGGGCAGATGTTATAATGAGTCATGATTTCCTTCACCAAGGGATGGAGAGGGAAACGAAAACCTGCTTTCAAGCTGTCTTCATAAACGAAGACCCCAGACTCCAGATCTCGCGAGACCCTATCTCCAGACTCCGGCCCGCAGAACGACATCTGAGGGCATGCCATACCACTGATGAATCCTTCCCAAATCCTCAGCGACGATCTCTGAAACCACGTCGTCGGGACTCATCGTCATCTTAACTGAGAAAAACTCCAGGCAAAACAATGGGTGTCGCAAAGGGTGAAAGACGAAACTCTTCAAAAACAAAACGAAAGGATGCTGCAAACATGCATATATATAGTGCGGCTATCGCCTTGCTTCCCCGCTAAGGAAGCCACCTTGAGAAGATGGAGCGTCCCGCCCGAGGCGTCCGGAACCGCCTCGACAAACGCCGGATCGATCGGGATTCGCGACGTGGCGTATTCCTAACCATCACTCGTGGGGGAGTGCCACCTCGGACTTATACTCCCTATGCCCGAACCTACGCTTCGAACTAGGGAGTGGAGGGCATGTGTTGAGGGGTAAAATCATCATTGCATCAATATCCGTGCGAGGAGGCTAAGACCAACCCCCCCGTAGCTCGGCCTCCCCGGGCTCCCGTGGCTCGACCTTTTCGGGCTTCCATAGCTCGGCCTTCCGGGCTTCCGTAGCTCGGCCTAGCTCGGCCTCCCGGGCTTCTCATAGCTCGGCCTTCCGGGCTCCGTAGCTCGGCCTTCCCGGGCTTCCGTAGCTCGGCCTCCCCGGGCTTCCGTAGCTCCGGGCGCTCGGCCGGGCTCCCGTAGCTAGCTCTTAGCTCGGCCGGGCTTCCGTGGCCCGGCCTTCCGGGCTTCCATAGCTCGGCCTTCCCGGGCTTCCGTAGCTCGGCCTTCCTGGGCTTCCGTAGCTCGGCCTCCCCGGGCTTCCGTGGCTCGGCCTTTCCGGGCTTCCGTAGCACGGCCTTTCCGGGCTTCCGTAGCTCGGCCTTCCATAGCTCGGCCTTCCGTAGCTCGGCCTCCCTGGGCTTCCATAGCTCGGCTCTCCCGAACTTCCTGTAGTTCGCTTCCCCCGAGCCTCCATGACCCGGCTTCACTGAACGACCCACGATCCAATACCCACCTCCGCGGAACCTGACACGGAGAGCCTCAGCCTACTGTAACGGCACCCTAGGCAAGGAATCATGCTGAGAAGTGGTCTAGAACCTATCAAGGCTACCTGAGACCTACACATCTACCAGATCTCAGCCATCAAGGAGCTCTCCCAGCCGTCGATCCCCTAACGGACAAGATACGGATCCCAACAGCCCCACAACGGCCTGATTCGATCCACTCCCGTATCCTAACAACCTCTGAACCTTCCAGAAGGCTCAAGATCCAGGTGATAGTCTATAAATGGGACACTCCCAGATTCCCTCAGGTACGCGCACATGCGCACTCACACCCCCACTCTCACTCTCCTGCTATCGCCGGCAGCTCGTCGGTGCTCTTGCCCTCTAGAGCTCCCGATTGGCCGCCCCAGAGAGGCCTTCCGGAGAGATCCACCTCCCCACTTTCTGGTTGATCGCCGATTTCTTTCCACTGACTTGAGCGTCGGAGGGTCTTCCGCGGAGGGCCACCCCCAATGCCTCTCGCGCGAGGACTTGTGTGCAGGTCCATCCCCATGGAGATCGATCGACTGCGCCCAAGTCGGAGGACGGATTCCGGCGGCAACAGGTAGTTATATGAAATTCCATATTATGATGTTTTAGTTTTCTTTTTGAGTAAGATAATGGGATTATCATCAATCATTTCTTCACATATTTAACTAATACAAAACAAGATCAGAACCTTAGAAATAGAAGACAGAAATAAAAGCACAAAGCGACTCTTAATCATAGAATTGGACACCAATGTTGTTTCCCCATCCACATCTTTTCATTGAAAAATGTTTTTCCGTTCACCAACTAGTTCATCCCCCAGTCCCTAAACTTAACACAATCCACATCAAGCTCAGTCAAATCTATGCACACTCGGCATGACTTTAGCATGAGAGTCTTCATTAATCTAGCATGAGAAAAAGTCACGCTAGCCCTCGATAAAACACTGATTGATTATTGATTAACTACTTTGATTGCTCTGAGCTTAGCTCAGTAGAGTGTATTCCATGCAATAGATAGCCCTTTGTAAAAATTATGGAGTTTAGTTGGGGGAAAAAAAAATCCAAGCGTGACTGGTAACTTAGAATAGGATTTATAAGAATAGAATAACTTGGCTAGGTCCCCTCAAGATGTTGGTAACAAAAGTTTAAATTGTGGCCTGATTCACCCTTTCTTTTTATTATTATTATTATTAAGGATTTCTTAGAATGCGTGCATGAAGAGGAGAAAGATGGAATGTTACGACTTTGCTCCCTGTAAATTTTTAGGTTTTAATAAAATGTATTATTGAATAAATAACTATTGTGAAATTTGTTGCAACTATTACTAAATAGGTAATTTTCACTAAACTTTAAATCAGCACAAATAAGCTGAATAGGTTCACATGATATTTTTATCAAGCAGGAGTGGATTCCATCACCTCATTTGCTGGCCAAAAGGCAAATATTTTTGTAGTTACAACTTACAACCACCAAAGAGTATTTAAGAACTCACAACATCTTTAACTGCAATACTCCAAATAAAGTATATCAACTAATTAAGCACACGTAGCTCATTTGCATATGCAGTTGAGTTGTATTGCATCGATATTGACTAGTTTAAAAATTTTCCCTAGTGGAGACGTAGAACATGAATTTGAATATATAGATTAAAGAAATATATAATTTACTCATGGGATTGTGGTTTCACCGACTATTGAATCCAAGTTGTAACCATTTGACCGGTGGAGTCATGAGTCATTAGGAGATTAGACCGTTTGAGTGTTTCCATCATTTTTGAATTATCTAGCAGCCTCCATCCCAAACTCCTCATGGAAGACTAGACAACGCTCAGCAGAACTCTTGGAAGCGTAAAAAGTTTTTCAATATTTCTAAAATATTTTATAAAACCTTTAAGAGTATTTTTAGGATAATGTAAAAGTTATTAGGCACTCTATCTGAAAAAAAAAAAAAGCTTAAATTTAGAGCTTTGCTAAAATCTCTACTTAAAAAATTCACTTCTATTAGACTTAAATGTCAGATATTGGAACAAGAAGAGCAACCACATTTAATATTATAATATAATAATAATATATATTATAACTATAATAATGTAATATATCATAATATAATATACATAAATAATATCATTATATTATGTAATGTTATAAATTTATAATATTATTATAATAATTTTACATTAAATTATTATATTAAAGTGTTGTATATTTTTATAGTTATTCCATTACTATGATATGCTATA
>UESW01002276.1:202231-251377 GCA_900491605.1 Calamus simplicifolius
TGAAGTGGCTGTGGAGCGGATGCAGGGGCGTCATTCTGCGGAGCAGAAGGCCCTGCCTCCTGGAGGTTCGAAGGCTCTGGGAAACAAGATACGAGCCGGGGGGGCCTCCGCGGGTGGACCAGCCCCGCAGCGCTGCCCCCCAGCGCGACCGGCTGAAGCTCCCTTCGTTCGAGTTGTCACCATGGCTTTAAGGTCTTGAAGACAAGAGAAAGAAAGCCGCTGGTTCGAAGTCTTTCTTACACCCCCCCTACCTGGCGCGCCAATCTGATGACGCCAAGTCACCTCCTTCGGACGTCGGGGAAAACGGACGTCTCGCTCCGGAAAATCCTGCAAGAAAGTCCCCGGGGACCGGTGGCACCGTGGGGACCCTCCGACGATCAAGTTAGTGGCTTGGGTTCAGACAAAGAACCACCCCCGCGAAGAGAAGCCGAGGCAGTTAGGGTTTTTGCTGGGAGGAAGAAAGCTCAGAAAAACCAGAGTTCGGATCCCACTTACAGCGTGAATGTGTGTCTTTTATACATGTCCGAATACAGTGACTTGCAGCCTTGGAAGGTCTCTGTCGTATCATCCCCGATAGATGTGACTGGACTCCATCGCTAGAGGCAGCGAGTCGTACTCCCTAGTAAGGCATGGTGGCGCACAGAGGCATGCAATGCGCCAAACATCGTTATGAGGCATGGCCCTCCGTACCGGGGCACAATCACGGAAGTATTGGGTGATATGCTGCGGTAAGGCATGGTCATGCACAGGGGCATGCAACACGCCAAACATCGTTATGAGGCATGACCCTCCGTACCGGGGCACGATCACGGAAGTATTGGGTGATATGCTGCGGTAAGGCATGGTCATGCACAGGGCATGCAACACGCCAAACATCGTTATGAGGCATGACCCTCCGTACCGGGGCACGATCACAGGAGTACCGGTTGGTACCACGGCAAGGCACAGCCAGGTGCTGAAAACCATGTGTGAGCACCGTGCATCCAGGGTTTAAATGATGGCCCCACCCCCGACCCCGAGGAGGTGCCAGGGGTGGGTAAATGACGATGCGCCCTGGGGCCAGTAGGGGCCCGGGGTGAAGAAATGGGTCCCCACCCCCGACCCGAGGATGTGCCGGGGGTGGGTAAATGACAATGCGCCCCGGGCCAGTAGGGGCCCCGGGTGAAGAAATGATGGCCCCTCCCCCGACCCCGAGGGGGTGCCGGGGTGGGTAAATGACAATGCGCCCCGGGGCCAGTAGGGGCCCCGGGTGAAGAAATGATGGCCCCCACCCCTGACCCCGAGGGGGTGCCGGGGGTGGGTAATGACAATGCGCCCCGGAGCCAGTAGGGGCCCCGGGTGAAGAAATGATGGCCCCCACCCCCGACCCCGAGGGGGTGCCGGGGGTGGGGGAAGTGACAATGACCGCCGTTATCTTTTCCGACGACGTTGGGATCAGTCATATCAGCATGCCTTGCACTCAGTATTGGCTAATTATCTAACATTAGCAACCAGGAACTGGATTGAAATACCAAATAAAGTCAATGAATTAGCGAAAAGAATAGGAAACATGATTGTTCTTGATACAAACTTCATTTATTTGGACTTTGTATCATTTGTTTTTGGTGATTTCTAACACAATTTAATTTTTGGCCTGAAAAGAAGTCAGTAGCAAGCAATTGAAAAAGAGCACAATCATATATACTACCTAGCAGGAACAGAAGATGTTGCAGTTATATATCCTTACACATATGGAACCAGAATTGGAAATGAAATCCAGATTTCCCATATAAGGAGCATATGCTGTAAGATCTTCCTCTGAAAACCATGGGGGCAAAGGTATAGATGGATCCACCAAGTCCATGATCTCTTGATCCCAATTCCTTGCCACTGGAAACTAACTCACTACCAGAAAAGAGAATGCAGATGTTGCGTGCTACGTTTCAGATGCCAAGTCCGGCACAATGGCTTGGAATCCAGCGTTAGCTGCAGCAATCATTCGATATCGATCTCCATGAATACCATATCTCAGGAAAGCCATGAAGAAACACTACAGCACCCAGTTCAGCTGCAGCAAACAACCCAGCATAGCTGTAAGCTTCTAAGAATAAAAATTTGGATATGAATGGGTTCTTGTGATGGCTGACTGACCCTAATTTCCTATGCGTGCTATGTGGAGACCGAGTCCTCTGATGTCCAGATGAGAGTGCGATCAATCTTCAGCTCCATGGCTTTAATCGGTAGTTGGAAAAATGACAAGTGAGGTGGGGAATGGCACTGCTATTTAAACTCAATATAGAGGACATCTATCCGTCTGCTTTCAAAATGTAGCTGTCTTACCAGTGTTCCGTACAACAACAAAATGATGACGGCATCTGTTATTCTTTTTTATTTGTAGCGAAGGAACATCTCTATATGTTTGCTTTAAAATGCAACCATCTTTCTGAGCTTTCGTCTTGCTAGTTTTCCACAAAATGATTCAATGGAACCATAAGAGAGTTCAGAACCTTGGATTCCCCTGGTTTGTGATTGAACTCACGACTCGTTGGCATTGGAGAGGATCCAAATGCAACATTTCATTCAAGGTCTATGCCTATGTTCTCTTCTTGCTTTACATGTGTCAGACTAACTGATAGGGTCAGTTAACAGACCCAAACGGCATTCTCAAATCAGAGAATGGAATGATATTATATTCGATATTCTGTTCGTCGAACGTAACGTTCTGTTCTCAACATTCCTGGGCAGCCGGAGAAAAAGAGGGACGGTTTCTCCGATGGGGGATCAAGCTCTCTGAGGGTAGCCAGAGGCAAAAAAAAAAAAAAAAAGGAGGGCTGGTGGTGGAAAGAGAAGATGGGGGGATAGCTCCGACAAGAGGACACGAGAGAAGCATGAGAGCAATAGATCGCAGTGGCTCCACGCCGAACCCCCATGGCTTCGGATTTCCTCCTAACGGTGAGCCAGTCGTCCGTCCTGAGGTTCTCCTCCCCCGCACGAAGTCATGGACATCCCCGACTGTCCCGAACATCTCCCAGTTCCATCGCTTCTGGTCATCCCACGTAGACCTGCGCCCCGGCCCTGACCTCGTCGGCCACGGCCCTCTACTCCCGATCGCCTCGTCAGCCGGCCTCATCCAAGTACATCAGGTACATGAGCGCGCCACGGCCCTGACCTCGTCGGCTATGGCCCTATGCTTCCGGCTGCCTTGTCAGTCGGCCTCATCCAGGTACATTAGGTACACGAGATAGTATGCATGTAATGTGGTTTCAGCAAAGGGGGAAGAGATCATGGAATCTCTCTCTCAACGCCCTCACAGTGAGCTCCTCTCTCGACGACTTCACAGTGGCTCTCGGACTCCTCCGGTGGCCCCCCAGTTTTGCCCTGTCCTCAACGGGCTCGACAGCTTTGTCCATGGTGGCCTCCGACTTCAACTCCAGGCTCTATCCCAAATTGGCTCCTACACAAAGGTCCTGACCCTACTCTCGGGCCCCACGGCCCTTGCTCTGGCTCCAGACTAAGTCGTCAGCCCCTTCTCTCCCAGCGAGCGGCCCTTGCGGTTGAATCTACTTCTCCAACTTCACGGTCTTGCTGCAGGCTCTCGGTGCCACCTCCAGCTTGTAGTCTTCCCCAACTACATCGTTCCGACTCCAAAGAGGCTCTTGACAATCGACTCTGGGTCATGGTTCCTGGCTCTATGCTCTTGAGTTCGGATGGAAGCCCCGACTCCAGCTCCTTGTCTTGTCCCGGGCTCCCAGCACCTGATCCTAGTCTTACGTGGCACCAGCACCGACTCCGCGGGCTCGGCGGCAACCAGCCTCGGCACCCGATGCCACGTCTTCATAGCCTGGACACCGTCCGACTCCATGGACAGCCCGGTAACTCCATCCTGACTCTATGCCTTCAGACGGCTCTGGATGATGTCAACTCCGTGTCACCACGCCTTGTCTCCAACACCGACCTCAGTCGACGACTCCATACCAACGCTATCTTCAGATCAGGACTGACGCCATGTGTCCCTGGGCCCCGGCTCACGACTATGGATCACATCTCTCTACTGCACTCCAAAGATGGGTCCCCAGCTTAATTTCGAAGAGGAGCTGGCCATCGGCAAACTCCAAGATCCGTCCCAACTACCCCAGGCTTCGCCTCAGGATGCCAACTTTCCTCTCTCCCTTTCCCTCTCTCTGCCCCATTTCAGGACCAGAGCCGAGCTTCAAGTCCAATTCTTCGTCCCAACCAGCTCACGTGCGTGGATCTAGGGAAAGCATGTGTGAGTTCCCACCATGCAGCGCTCGACCATATCGCTCCCCTCGGCCTCGATCCCAACTGCGTTGGCCTCGGCTTTCTCCATTCAGCAATGGCTCACCCACCGTTTACAAAACTCATCCTAACAAGAGAGATTCGACAGTTCTAACGGAACGAGGTAAACGTGACCCCCCAGACAGGTATAAGAAGAGGATCCGAGCTCAATGCGAGGGGATCTCTCTTTCTCTTTCAAGCTCTACTCCTATACAACATTCCTATTCTACAACCCACTGACTTGGGCATCGGAGGGTCCTCACCAGAACCATCGGTCTGGGACTTTTTGCAGGCTCTCGAAGGAAGACGGTGACCTCTCTGCATTCTTGAAGGCCTGCGGAGATCTCAGCTCACCCAACGCTCATCACAAGTGATTTGGCAGCAATAGATTGGCGCGCCAGGAAGGGGGGGTCAGCGATGCTGGTTTGCAGATCTCATCCCTTTTTTATCAAAATGGTAGATCGTAAGATGGTGATGACAAGAATCCAGAAAGCTTTCACCAGTTATGCTGGGGGCACCTTCAACGAGCTGAGCAAAAGCTTCGGAGGAAACATCTCATGACCACGCAATAGTGAGCAAAAGCTTTCACTCGCTTTGTGGTCACTGCCCAGGCCAGCCATCCTTCATCCTGCCGGGAATCCCCCAGCAAGAGGTCCACCATCATCAAACCCATCAGCGACTTAAAGCCCAGAAAGCCATCACTTGCCGCCCAAGCAGCCTTCTCTCCTACGGACGGCGATGCAAAGGAAGGCCCAAGTAAGGGCAGCGGTACCTCCACTCCAATCAACTTGATTCCCTGGGGGGCAAACTACCAGCGAGCGGAAGTACTCAAGTCCGCATAAGGAAAACAGGGGTGCCGCAAGAGCCAAGTACACTGCACTTGACTATTTCTTTCATTGATACTTAAAAATATCATGTAGGGAAGACCGACTCTGCATCGGCATTCAATACCAACTTCGCGTTAGCGTCTCAAAGCCCGATGTACCATAGGCACCGAAGATCGGTGTACCATCGGATCCAAAAAGCTCGATGTATCATCGGCATCGAAGACTGGTGTGCCACCGGCTTCAAAAAGTCCGAGGCCAGCTCGGCACCTCAAGACCGGTGTATCACCGGATCCAAAAAGCCCGATGTACCATCGGCACTCAAGCCCGAGGCCAACTCGGCACTAAAGGCCAAAGACTGACTCCAATGTCGGCAACAAATATCGTTGGCGCAAAGTAAAAGGCACCTGAGCATGGTCCAAGCACCCTCAGGTCACCCTTCGGGCTTAAAAGGCACCTGACGACTCTCAACTCTCAGGTCACCCTCCGGGTTAAAAGGTACCTGAGCATGGTCCAAGTACCCTCAGGTCACCCTTCGGGGTTAAAAGGCACCTGAGCATGGTCCAAGCACCCTCAGGTCACCCTTCGGGATTAAAAGGCATCTGAGCCTGGTCCAAGCACCCTCAGGTCACCCTTCGGGTTAAAAGGTACTTGACGACTCTCAACTCTCAGGTCACCCTCCGGGGTTAAAAGGCATCTGAGCATGGTCCAAGTACCCTCAGGTCACCCTCTGGGATTAAAAGGCACCTGACGACTCTCAACTCTCAGGTCACCCTCCGGGGTTAAAAGGCACTTGAGCATGGTCCAAGCACCCTCAGGTCACCCTTCGGGGTTAAAAGGCACCTGAGCTTGGTCCAAGCACCCTCAGGTCACCCTTCGAGGTTAAAAGGCATATGAGTCTAGTCCAAGCACCCTCAGGTCACCATCTGGGGTTAAAAGGCACCTGAGTCTAGTCTAAGCACCCTCAGGTCATCCTTCGGGGTTAAAAGGCACCTGAGCCTGGTCTAAGCACCCTCAGGTCATCCTCCGGGGTTAAAAGGTACCTGAGTCTAGTCCAAGCACCCTTAGGTCACCCTCCGGGGTTAAAAAGCACCTTAGTCTAGTCCAAGCACCCTCAGATCACCCTTCGGGGTTAAAAGGCACCTGAGCCTGGTTGAAGCACCCTCAGGTCACCATCCGGGGTTAAAAGGCACCTGAGTCTAGTCCAAGCACCCTCAGGTCACCCTCCGGGGTTAAAAGGCACCTGAGTCTGGTCCAAGCACCCTCAGGTCACCCTTCGGGGTTAAAAGGCACCTAAGCCTGGTCCGAGCACCCTTAGATCACCCTCCAGGGTTTAAAGGCACCTGAGTTTAGTCCAAGCACCCTCAGGTCACCCTCTGGAGTAAAAAGGCACCTGAGCCTGGTCCAAGCACCTCTGGAGTAAAAAGGCATCTGAGCCTGGTCCAAGCACCCTCAGGTCACCCTCCGGGGTTAAAAGGCACCTGAGTCTGGTCCAAGCATCCTTAGGTCATCCTTCGGGTTTAAAAGGCACCTGACGACTCCCAACTCTCAGGTCACCCTCCGGGGTTAAAGGCTTTTGAGCATGGTCCCATCCCAGCGACTCTCGGGTCATCCTCCGGGGTTCAAAAGGCTCTCGATGGCCTCAACTTTGCCTCATCGGCTTCGTCACAGCCTCAACGGCTTCATCTCAGCCCCATCAGCTTCAACTCTGTATCAGCGGTCAACGGCCAATCGGGTAATACATTTGTTTAAATTATATACTTGCAACGTATTGCTGGTTACTTTCAACCATCCAGAAGCCCGACTCCGCGTCGGCACTCCAAGCCCAAGTCTCCCCTCGGTACCAGAAGCCCGACTCCGCGTCGGCACTCCAAGCTCGAGTCCCCTCGACACCAGAAGCCCGACTACGCATCGGCACTCCAAGCCCGAGTCCCCTCGGCACCAGAAGCCCAACTCCGCATCGGCACTCCAAGCCCGAGTCTCCCCTCGGCATCAGAAGCCCGACTTCACATCAGCACTTGAAGACCGACTCTGCGTTGGCACTTAACTCGACTCAGCGTCGGCACCGGAAGCCCGACTTCGCATCGGCACCAAAGCCTGACTTCGCGTCGAGTCAAGAAGCCCCAAGACAACTCACAGCTAGAAGAAGCCAACTCCCCAGCTCACAGTTGATAGGCACTCACCTCTAAATTTCATGACAAAAGAAGACCCAAAGTTAACTCACAGTCAGAAAAAACCGACTCTCCAACTTACAGTTGATGAGCATCCCCCTCCCAAAGAACTTAGCATACGATACTGAGTGGCAGGTAACTTACTCTCAAAACTGCCTAAAATTCTATACTTCTTGAGCAGGTATATCCTGCATTAACCAAGCTTAAAAAGTGTGGGGGGCATCTGATAGGGTCAGTGAACAGGCCCAAACGACATTCTCAAATCAGAGAATGGAATGATATTATATTCGATATTCTGTTCGTCGAACGCGACGTTCTGTTCTCAACAGCCCTGAGCAGCCGGAGAAAAAGGGGGACGGTTTCTCCGATGGGGGATCAAGCTCTCTGAGGGTAGCCATAGGCCAAAAAAAAAGAAGGGCTGGTGGTGGAAAGAGAAGAGGGGGGGATAGCTCCAACAAGAGGACACGAGAGAAGCATGAGAGCAATAGATCGCAGTGGCTCCGCGCCGAACCACAATGGCTTCGGATTTCCTCCTAATGGCGAGCCAGTCGTCCGTCCTGAGGCTCTCCTCCCCGCACGAAGTCATAGACATCCCCGACTATCCCGAACATCCCCCAGTTCCATCGCTTCCGGTCATCCCACGTAGACCCGCGCCCCGGCCCTGACCTCGTCGGCCACGGCCCTCTGCTCCCGGTCGCCTCATCAGCCAGCCTCATCCAAGTACATCAGGTACATGAGCGCGCCACAGCCCTGACCTCATCGGCCACGACCCTCTGCTTCCGGCTGCCTTGTCAGCCGGCCTCATCCAGGTACATTAGGTACACGAGATAGTATGCATGTAATGGGGCTTCAGCAAAGGGGGAAGAGATCGTGGAATCTCTCTCTCAACGCCCTCACAGCGAGCTCCTCTCTCGACGACTTCACAGTGGCTCTCGGACTCCTCCGGCGGCCCCGGTTTCGCCCTATCCTCAACGGGCTCGACAGCTTCGTCCATGGTGGCCTCCGACTTCAACTCCAGGCTCTATCCCAAATTGGCTCCTACACAAAGGTCCTGGCCCTGCTCCCGGGCCCCACGGCCCTTGCTCTGGCTCAAGACTACGTCGCCAGCCCCTTCTCTCCCAGTGAACGGCCCTTGCGGTTGAATCTACTTCTCCAACTTCACGGTCTTGCTGCAGGCTCTCGGTACCACCTCCAGCTTGTAGTCTTCCCCAACTACATCGTTCCAACTCCAAGGAGGCTCTTGACAATCGACTATGGGTCATGGTTCCTGGCTCTATGCTCCTGAGTTCGGATGGAAGCCCCGACTCCAGCTCCTTGTCTCATCCTGGGCTCCCAGCACCTGATCCCAGTCTTACGTGGCACCAACACCGACTCCGCGGGCTCGGCGGCAACCAGCCTTGGCACCCGATGCCACGTCTTCATAGCCTGGGCACCGTCCGACTCCATGGACAGCCCAGTAACTCCATCATGACTCTATGCCTTTAGACAGCTCTGGATGATGTCAACTCCGTGTCACCACGCCTTGTCTCCGACACCGACCTCAGTCGATGACTCCATACCAACGCTATCTCCATATCAGGACTGACGCCATGTGTCCCTGGGCCCCGGCTCATGACTATGGATCACATCTCTCTACTGCACTCCGAAGATGGGTCCCCAGCTTAATTTCGGAGAGGAGCTGGCCATCGGCAAACTCCAAGATCTATCCCAACTACCCCGGGCTTCGCCTCAGGACGCCAACTTTCCTTTCTCCCTTTCCCTCTCTCTGCCGCATTTCAGGACTAGAGCCGAGCTTCAAGTCCAATTCTTCGTCCCAGCCAGCTCACGTGCGTGGATCCAGGGAAAGCATGTGTGAGTTCCCACCATGCAGCGCTCGACCGTACCGCTCCCCTCGGCCTCGATCCCAACCGCGTTGGCCTCTGCTTTCTCCATTCAGCAACGGCTCACCCACCGTTTACAGAACCCATCCTAACAAGAGAGATTCGACAGTTCTAACGGAACGAGGTAAACGTGACCCCCCATACATGTATAAGAAGAGGACCCGAGCTCAACGCGAGGGGATCTCTCTTTCTCTTTTAAGCTCTACTCCTATACAACATTCATGTTCTACAACCCACTGACTTGGGCATCGGATGGTCCCCACCGAAACCTCCAGTCTGGGACTTTTTGCAGGCTCTCGAAGAAAGACGGTGACCTTTCTGCATTCTCGAAGGCCTGCGGAGATCTCAGCTCACCCGACGCTCATCGCAAGTGATTTGGCAGCAATACTAACCATGTTTAACTAGAAATAAAAGTGAGGGTTGTGCATTATGTTAGCGTTGCTCAAATAGTACAAATGTTTATGTGATGATTCCTTAATACATGGATAGTTAAAGTTATTCTTCCCCAATATCTTTGAGCATGTTTGGTACTTTTTATTATTTTTGTTTCTTTAAGAATTAGTTGAATTAGTATCACACATTTAACAACATTTACAAATCGATGTAAATTGAATTTTATTAAGCATAAATAATTTATTTTTATTATGTTATCAATATGTATTTGATTCCTTATAAGTCATTAAAAGAAAAAAAAATCATACCAAAATCTATGACTTTCAATAAATTAAACCTAACAGCAAAATTATTTAAACAAATCAAATTCCATAATTTAAAACATGATCACTGCTTATTCAACCTAATACGCGCCATAAATTTAACAAAAAGAAAATCATTCAAATTCATATATGCTTTAAGTGATGCGTTTCCTACATGGTTATCTTTAAAGATTAGTTTTACTGTCAATATTGTTTCATTAAGCCACTTCTTCTTCTTTTTTTTTCAATTTTTTAAGCCAATCAAACTATTATTTTTTAATCAATTAAATTTTTGTAGCTTATCAGATAATTAACATTTTTTAGTTGGTTCTTTCTCTCTTTTCTAATGAAGAATTTTCTTTTCCAAACAAAGCTAATTTTTTTTACATCAAACTATTAATTTTTTAAACAAATGTTTTTCTTTTTTTTCCTCTGGTGAACATTGTTTTTTCCAATCAGAAATTTTCTTTTAAACATCAAACTATAAATTTATTTTAGCAATCCCTTTTTTAATTTTTATAATCGCATGAGTGTTGATTTGATTTAAATTTAAAAATAAAACTAAGATAATTTTTTTAAAATTTAAAAATATTTTGCAATGAGTTGTTTAAATTTTCAAAATAAAAATAAAATAAAAGTTTTAAAATTAAAATTTATTTTTATAGATAAATTTTATAGATTGATCCATTATTTTATAAAATAATATGAAATATATAATTTTTGTAATCACACAGGTGTTGATTTGATTTAATTTTAAAAATAAAAATAAGACAAATGCTTGAAGATTTAGAATTTTTACATCGATTTGGTTCAAATTTTAAAAAAATTAAAATATGATAAAAGTTTTATATTTATAAATTTTTATTGATCAAGTTTATCAATTGATCAATTATTTTATAAAATATATAAGATATGTAATTTTTAAAGTATTTTTAATTATATATTTTTTTTATAAAATATTTTTATAACCTCAGCATCAATATAGTTATCTTATAATCATATATTAGTTACATGCTTGAATTAAGAATAAATTAAAATAATATTGTTTTGAAGATAGTATCATCAAACTTTAGGGCAAATCTTTGGAATTAAACCATTTTTGCTTACATTTTTTTATAATAAGATGATTTTAAACTATCCTCTGGAGGTTTATGGCTTTTGAAGTGACATGATGTAATCAATGCTTTGCCACAAAATTTCTTCAAGTTTTGTAGATGATTTTAAATTATCCCATTGAGGCTTATAACTTTTGAGGTGACATATAATGTAATCAATGCATCATTTATATTTTTTAATCAGAAGCACCCATGCATATGTAATGTACATGAGGGTGAATAACATAAACATGCATGCATACCAAATATATATATATATATATTAAAAATAAATATATATAATATCTTTAATTTGCAAGGATATATAAGATTGTAAGGGAATTTTATTCCACCTCATATTTTATTAAATTGATAAAATGGATAACCAAAACAATATCTAAAAGAAATAGAGGTTCAATAAGCGCTACCTCAACCCCCTCAAACCCACACCCAAGAGGGCACTGCTACAAAACAGTGAAAGCAATTGATGTTTCGTATGCCCAAATTATTTTATATTTCATTAATTAGCTTCTTTTTTTATATATGTATCAGAAGCTAGACCTAACCAAATTAGCTCTAAATTTAAACCTTGTTTACGTAACAAGAAGCACCACCTACCATGGTGTCATTACTTTGTAGAAGGTAACAAATATCTTGCAGCAACGCACTGATCATTACAAAGTGTCATCAATAATATATGAAATCTTTATCAATTTTCAAGGAGAAATAATAATAAAGAAAGCTCAACATTTTCCTTTGTTAGGAAAATGCTTTAGGATTGAAACATATCCCTGTGCCGAACTGAAACATGAAACATATCCCTGTGCCGGACTGCTGATTCTGGTGTTTGCTGTCCTGGTTTTTAGGAAGCAATTAGGCTGTTTTAGAATTACTGATCATGGCTTATTTGTAGGACCATATAATTAGTGGTTAGTTATCCTTTTGAATTTTAATTTTGAAATGTTGTTTTGAACGAATGTAGGTTCCTGTTCCTTTGTTTTTTTTCTGAAAAGCATTCAAAAATTCTGTGTGTTCCTGTTATTCTTCTTCCTGGAATTCTTTCTTTTCCTCTCATATTTAACAACAATTGGTATCAGAGCCCTCTTCTTAAGGGATCTGTGAGTAAGAGTGTGAGGTTGCTGTGTCATGGACATTGAAGGAAGTTCCAGTTTCTCTTCCATTTCTCCACCGGTGTTTGATGGAGACAACTACCAGGTCTGGGCAGTTCGTATGGAGGCATATATGGAAGCTTTGGATATTTGGGAAGCAGTTGAAGAGGATTATGAAATTCCTGCTCTCCCAAACAATCCTACCATGGTGCAGATCAAATCACAGAAGGAGAAGAAGACAAAGAAATCCAAGGCAAAGGCCTGCTTGTTCGCTGCAGTCTCATCTACTATCTTCACTCGGATTATAACTCTGAAGTCAGCATATGAGATATGGAATTATCTCAAGTCAGAGTATGAGGGAGATGAAAGAATCAAAGGAATGCGTGTGCTAAACTTGATTCGAGAATTCGAGCTGCAGAAGATGAAGAAAACAGAATCAATTAAAGAGTATTCTGATAGGTTACTGGACATTGCAAACCGAATCAGATTACTTGGTTCTGTGTTCAAGGACTCAAGAATTGTTGAAAAAATTCTTGTAACAGTGCCTGAAAAATTTGAAGCATCTATTTCAGCCTTGGAAAATACCAAGGATCTTACTCAAATCACACTTGCAGAGATTCTCAATGCTTTGCAAGCACAGGAGCAAAGAAGAGCCATGAGGCAAGAAGGTGCTGTTGAAGGAGCCTTGCCAGCCAAGCATCATGAGAATGCAAGGAACAATAAGCAAAAGAAGGGTTCCTATCCTTCATGTTCACACTGCGACAGAAAGGGTCATCCTCCTTTCAAATGTTGGAAAAGACCAGACTCTTTAGCCAACAACAAAGCAGGAGTAAAGAAGGGTTCCTATCCTCCATGTTCACACTGCGGCAGAAAGGGTCATCCTCCTTTCAAATGTTGGAGAAGACCAGACGTCAAGTGCACCAAATGCAACCAAATGGGGCATGAAGCTGTGATCTGCAAAAACAGGAACCAACAACATGATGAAGAGGCTAAGATTGCTGATCAAGAAGAGGAGGATCAACTGTTCGTGGCTACATGTTTCACTGGCAGCAAATCAAGTGAAAGCTGGCTGATTGACAGTGGCTGCACCAATCATATGACCTATGATAAGGAACTTTTCAAAGACTTGAGGCCAACAAATATCACCAAAATCAGAATTGAAAATGGTGACAATATCTCAGTCAAAGGAAAGGGGACAGTTGCAATTGCAAGCTGTTCAGGTACAAAGCTCATTCCCGATGTTCTTTTTGTTCCTGAAATTGATCAAAACTTGTTAAGTGTTGGCCAACTGATTCAAAGAGGTTTCAAAGTTGTTTTCGAAGACAAATATTGCCTAATTAAAGATGCAGCTGATAAAGAAATCTTCAAAGTAGAAATGAAAGGGAAGAGTTTTTCACTCAATCCATTGGAGGAGGAGCAATTAGCTTTTCCAGCCAAAGGAAACATCACAGAAGTATGGCACAAGAGGCTCGGGCATTATCACCACCAAGGTCTGCTGCAAATGAAGTCCAAACTGATGGTAGAAAATCTTCCAGAACTTGATGATCACCTACCAAACTGTAAAGCATGTCAGTTTGGAAAGCAAAATAGGAAGCCATTCCCGAAGTCAACCTGGAAAGCCACTCACAAATTGCAGCTCATCCACACGGATGTTGCAGGCCCTCAAAGAACACCTTCTTTAAAAGGTAGTCTCTATTATGTTGCCTTTATTGATGACTTCACCAGAATGTGCTGGATTTTTTTCTTGAAATTTAAATCAGAAGTAGCTCAAGTTTTTTGGAAGTTCAAGGCAAGAGTTGAGAATGAAAGTGGCTGCAAAATTCAGATTGTAAGGTCTGACAATGGGAAGGAGTACACTTCGGCAAAATTTGACAAGTTTTGTGAAGAAGCAGGCATTGAACATCAGCTTACAGCTCCCTACACACCACAACAAAATGGTGTTAGTGAGAGGAGAAATAGATACATCATGGAAATGTCAAGATGCATGTTACATGAGAAAAATTTGCCAAAGAAGTTTTGGGCAGAGGCAGTAAATACGGCTGTGTTTCTTCAAAACAGGCTCCCAACAAAGGCAGTAAAAGATCAAACACCATTTGAGGTTTGGTATGGTTACAAACCATCACTGAAGTTTCTTAAAGTATTTGGTTGTTTGTGTTTCACTTATGTTCCACAGAGCAAACGTGACAAGCTAGATAGAAAAGCATCACCGAGCATTTTTATAGGCTATAGCACTGTTAGCAAGGCCTATAAAATTTACCAGCCACAAACTGAAAATATTGTTGTTAGCAGGGATGTTCACTTTATAGAGGATAAAGAGTGGGACTGGGACAATGCAGAAAAGAAGGGTCAGACCTTGACAGAGTTGAAACTCAAGTTTCTTGATACTAATACTGAAGAAGAAGTAGACTGGCAAAATGAAACAGTGGATGAAGTTCCTGTGAGAGGAACTAGGTTGCTCTCTGACATTTATGAAAGGTGTAACATTGCTGTGTGTGAACCTGCAGATTATGAAGAAGCAAAAAAGGATCAAAGGTGGATAGCTGCAATGAAGGAGGAGCTGTTCATGATAGAGAAAAATAAGACGTGGATTTTAGTGGAAAGACCTCAAGATAGAAAGATGATTGGAGTCAAGTGGGTGTATAGAACTAAACTAAATGTTGATGGCTCTATCAACAAACATAAGGCAAGACTTGTGGTGAAAGGCTATGCTCAAGTTTTTGGCGTGGACTACTCAGATACCTTTGCACCAGTTGCTCGTCTAGACACCATAAGGCTTTTGCTTGCTGTAGCTGCTCAAATGAATTGGAGAGTGTATCAGCTTGATGTAAAATCAGCATTTTTAAATGGGGTTGTGCAAGAAGAAATTTTTGTTGAACAGCCTGAAGGTTTGTGAAGAAAGGAGAAGAGGACAAGGTGTTTCTTCTCAAGAAGGCCCTTTATGGTCTAAAACAAGCTCCAAGAGCTTGGTATAGCAAAATTGATGAACATTTGTTGAACTTGGGATTTGTGAAAAGTCTATCAGAAACAACCTTGTATGTCAAGCACAATGGTACTGACATTCTTATTGTTTCACTGTATGTTGATGACCTACTGGTTACAGGAAACAATGCAAATCATATTCAAAATTTCAAACAGGAGATGATGAAAGTGTTTGAAATGACAGATCTCGGGCTCATGTCCTACTTCCTTGGCATGGAGATCAAGCAAGGGCAAGGTGAAGTTTTCATCTGTCAGAAGAAGTATGCAAAGGAAATACTGAAGAAGTTTTAGATGGAGGAATGCAAGGCAGCAAGCACTCCAATGAATCAAAAAGAGAAGCTGTGCAAAGAAGATGGTGCTGACAAAGTTGATGAAAGATATTTCAGGAGTTTAATTGGTTGCTTGATGTATCTCACAGCAACAAGGCCTGATATTTTGAATGCTGTAAGTATTTTGTCTCGATTCATGCACTGTACAAGTGAATTACATCTCAAGGCTGCCAAGAGAGTGATTCGATATGTCAAGGGCACAATTGATTTTGGAGTTAAGTTCACAAGAAGCAGGGAGTTCCAGCTGGTTGGTTTTTCTGACAGTGACTGGGGAGGTTCTTTTGATGATATGAGGAGCACTTCAGGTTACTGTTTTACTCTTGGTTCTGGTATTTTCTCATGGAGCTCGAAGAAGCAAGAAACTGTAGCTCAATCCACCGCCGAAGCAGAGTTTATTGCTGCAATAGCTACTGTTAATCAAGCTTTATGGTTGAGGAAAATTTTAGTTGATATTGACCTAGAGCAAAAGGAAAGCACAGAGATTCTTGTTGACAACCAAGCTACTATTGCTATCTCTCATAATCCCGTGTTTCATGGAAAGACCAAGCATTTCAAGATCAAATTTTTCTTTTTAAGAGAAGTGCAGAAGGAAGGAGAAATTGTTCTTATTTATTGCAAATCTGAAAACCAATTGGCAGATATCTTCACGAAGCCACTGCCTGTCAGCAAATTTGAAGATCTAAGAGAGAAGCTCGGGGTTTGCAGCTCCTAAAGCAAGGAGGAGTGTTAGGAAAATGCTTTAGGATTGAAACATATCCCTGTGCCGAACTGAAACATGAAACATATCCCTGTGCCGGACTGCTGATTCTGGTGTTTGCTGTCCTGGTTTTTAGGAAGCAGTTAGGCTGTTTTAGAATTACTGATCATGGCTTATTTGTAGGACCATATAATTAGTGGTTAGTTATCCTTTTGAATTTTAATTTTGAAATGTTGTTTTGAACGAATGTAGGTTCCTGTTCCTCTGTTTTTTTTCTGAAAAGCATTCAAAAATTCTGTGTTCCTGTTATTCTTCTTCCTGGAATTCTTTCTTTTCCTCTCATATTTAACAACATCCTTTATGTTTTTGTTAATGGTGCCTTAGGCAACCATGGACCAACCAAAATGCTTCGTTTAGAATGATTTTACTTCTGTTTATATGTGATAAATTTTGTCAATTTGAGTGCCATCATAACCCACGTATGAGTTGGATGCCACACTAAAAGAGAAGGGTATCAATAGAAGCCAGAGGGAAGGAGATCGCGAGGGATAGGCTCGAGTAGAAATAGAATACTGGTGGTAGGGATCTAGCTTTTATGAGAGCGAGTCTTATAAGCCAACTGATGAGAGCATTGTTTATATAAGAAATTTTATGCTAAATACGAAAAGTTATATCATTTAAATCTACATGTATGAATAAGTATATTTTTAACATCTTATGAGTGGATTAATTGAAACTAGCGATGCTAAAGTTTTTTTTGACCATTGTAGAATAAAGTCATTAAATGTTTAATAAACTTAAGATTAAAAATCTCATAAGTTTGTGGTTCGTCGTACCCTCAATTTTTGTTTAATGAGTTTAATCAAATCAAAGCTACCTATAATGCTTTAGATAAAGCTGTGTTGATAATAACATTAAGCTAAGGATAAATTCATAGAGCCTGTTAGTTTGAATTTAAAGCTTAATTTTTATCTTGTCCCATATTATCCTTTAAAGAAAATATAAATTTCAATTTCTTTTTAGATAAACAAAGACATTGTTTTGATTTTGAAGATATGTAGGCTTTTGTTAATTATATTAGGGATAAGCCAATCAAATCTAAGAATAAAGGTGCAATGCATAGTATTGGTCTTGTTGGGATTATGGATCAAAGTATCATCCATTTTAATTTAATTATGTATTTTGGCACTCATTGAAACTGATTACCTGACAATCCTGTGATGTAGAGTGCTTGGTGGGTCACTGATTTAGTTTGTACCTGAATTAGTTGCTAAGATAGATAAAAAGCCCATTGCAAGCTTGTAGAAAGCATTGCTTTGGTTGCAATGAAAAGTCCCCATGCTAACTTCCATTGCATGTGCCAAGTAGGATCTTGTACCCTTATTTTCCATGCGAACAGTTGAGAAGGTCACAATTTTAAGATTTTTTTTACTTTTATTTCTGTTGAATACTATAGAAATAACTTATCCACAAAGACGCCCTTCTTGAAATCAGTACTCTACATCCATAATTATAGCATACTTGCATGCCAAACTGATAGCTAATCCATGAACTAGGGATTAGCCCAGTGGTCAACCTGCTTTGCCTAACAACCAAAGTTCTGTTTGTAGTCTTGGGTGGTGCATCGCAAGGTAATTGGGCCTTGCTGTAATATTGGGTGGTTCTCCCTCCTCTCTAAAGAAGGAAAAAAAAAGTTGTAAAAAAGAAGCTAATAGCTGGTTCTACGAAATCCTTTGGGGGTATGTTTTGGTTTCCAATAAACCTAGCAATTTCTTCAATCTTCACAAGAGACCAGATATTAGCAAAAGGAACAACCAAAACTCTCCAAAAAAATCATAAAAAAAGAAAAAAAAGGTTTTGCGACACTAACTTTTTAAAGGGCTAGCTGGAGTTTTCTCCCTTATTATATCCTAAATTCATTTAGTAGCATGCTTTCTGGTGTGACTAATTTTTCATTAAGCTGATGCATACCATATTCTCAATCATGTTCGATAGTTTTAGTTAGTAGCTTTCTTTCTCCTATACAGATTAGAATGCCTGATCAAGCTCCAAATGAGCTTTTACATGGAAGAGTTGGATGCTTGTGGGCTTGATCCTTCTTGAATAAGCATATAGGTGAAGGGAGAATCCCTTCAACCCACATGGTGAGTGCTACTTCACATCCCCAATATATTTTTTATTTTTATTTTTCTATTTTCCATCAAATGACTTTGGTATGGAAATGAGGCCTGCTAAAGAGAGTGGGAATTTGTCATGGTGTAAGGGGGAACGCTTATGTGTTCCTCTCGCTGTACAAGCTAACTGGCAACGTAGAGTGTAAGCGTTCCCCTCCCTGTACAAGCTAACTGGCAACGTAGAGTGCTTATACCGGGCTAAAGCTTTTGCTTTCTTTCTGCTTGACAAAACTGATTGCAGATGGGATAATGCACAGTGGTGACCGCCCGTACTCACTGTTTGATGGGATAAAAAGGTATGGCATATCTTTTCCTGGACATGGTGAGACCCTCGGAATCAAGGTTTCCAGCTTATGAGCTTTGAACGTCTATGCACTTGTGTGAGAGAAACTAAGTTGGGAGTTTTATATGGCATTTTGTGCTTAAGAGTTGTATAGATGAGAAAGAAAAACTTATTGCATGTGATCTTAGAGAGTTGGAGAGGGAACTGTTCGTATCACCTAATTGTGTCAGATGATGCCTAACTTGTGTCATACACTCGAGTAATAGGCATGCTTTTATGATATTTTTATTATTCAACCCTTGTCAGAAGATATGTAAAGAATCATTTTGGACTCTTTTTTTGATGCGGAAATGGTGTCATGTTCACTAATGACTCAGCTGAAATACAAATTCTTTAAAGACTTTTTTTTTTAGAGGATTGGTAGCTGTTGTTACGGATCACCCCCTCGAACGTTCGCGAGCATCCGGTCGCCTTCTCCAGCGAGCCCGGGATCTTCCGGCGAGCCTCTTGTGCCTGGGAGCCTGCAAAAAGTTCCAGGGGCCGAAGATTCCGGCGGAGACCCTTCGACGCTCAAGTTAGTGCCTTGGGCAACAGCCGTGAGTTTGAGGAAGCTCGAAAGAGAAAAAGGAGAGGCTCAGAGAAGAGCTCTCTGTGGGCAAGAATGAGCGTTTTAGAGTATTGTTGTGGTTGTTAGTTCGTTACCTGGTTGGGGGTCCCTCTTATCCAATTTATAGGTGCTTAGAGTTTGTCTGGCTTGAGTGGTTGAGGCCTCATAATGATGACTTGGATGGAGTGTTAGAGCTGATGTCTGTGAGGCATAGGGCCCTGCTACTTGTCAGAGCATTTAAGATGATGGAAGCAATGGTAGAGCTTGCTTCCTTCTTTGATATGTCAGGGCTGCAGGTTAAGTCCCGTCAGAGTGGGTGGCTGCAGCTGGTTGGAACTTGCATGGAGATTAGCCACGTGAAATTCCATGAAAGAGAGATGTTCGCGGAGTATGTGGGAGTTTAGGCTGATCGGTAGGTCTTGTCCCATCGAAGAGGGGGAGACTAGCGATTGGTGGGCCGGGTCCCATCAGAATGGATGGCCATTTGACTTTGACCGCTGCAGGAAAGAGAGATAAAAGGTGGTGAAGCTAGGCATGTGGGCCCCAAGATGTAGCCATTGGGGCAGAAGATGCAGTTTGGAGTTGAAGCCAGCTGTCCCTTGTAGAACGTTGATTATAGAGTGCTTGCATGGCACTGTTCATGCCCTTGGATGAGCTTCAGAGAAGGCCGTGGGTTAACACTTGCATGGCACTATTCATAACGAGGCCGAGGCTGAGGCCGAGGTGGTCGAGTGCCGAGGCCGACTGGGGCCGAGGAGGAAGGCTCGAGGCCGGGGCTGAGGAGGAAGCTCGAGGCCGTGGCCGAGGTGGAAGCTCAAGGCCATAGCCGAGGCGGAGGCTCGAGGCCGGGGCTGAGGCGGAAGCTCGAGGCTGTAGCCGAGGCTGAAGCTCGAGGCTGGGGCCGAGGAGGGAAGCTCGAGGCCGAGGCCTAGGCCATGCTAAAGTGCCAAGGCGAGACTGGGGCCAAGGCGGAAAGCTCGAGGCCGGGGCCGAGGCGGAGGCTCGAGGCCGTGGCCGAGGAGGGAAGCTCGAGGCCGGGGCCGAGGCCGAGCTGAAGTGCCGAGGCAAGACAGGGGCCGAGGCGGAAAGCTCGAGGCCGGGGCCGAGGCGGAGGCTCAAGGCCGGGGCCAAGGAGGAAGCTCGAGGCCGGAGCCGAGGCCAAGAGGGGCCGAGGCCGACTGGGACCGAGGCCGGGGCGAGGTCAACACCAAGTGCCGAGGCCGAGGGGAACTGGCCCGAGGCCGAATAGAAGCTGGCTCGATGCGGTGGAGAGAGAAAAGGTAGCGGATGGGGGGAAGGCCGAGGTGCCAAGTTCGGATGTTGTTATTATGGCCCATGGGGGCCCACTGGCTCCATCAAATGCCCCCCACACTCCTTAAGCTTGTGTGCCGCGCATCAGCTAAGCGAAAGGAGTATAGAACTCTTCATCTTTGCTCTTGCCCTTTCATGCTTGCTTAAGTTCCGATTCCTTCATAGTGGAGATATCTTTTCCTTTTGCCCTACTGGCTAGCTGAGGGTAGCCAGCAGTCATCTCCCTACGCAGAGTCTGGAAGTGGATATTCGTCTGTGAGTTGGAGAGTTGGTGAGCTTGGAGGGGCTCTTTACTTATAGCCTGTGCCTGCTCTTATTGATGAGCCTTAGAGAAATATGACGATGGTGAGTCTCTTGTTGGGAAGATCTCCCACCAGATGGATGATGCCCGCAAATAATGCCATTGAGGCAGAGATAGAGCCGATGAGGCTACAGTGAGGCCGCTGAGGCAGAGATAAAGCCGATGAGGCTGCAATAACACCGCTGAGGCAGAGATAAAGCAGATGATACTGCAATAACGCCGCTGAGGCAGAGATAAAGCCGATTAGGCTACAATAAGGCCACTGAGTCAAAGTTGTGGCTGTCGGAAACCTTTTGAACCCTGAAGGGTGACCTAAGAGTTGAGAGTCGTCAAGTTCCTTTTAATCCCGAAGGGTGATGATCTTTGTTGCCGATGCTGGAGTCGGGCTTCTCTGTATAACCTCCTTATGTATCGATGAAAGAAATATCGCCTGAGCATAATGTACTTAGATTTTGTAACTGTTTGCCCGAGAGTCGTGTCGGGGCCGACCTGAAGAGGTCGGAGCCGCCTCGGCTTGGCTAGAGACGCCGGGGCCGAGGGGGCCAACCTGAGGAGGTCGGGGCCGCCTCGGCTTGCTGGAGATGCCAGGGCTGACCTGAAGAGGTCGGGGCCGACGGGGTCGACCTAAAGAGGTCAGGGCCGCCTCAACATGGCTTGGAGATGCCAGGGCCGACGAGCTGACCTGAGAAGGTCGGGGCCGCCTCGGCTTGGCTGAAGATGCCGGGGCCGAGGGGGTTGACCTGAAGAGGTTGGGGCCACCTCGGCATGGCTTGGAGACGCCGGGGCCGACCTGAGGAGGTCGGGGCCGCCTCGGCTTGGCTGGAGATGCCGGGCCGAGGGGGCCGACTTGAAGAGGTTGGGGCCGCCTCGGCATGGCTTGGAGATGCCGGGGCCGATGGGGCCGACCTGAGGAGGTCGGGGCCGCCTCGGCTTGCAAAGACGCCTTATGAGGCTGATTTTGAAAGGGACTCTGGTGGACAGAGTCTGTTGGAGATGGCGCAAAGATGGGCAGCGCCTTGTTAGCCATAGCGTCGTCAAGCCTCGACTTTGAACCGCCTCGGGGTTTGGAAACTGCTGCGAGGGGCGACTCGACCGGTTACGAAGCCTTAGGGTCTTGAACCTACTCGGGGGGGCACCACCGTGCCGGGAATGAGTAGTGTCCCATGGGCCGCGATGCCGGCAAGCTCCTTTTGAACTGCCTCGGGGGTTTGAGAACAGCTGCGAGGGGTGACTCGACTAGTTATAGAGCCTTAGGGTCTTGAACCTACTCGGGGGCACCGCCATGCCAGGGCCGAGTGGTGTCCCATGGGCCGCGATGCCGATGAGCTCCTTTCGAACCGCCTCGGGGGTTTGGGAACCGCTGCGAGGGGTGACTCGATTGGTTACAGGGCCTTAGGGTCTTGAACCTACTCGGGGGCACCGCCGTGCCGAGGCCGAGTGGTGTCTCATGGGCCGCGATGCCGGTGAGCTCCTTTTGAACCACCTCATGGGTTTGGGAACCACTGCGAGGGATGACTCGATCAGTTACGGAGCCTTAGGGTCTTGAACTTACTCGGGGGCACCGTCATGCCGAGGCCGAGTGGTGTCCCATGGGCCGCAATGCCGACGAGCTCCTTTCGAACCGCCTCGGGGGTTTGGGAACCGCTGCGAGGGGCGACTCGACCGGTTACAGAGCCTTAGGGTCTTGAACCTACTCGAGGGCACCGCCGTGCCGGGATCGAGTGGTGTCCCATAGGCCACGATGCCAGTGAGCTTCTTTGAACCACCTCGGGGGTTTGGGAACCGCTGCGAGGGGCAACTTGACCAGTTACGGAGCCCTTAGGACCGCAATGCCGGCGAGCTCCTTTTGAACAGCCTTGGGGGTTTGGGAACCGCTGCAAGGGGCAACTCGACCGGTTATAGAGTCTTAGGGTCTTGAACCTACTCGGGGGCACCGCCGTTCCGGGGCCGAGTGGTGTCCCATGGACCGTGATGCCGATGAGTTCCTTTTGAAAGATTTGGTCCTCGAACGCAAGAAGGATTGACCGTGGTGTTGAAGGAGGTCCTTTATTGCTCATAATGTGGGGAGATACATCATTGATGATGTCCGATTTGATGACATCTGATTACAGGCTTGAGAGCTTTTTCTTTAAAGAATTGGTCTCCTTCTGCTGAGTTGATGACCTGCCCCCCAGGAAGCTATGTTGATTGAAGATGGGGGGTACTATTGCTGAAATCTGAGGACAGCTGGAATGGAATCCGCAGGAGGTCTTGGGCTCAGACTAGCTCTGAGGTGACTAGGAGTTAGGATTTGGGTGGCAAGTAGTGGCGCTCTTACTGGTTAATGAGCCTGAGCCTTAAATCACCAATGAGCTTTAGTTTGAGATTGCTCTTGCTCCTGAGCTTGTTGAGATATGACGGTAGTGAGTCTCTCGCTAGGAAGATCTTCCACCGGATGGATGATAGCTGGCCTGAGCTTTAGTTTGAGATTGCTCTTGCTCCTGAGCTTGTTTGCTGCTGTGTGGCCGTGAAACATCGCTTCCGCGGCTTTTGGATAGCTACCGTTAACTCTTGGGCCTGCACGGTGAGAGGATGGCACGATGTTTTGCTTGAATGGCCTGAGCTGGTTGTGATGGTGGAACAGAGAGCCAGCCTCCTGCTGGTCAGCTCATTGAGGTCCCCCCCAACATAGCTGGGGAAAGCTTCCATTGTTATCGTAGAGGGAGTGAGAGCTTGTAGCTTAGTATTATAGAACTCTGCTTTCTCTTCCTTTCTGGCGTGCTAATCTGTTATTGCCAGATCACCCCCCTCGAACGTTCGCGAGCATCCAGTCACCTTCTCCAGCGAGCCTGGGATCTTCGGTGAGCCTCTTGTGCCTGGGGGCCTACAAAAAGTCTCGAGGGCTGAAGATTCCAGCGGGGACCCTCCGACGCTCAAGTCAGTGCCCTGGGCAACAGCTATGAGCATTTAAGGTGATGGCAGCAATGGTAGAGCTTGCTTCCTTCTTTGATATGTCAGGGCTGCAGATCAAGTCCCGTCAGAGTGGGTGGCTGTAGCTGGTTGGAACTTGCATGGAGATCAGCCACGTGAAATTCCGTGAAGAAAAGATCTCCGCGGAGTACATAGAAATTTAGGCTGATCGGTAGGTCTTGTCCCATCGGAAAGGGGGAGACTAGCAGTTGGTGGGCCGGGTCCCATCAGAATGGGTGGCCACTTGACTTGACCGCTGCAGGAAAGAGAGATAAAAGGTGATGGAGCCAGGCATGTGGGCCCCACGGTGCAGCCATTGGGGCAGAAGATCCAGTTTGGAGTTGAAGCCAGCTGTCCCTTGTAGAACGTTGATTATAGAGTGCTCGCATAGCACTATTCACGCCCTTGGATGAGCTTCAGAGAAGGCCGTGGGTGAACACTTGCATGGCACTGTTCATAACGAGGCTGAGGCTGAGGCCGAGGTGGCCGAGTGCCGAGGCTGATTGGAGACGAGGCCGACTGGGGTCGAGGCGGAGGCTCGAGGCCGTGGCCGAGGCGGAGGCTCGAGGCCAGGGCCGAGGCGGAGGCTCGAGGCCGTGGCCGAGGAGGAAGCTCGAGGTTGGGGCCGAAGAGGAAGCTCGAAGCCGTGGCCGAGGCATAGGCTCGAGGCTGGAGCCGAGGAGGAAGCTCGAGGCCGGGGCCGAGGCGAAAGCTCGAGGCCGGGGCCAAGGCGGAAGCTCAAGACCGGGACCGAGGAGGAAGCTCGAGGCCGGGGCTGAGGCCGAGCTGAAGTGCCGAGGCGAGACTTAGGCCGAGGCGGAAAGCTCGAGGCCGGGACCGAGGTGGAAGCTCGAGGTTGGGGCCAAGGAGGAAGCTTGAGGCCGGGGCCGAGGGGAGGCTCGAGGCCGTCGCCAAGGCGGAAGCTCGAGGTCGGGGCCGAGGAGGGAAGCTCGAGGCCGGGGCCGAGGCTGAGCTGAAGTGTCGAGGCGAGACTGGGGCCGAGGTGGAAAGCTCAAGGCCGGAGCCGAGGCGGAGGCTCGAGGCGGGGCCGAGGAAGAAGCTCGAGGCCGGGGCCGAGGCCGAGCGGGGCCGAGGCCGACTGGGGCTGAGGCCGGGGCGAGGTCAACACCGAGTGCCGAGGCCGAGGAGAACAGGCCCGAGGCCGAACAGAAGCTGGCTCGATGCGGAGGAGAGAGAAAAGGTGACAGATGGGGGAAGGCCGAGGTACCAAGTCTGGATGCTATTATTGTGGCCCATGAGGGCCCACTGGCCCATCAGTGGTCTGTACGCTATGGTTGAGGATTTCTGTTTCATGTAATGTTGATTTTATTTTGTTGGCAACTTTGGAACGCAATTACAATGAGAAAGCCCATCTCAGGATCTTCCTTCATTTGTGATTCAGGTGGTACACAGATTACATTTGAATTGGAAATATGGCCATACTTTTTATTGCTTTAGTTGCAACAAATCCTTCTATATAAAGGCATCCGAGCTATCCCTATTTTGAGGGGAAAGAAAAGATGCTGGAATTTATTCTGAGAAAAAAAAAAATGAAAGTGTGAAAATTCCACATTCCAAGAGCGTAGGAAGAGGAGGAAGAAGAGTTTCATGTTTCCATATTTCTTTTAGAATTTGGAGTTCCTCCCCCATCGCAATATAGGCTTCCTCCCCCTTCTCGTGCCCTCCTGCACGATGGGGTGAGGGGCCCTTCCTCGGGCCCCTTTCGCTGGCCGGGGGGAGGGGGGGGGGGGAGAAGCCGTAGGAAGGAGGGGGGGATGGGGACTTTCTATGGCCTCCTTTCATTGGAAGAGGGGGGGCTTCCTCTGCCTCTTGCGCGTGATGGGTGCGATAAAAGGGTGCCGCTTTTCTTCTTCTCTCTTTCTCTCTTTTGAGTGGCGATGAGGCGGAGACACGTGAAATGTCAGGCAAAAAATTTGCTAATGATGTTACTCAGTTTTAATGGCAGGAATTAAATAGAAATAAAAATAAAGTTTAGAATCAATTTTATAATTTTTTAAATTTTAAGGATTAAAGTAGCATATCCTTAAGTTCAAAGGTTAAAAATATAGTTTATCCAAAATTATTCTTTACTTCAGCTCAAATCTTGCTTATGATTGGATGGACGGTTATCCCCTGTTTCCCTCCCTTTTCGCAAAGAAGCATGAGAAAATAATTAAAATAGTTTTTTTATGTCTATGTACGTTCTCGCTAATATATTTAGAATTTTGTATTATTCCTTAAATAGGTTTAGTGCTTTGGAGAATTGTAACATTTCAATATTTTAGCATTATGATGCCACGTTTCATCATTTTAATGCAGGGCAAGAGGAAGAAAAAATTATGAACATTTACACACTTTTTCTTCCTCTTCATTGGAAAATAAATACCTCCCAAATATTTTGATTTTTTCATGCTATATTTTTCCTTCCATTAAGATCAAAATTACTCCTCAATATATTTTTATTTTCCTTTTATGTCTATTTAATATTTATATCCATCTAATTTTGATGAATCTTTATTCTAGAAATATTGTAGTCAAATCGATATTTTTTCATACAAAATTACCTCAACCAAACATAGAAAAATAATTTCAAAGCTATTTTTTATATAAATTTTCTATCAATCAAATATGTAAAATTTATTTTCTCTTGTAGATGTTTTTTTTTAATAGGTCTTAAGAAAATTCAAACAAGCTATAAATTTTAATTCAAACCCTGATTGAAAAGTATGACTAAGTATCTGTTGGAGCCGGTCTTAGTTCATTCATTCTAATTTTAGAACAAAAACTTTTAAATTGTTTCTGATTGTGGTATTATGGAGGTATGTTTGGATTACTAGTATCTCTTCATGTATTTGAAATGCAATAAAAAGGTAGAGGGAAGAAACAAAATAGAACTAGGCAACACATGGAGTTTCTTAGTGAGGAAGGATTGAGAACATGCATAAAGGTTTGAAGCAGTTCACAAGGGTATAAGCCAATCCACTAATACGTGGTGGGACGAAATACTTTTCATGATTTAATTTCATGCAACAAAGATGTTTGCCATAAAGAATTTCACAATAATGCTCAAAACCTTGTTTCAAGTTGGATGCATGAGGTAGGTGATGTTTAATGCAAGACTTTCATATGCAATGACAATCATCACTTTGGTACTATTACAGTCTTAACCAACTATGATTTTGCTTGTGTCAACTAAATTTGCATGAGATGCACGTTGAAATGCAACGAGCATAAATTTTGCTCAATGCTAAGTTTAATGCATCTTTCTGCTTCTAATTGGGCTAAATTTAGGCATATCCTTAATAATGAGTTTATGCGAGGATAATTTCTTTTCTTTGAAATCCTAAAATAAGGTATTTCAACTATCCACTTAGTATGTAGGAGTTAACACGATTAGATCAAGTGTGAAGAATATTTGATGGATGATCATATTTTTTTTGTATTTTTCCCCCTTTACTTCTTTATTTTTTGAAATGAGAATATTCTTTTATATACGATGATAAATGCTAGGTTTCTCTCTTTCCTCAATTTTGAAAGAAATTAATAGAGGCTTTGCTTTTCAAATGAAATAAGAATCAAAGGACAAAAATAAATGTTTTCTAATATAAGGTCCTTTCATAGTATGGGAAAGGTTGTTATGCAAGTAGTTTTATAATTGAGTTTTTTTTTCTTCATTACTAAAATGATATGTGATAAGTGGAAATTGGTGAAATTCACAGTTATAGAGAATTTGTTGATTTTCAAATCCTTTATAAGGCATCTTTTACACTCTAAAAAGCTGTGCTTGCTTAGATAGCTAGTATATTGCTCATATTAAAAATAAGTGGCTCTTGCTGAATATTCTCTCTCCATCCTGGATATTTAGCAACTACCTTGCATGGTACTTTTGGCATTACAAAGAGTGGCACATGTTTATAGCCACCACATTACTCATCTTGAAGATATTGGGCTCTTGTGCATACAATCTCTCTGCCTTGCATATTTCGTAACAATCTTGCCATGTATTTAGTATTCCAATATGATATTCTATTTTCAATATGAACAAGAGCTCTTCATTTCTAAGTTGGGTGATGTGCCCATTATCTAAGCATACACAAATCCTTTATGATGGAAAAAAATGCAATATCTAAGCATATTTGGCAACCATCTTGTCATGTATTTAGTATTCTAATATGATATTATATTTTCAACATGAGTAAGAGCTCTTGATTTCCAAAATTAGTGGTGTCCATTATCTAAGCATGAACAAATCCAATGCAAAAAGTGCAATGTCTCAAGCAAATCATTGCAACCAGGGATGCAAACAAGCAAAACTCAAGTTGTGCTAGGTGTAGCTAGCCCAAGTTGTTTAATAATCAGGATGAGTTAAAACTAACTTATTTAATTTTGAGTCAATATCAAGCTATTCACAAATAGCTTATTTAAAAGATTGAGAGTTAAATTTGTCTACATTTTTGCTAATAATATGAAAAAACTAACCCTAATTGCATTTGATTTTATAATCTAAATACATTCAATTTTACTTAACCTTACCTTCCACCATTGCCAACCTATAGCTTTGACCCCCCACCCCCTAACTGCAGTCATTATGATAGAATTCTCATGTTGTTTGACGCTAAAATAAGTACTAGCTAGGTGTCCTACTCTTTTTTCTGCTGGACTTCAGCATCACGTTAGCATAATTCAATGCTTTATGGTAGCAACTTTTAATTACCTTACTCACAAACTAATTAAATATTGTTTGGAGGAAAACATCAGCAAAGACTGGCTAGTAGCTGGGTTCATAATCGGTCAAGTAGAAAGCATATTTGCATTGCAGGAACCTATTTTGCATTGGCCTATACTTCGAATGAAGTCAACCACATGGATGCATGACTAACACATTATGCATGTTAATGCCTCACCTTGTTGTTTGTAGATAATCTACATAGGATTACCGTGATTATTTGCAGTCTCAAGCTGTTTTACCAGTTAAATCTTTATCAGGCCAAAGTTGAACATCTTGTAAGAAAAGGAAAGATCAAGCTTAACAGAAGCTATTAATTTACAAATTGCTTGTTCATGTGCAACCAAAGGCAATTTAAAATTACATATAGTAAGTGTAAAAATAAAATATCATACATAATTAAGGAAGAAAATATCAAGCTTCTCTTGGAAAACCAACATAGTAATTTATACCAAACAAGCCTAGTTACTTTGCTTGATACAGCCTAATATAGCTTCCTGATAAATTCTTCTTGAATTTCGTCAATGAAATGAAAATAGGCAAACCTCCATTCTTTATGAAAGAATAAAATGCCAAAAGAGGTCCAAAATCCAACAATATATCCAAGCGGAATGCTGAGATAAAACCATATTGCTTCATCTCTATTCTCATTTCCACTTGGACCATGTTCAATGCCATCAATTGATGTTGGAGTATTAGTTGGTGCATCATCTGGACATTTTTTGGTCAATGGATATCCACATAATCCATCATTGCCAGCATAGGTGGATGGATTATCAAGTGTTTGGAGTTGCTTGCCTGATGGTATTCTTCCCCACAAGTTGTTGTTTGCTAAGTTCAAGAAGTTTAAAAATGTTAAAGAAGATATGCTTGGGGGAATTATACCTGAAAGTTGATTCATAGACAAGTCGAGAGATTCCAACTCTTTCAGATTACCAATCGTCTCTGGAATGTGTCCAATCAAATGATTCCTTGATAAGTTAAGCAGTAGCAAACCTGAGAGATTTGTTAGCTCCATAGGAATTTCTTGTGAAAGAGAATTGCTTGAAAGGTCGATGCCTACCATCAGTAAAATTGTCCATTGGAACTCTAGTTCTCGACCTTCCCAATTCACCGTCATACTCTCCAAGTACTCAAACAAAATATTTTGCAATTCTCTTCTTTGATTGCTTGATTTCATGGCAACAAGATTACCAAAACTTCGTGGTATACCTCCAGAGAAGTTATTATGAGAGAGATCTAAGAGTTGCAGCGAAGTAAGATAACCTAGCTGATCAGGAATGCTACCACTGAACATATTTTGTCGTAGGCGAAGGATCATTAATGATGGAAAGATTTCTTTCTTCCATGTAGGGATTTCTCCAAAGAAACCATTCTCTCCGATATCTAGAATGGTTAGGTAATTGCAATTTTTCAAGAATGCCGGAAATTCTGTAATGAAAGTATTGTTATTCAAGTGAAGAGACTGAAGTGAACACGAGGAGCCCATCATGTTAGGAATCCTTCCAGATAACTTATTGGATGCAAGATTCAAGTATCGCAGACCTTTCATATCCCAAAAACACTGAGGGATTTCTCCAGAAAAATGGTTTATAGAGAGGTCTAGTGCTGCCACACTGATCATTCTACAAATGAATGGAGATATGCTACCATTTAGCAAGTTATCTGAAATAAAGAGAGATATCACATTGGGCAAGAAAGTGTGATTCATCATGGCCTCTTGCTGATCCATTGGAAGCATGTCTACCAACCGATTCCCAGATAGATACAAGTATCGGAGGTTCGGAAGATTAAGGAGCTGATTTGGAATCTCACCAGTTAGGTTGTTGTGGGAGAGATCCATAGTATGAAGTTGCTTTAGGCTCGCCATTGTGCGAGGAATTGGACCTGTAAATGAGTTCATTGAGAGATTCATTTGCCACAAGTTGGTCAAATTCCCAATCTCCGATGGAATTGGACTAGTAAATAAGTTGTTTGAGAGATCCAGATCCGTCAAGTTGATCAAATTCCAAATCTCCGATGGAATTGGACCTGTAAAAGAATTCTTTGAGAGATCCAAACTCATCAAGTTGGTCAAATTCCAAATTTCCGATGGAATTGGACTTGGCATACGGTTGCTCCGAAGGTCTAAATATTCCAACTTTTTAAGCAATCCAATCTCTCCAGGTATCTGGCCATTCAAGGTTTTAGCTAACCCAAGGTAATAAAGTTGGGTCCAATTGGTGAACAAGTTTGGTGAGATCTCACCAGAGAGTAAATTGTTGCCCACATCAAACATTCTAATTTTGGTGCAGAATCTCAGCTCAGAAGGTATGGTAGCATTTAATTCTGCATAAGACAAATAAAGTTCTTCCAACATTTGAAGCTTGCCTAGAGAAGAAGGGATCGGTCCACCTAATGGATTGCCCCAGAGAACTAGTATGCGAAGGCTCGAAATGGACCCAAGTATCGGTGGTATACCCCCGGTTAGCTCGTTCCAGCCAAGATTGAGATGCTCAAGGTTAACTAAATTGGTTAATGAGTTGGGTATAGAACCTTTTAGACTGTTCATTGATAGGTCAAGAAAGGTTAAGTTGGTGCAGAGGCCCAGCTCAGAAGGTATGGTAGCATTCAATTTTGTATAATACAGATCGAGTTCTTCCAACATTCGAAGCTTGCCTAGAGAAGAAGGATCGGTCCACCTAATGGATTGCCCTGGAGAACTAGTCTGCGAAGGCTCGAAATGGACCCAAGTATCGATGGTATACCCCCGGTTAGCTCGTTCCAGCCAAGATTGAGATGCTCAAGGTTAACTAAATTGGTTAATGAATTGGGTATCGGACCTTTTAGATAGTTCGACGATAGGTCAAGATAGGTTATATTGGTACAATTTAGTAGAAACGATGGGAATTCTAGAGTCAGATTATTGTCGTATAGTGAAAGGTTTGACAATAAAGGCATGGCAGTGAACTTAGTAGTTTGGCGTCTCCAAGAAATTAGAACTGAGGTCCAAATGGCGTACCTTTTTCAAGTGGCTGAGCTGGTATGGGATTGGCCCAACAAGATAGTTATCCCATAGACGAAGATTGAGAAGCTCCGAGAGCCTTCCAATCTCTGGTGGCACAGAGCTGTTGAACAGATTGAGGCTAAGGTCCAACGAGGTGAGCTTGGAGAGATTAGAAATGCTTGGAGGGATGGGTCCATAAAGGAAGTTGGAACTGAGATCAAGGCTGGTGATGTTGGGCAAAGACGAGAAAGCGAAGCTGTTGAGGGTGCCATTGAGTTTGCAATCGGATAAGTTCAGCTTAACGACGCTGCCATCGGAGTTGCAGAGAACACCGTGCCATTTACATGGGCTGGTTAAGCTGTCAAGAGACCATGAACTGAGAAAGTCGGGCCGGAGCAAGGTGGCTTTCCATTCCACAAGAGCTTTAGCTTCGGTTTTTGCATCGGTTTTCAAAGAGAAGACCGATAGTAAGAGGAAAAAGAGAGGAAGTATTGTTGAGTGGAATAGGATTGGCCGCATAGCTGAAAGAAGAATAATGGTTGCCATTTCTCTTTTTTTTTTGGGGGGCTGGTTGCTTGGCTTCAATGGTGCGCCTCAGCTCTTCTTATAGTGTGGAAGAATGGAAGGATTGGAGAGGATAAGGCAAAGTGACACATGATTGGGAGCATGGTGAGCATCATACGGCTCCACTTGCGCTTCCAAACCGTGCAAGACACGGCTTCTAATCCGTAAAGTACCGTGTACGATATGGTACTTCAGCCAGGCCACATATGTATATAAGAAATGGTACCTGCCATTCATAGCGAATATTTTTTTATCATGTAAATAAATAATCAATATTTTTTCTTTTTTATGATTAATATCATTTAATTAAGGATAACTGTACTATCTATTTTTAATTGGAGATGGTAATACATTGAAGGTTTTTTCATATCTCACATCTTGACAGGTTAACTGATCATGATCCACTTAACGATGTGGACATATATAGTGTGGAAGAATGGAAAGAAGGGAGGGAGGAGATAAGATAATTGATACTAGTGAAAGCACATATTATGGTTTGCAGTGCGCCATATGGCTCCATTTGCTCATTTGAATGACCTTTGACGAACCAAAAACTTTCATGAATGATTGACTATTAACCATCAACATTCAGCCTTCTAAATGGTTAGGCATCTCAAAATTGTTTAGTAAAGAATATGATAACAAACTAGATAAAATATTTATATTCTTAAAAAAATAATTATTATTGCAAAAAATAAATATTAAAAAAGATAAAAGAATGATAAGATGAAAATAAAAATATTTTTTTTGATAGGATAAATTATCCTTCTTCTATGATATTAGCCATTCTATGGCATAAAATATAAGAAAGGATTAAAAAATCTTTACTCCCTCCCTGATTCAGTGTGTCAAACACAGCGTAAGGGGATGGAGAGGAATGGATAGAAAAGATAAATTTGAGGGAAAGTTGGCTGATAAATCTCAGATTTGAAACTTAAAATAAGACTTCTAATTTTATTGGATTAATTGTACTTGTAAGATAAAACACAGCACTTGAAGCTTCCCAGATGGCCAGCGGAGACACTTGAAGCTTCAGCACGTTGAAATTTTCCATGAATTTACAGGCTTCCGATCCGTGTCCTACACCGCTTCCAATCCATGCAGGAAACGTGGCAGTCGTTATCGCTTTAAGAATATACCTGGAACTCTAAAGGTGGGACAAAGTGAGAGGGGACGAAGAGAAGAAATGGACAGAACCCAGCGTATACGGGGGGACGACGTACGTGGCAATTGGGCTTCCACTGGACACCACATAGAAAGCTGAATGTTAACCATGGATCCACGTAGAATACTTGCTGTCAATGACAGCCCAAAATACCATCAACGAAGTGAAGTGTGATGGCATTTGGAATCTTGAAGTTCGGTGGGAAAAGGAGTTCCCAGCCACCACCAGCCTTCTAGTTTTGATAAACTGTAGTTCATTGCTTTTGTTTTTCAGATTGATGTTTAAAAAAAGCAAAAAAATAGTGCAAATCTGATAACCGGCCTCCAAAGGACAGAGTTATAAAATTTGTTTCCTGGTGACCAATTATGTGACGCTTGATTCATCATATCAATTCCTTTTAATTTTTAATTCTTTCTTACCATCAATGATTGCCTATTTTGAGAGGATAATTATGTAGATATTTATTATTTGTATAACTTAAAAGGATGGCTATATCAAAAATAAAGTTAATAATTATATGCAATGAGAAAGGCCGCTTATTAGATACACTTTATGGGTTTGGTTGGATTTTATGATTTCAATCAATATATACAAAGTATTTTGTAAGATGTAGACAATAGAAGGATCATTTGGTAACTTATCTTAAAGTAAGACTTACTGCAACTTTTATTGGATTGGATTTGCTTATAAGATGAAACTGTAGCAAGTTCTTTTGAATATCTCTATAAAAGGAGATTTTAAGTTCGAATATGAGGTGATAAATAACACAATCCTTGTTAGAAGCATCTTTAGACTTTTATTTCTCATGGCAAAAATATAAATGTTGGTGAAAATTGAGATATAAAAGGTAGTGATGATTCTATTCTTTCTCTCTCCTTACCAATCTACATCAAATCTTAACTTTTTACCACTTCCTATGTTATGAAAAAGCTTGAGCTAGGTTAATAAGAACCTAAACCGATCAGTTTTTCAGATATACTAATAGGTGCAAGCATAGGGTATAAACTAGATTCAAGTTTAGGTTTGGCATAAATAATTTAGAGTTGGATACGAATACAACAAACAACATAGTTAGCGAAGATTTTTAAAGAGGAGGAGCATTATTATTATCTAATGTTTCAATTACCGAAAGCTCATGGAAGTTCTTGAATTACTTTAGTAATTCATTTTTTCTCTAAGTTGATCATGTCTATTACATCAGGAGTTGCAAATATTCAAAACATTGGTAATGAAATTAGCAAGCCATATGATTTTTTTTTTCTTTGTTGTGGGGGAGGAGAGAAGGGGCGGTGGCAACTAGTACTAATTGATGCTGATGCATTAATTAATTGATATAGATCCATTCTCTTTTATGGTAAATACTTTGGCATTACTTATCTCATCAAGCTTGTTGCTAGCTCTATTATAGTCTTGATGGACTAATGTAACTTTATATTATAAG
The DNA here is from genome assembly GCA_900491605.1 of Calamus simplicifolius. Classification (NCBI taxonomy): domain Eukaryota; kingdom Viridiplantae; phylum Streptophyta; class Magnoliopsida; order Arecales; family Arecaceae; genus Calamus; species Calamus simplicifolius. Next base: position 236,792 of record UESW01002276.1, read on the forward strand.
ATTTTAATTATTATCTTGAGTGATGTAGCTATGATATTTGGATGTTGCACTATATAAAAGAAATGATCAATTATAGATCCTTGAATATCAGCAAAGCACAAACAAACAATGAAATGTATAGGCATATACTTCTGTTCTAGTACCAGTTTTAAGTACTCACAGCACCTCTGTCTCATGGGTGCAACCAACATTTATTCTTTGATCATTATCAGCAGTGCCATTGTGATTCTTATATTAGGATGCGTTATTGATCAGTAAGGATGGAGCATCAGTTTGCTAACTGAAGGGTACCCAAGTAGTAGTACCATCAATAAACCCAAGTAGGCTTCTTAGCATGATCTCTATGCATCATTTATAATTAACAACATGCGCATCATGAATTAACAAGATTTATTTGTTAACTAACTAGCATGGTTTACACGTAACAATAGTTCAAATGTTTATGTGATGATTCCTTAATACATGGATAGTTAAAGTTATTCTTTTCCAATATCTTTGAGCTTGTTTGGTATTTTTTATTTTTTGTTTCTTTAGGAATTAGTTTAACTAGTATCACACATTTAATGACATTTAGGAAGCGATGTAAATTAAATTTTATTAAGCAAAAATAATTTATTTTTACTAGGTTATCAATATGTATTTGATTTCTCACAAGTCACTAAAAGAAAAAAAAAATCATATGAAAATATATAACTTTCAATAAATTAAACCTAGTTAATAGCAAAATTATTTAAACAAATCAAATTTCACAATTTAAAACATGGTCACTGCTTATTCAACCTAATACATGTCACAAATTTATAAAAAAAAAAATCATTCAAATTCATATATGCTTGAACTAGAGTGGTGTGTTAAAGATTGTTTTTACTCTCAATATTGTTTCATTAAGCCACTTCTTTTCTTTTTTTCCATTTCTTTAAGCCATCAAACTATTATTTTTAATCAATTAAAATTTTTTAGCTGATCAAATGATTAACTTTTTTAATTGGTTCATTCTCTCTTTTCTAACAGAGAATTTTTTTTTTCAAACAAAAATTAATTTTTTACATCAGACTATTATTTTTTTAACCAAATGTTTTTTTTTTTTTTCCTATGGTGAACACCAATTATTTTTTTCGGTTAGAATTCTTTTTTTTTAACATCAAAATATTAAAAGAAAGACTCAGCTTTGATTTGGAAGGATGTGGAAGAGGATAAGGCAAAGTGGCTCATGATTGGGAGCATGGTGCTGTGGTTCCCAGAGTGCCATGTGACTCCATTTGCGCGTTTCAATGGTCTACGGAGAGACTTGGAACTTCATTGTGCTGTAATCTGTCTTGAATTTATAGGCTTCCGTGCAGGACACGGCTTCCAATCCATGGAGGACGCAACGAAAGCCCCCTTCCAACCTTTTATGTTCAAGATTGAGGAATCATTCTACATAGAATTCTATATCTGAATGTTCTGGATTGTGAGATTTTTCGGGTTGTTGTCTCTGATTATTTCTATTGGAAAAGTTTGGCTATTATGTATCATCCCTAGTGGCAGAGCTAACAAATTTTTAGCCATGACCAATATTTATATGTACGTGTGGCCAAGAGTTTGTTGACTCTACTGCCCAAATATAAATCGAATTTAGGAGATACATGTATGGCATCATATAATTTGAACACAAATCTATAGGATAAGACTTTGTGACTCATGAAGTACCCATTACATATTAATGGTAGAAGAGAAACCAGATAGTCTGTTCTTTGCAACAAGAACTTGAGAATAAGGAAGAAGCCAAATAATTGGTTGAGATACAGGGTTCCATTGTATAAAAATGAAACTAATCTACAAGTACTCTTAACCATTCACTAAACTCAAAGAAAGTCGCATTGTATAGTTTTATAAAGAAAGTCGCATTGTATAGTTTAATGAGAGAGCATGTGATAACATTCTAAGTTCATCAAGAGCAACTGTATCTTTAAGCCAGGAGGGCAATCTTTTGTTGAGATCATTCAGAAATTTAATAAAGGACGAAGTGCTTGCATGTGATTTTTGTTAATTTAGAGAAAATATGCTTGAGTACCATCATAGGTGATTTCAAGTAGGTACTGATGAGTATGATGAATTTCATGCATGCAATAGTTTTGGACAAGTGCTATGTATGTGACTTTCATTCAAATGTATTATTTCCTTTCTTCTGTCATTCTCTATTTCGTTTCTATCATGGTTTCATCTCACATGCAATCATATGGGACAGCTAAACTTTTCAAAAGAAACAACTGGGTGACAATTGATCATAACAGAGTTTTCTTTCTATATAGCACAAGATAAAATTGAGGAAGTCTCCGCACCAAAAAAGAAGAGAATGAGATGCATGAACCTTGCAACACTAGCTTTAGGAACGCTTTTACTTCGTTTTGAGCAATTAAATTAAAACCGAACCACCATCAACTACACTAAACTTTTGCTCTTTTATACGTACCGATTTGCAACTTTTGAATATAGAGTACATAATTTCTAATAGTAAAGCTGCAATTAAATTAACTTTGTTTGGTCTTCTCAAGTATAAGTTATTATTATTATATTGGTATGCTTTTGAGGTAGTGCCTAGGGCCACTTGTTTCATTTAACACCGAGTTTAGGCAAGTGACACCTACTTGTAATGAGTCCTAATAGATACAAATATGCACATTCTTCAACACATGAATCTTAACTTTTGTGAAAATTTACAATATATAATTATACATCAGCAAGCTATAGTTGAGGAATAAAAGGGTGCCACTTATAATAGCTTCTAGTTATGTAAGTCTTTTCTATCATGTAGAACAATTAATGGATAGTTTCTCTATTTTTTTATGATCAATATCATTAATTAATTATGTATAATTGTACTATCTTCAATTCGAAATAGTAATACATTGAAGGTTTTTTTATGTCTCATGTCTTGACTAGTTAACTGATTGTGATTGGCAATGACGTGGACATATAAAGTGTGAAAGAATGGGAAGGAGAGAGGAGGGGATAAGATAATTGACACCAGTGAGAATACATTATGGTTCGCAAAGCGCCATGTGGCTCCATTTGCCCATTTGAATTATCTATTTACGGATCAAAAACTTCCATGAGTGGTTGACTGTTGACCATCAACGTTCAGCTTTTTAAATTATTAGGTACCATAAAAATTATTTAGTAAAGGATATAATAACAAATCAGACAGAATAATTATATTCTTAAAAAATAGCAACAGTTGCTAAAGATAAGAATAAAAAAAAAATAAAGTAGTAACCTGATATTTTTTTAAAAAAAGTACTTCTTTTAATAGGATAAATTATCTTCCTTCCAATAGGATTAGCCATTCTTTGGAATAAAATTTTGTTATCTTCTTTAAAAAAATAAATATGAGAAAGGATTAAAAAAATATCTTCTACTAATTATTCGGTGTGTCAAACACAGCTTAAAAGGATGAAGAGGGGAAAGGCTTGAGTGGATAGTAAAGATAAATTTGAGAGGAATTGGCCGATAGATCTCAAGATTTGTGGTTTTATTTATTGATGACTTTATCCTTACTATCCTTAAACCTAGCTGGGTGAGAATAGCTTCTTTTTAAAATAAAAAAATCTGGAATATATGAATCTAGAAGGTGGAATGCCATCAAAATTATCCCATAGCAATGCATGTGAAGGATTTGGGCCAGTTTAGGTGCAATAAGTTATTGATCAAGATTTAGAACTTAAAGTAAGGCTCCTAATTTTATTGGATTGAATTTTCTTATAAGATGAAGCACATCCAACATAATTGTTACCCTAATCGGTTCTTTTGAATATCTCCAAAACAAATAAAATTTTAAGTTCAAACCTGAGGTGATAAATAATATATGTATAGACAAACACATAGACACACACTCCTTATTAGAAGTATGCTTAAACCTTTTTTTTCTTATGGCAAAAATATTATGATAACCCTCTTCTTTTTCTCTCCTTACTAATCTACATCAGTCTTACTTTTTTACTGTTGCTTATATTACGATGCAACTTGAGTTAGGTTAATGACAACCCGAAGCCCAATCGGTACCTGATTATTTCTTGATATACTAGTAGGTGTAAGCATAGGGTATAAATGGGGTTCAAGTTTAGGTGTGGCATAAATAGTTTAGAGTTAGATATGAATTCCACAAATGACATAGCCAGGAGTTTTAGCAGGAGGACCATTATTATTATCCAATGTCTAATTATTGGAAGCTCATTGAAGTTCCTGGATTACTTTAGCAATTCATTTTCGTCTAAGTTGACATGTCTGTTGCTTAAAGATTCACAAATATTCAAAACATCGGTAATGAAATTGAAAAGCAATCCAAATAGATATGATTTTTTTCTTTTAGGCAATGGCAACTAATGCTAATTGATGCTGATGTGTTAATCAACGGACATAGATCTATTCTCTTCTATGGTAAGTGCTTTGGAACCACTAAACTCATCAAGCTTGTTGCTAGCCCTATTATCGTCTTGACCGATAATCTAACTCTATATTATTAAGGGATTTCAATCTACTAGATACACTATCTTTCAAGAACCAAATCTCCATCACCACTATTGACCTCATAGAGACTTGATTTTCATTTTCACCAACTTCTACCCTATTGATCTTCAATGCTTTTCAGGATAGATTTGAAGGATGTTGATCCTTGCAATTGAATGAGATCAACAACAGTGATGAGTTACCGTTCCCTGCGACATTCATTGATCTAGTTTTATATTCTTTTAGATATATGAACCAGCGTTTTATGAGTTCTGGCCTTTTATGATTGATCTGATATCAAATTGAAGGGAAAGGAGATAAGAACAAGTTCAAAACAAACGTTAGCTAAGGTTGAACTAATGAATACAGAGTATTGGTGCACAGAGAATGAAGTTAATGCATATCTACCCAAAATCGGTGCACATGGACCTAAAATGGCAATAGCAAAAGAGAGTACCTTCCCTCTGCATGAGAATAATAGGGCGCGAATAAAGTGGTCATAAATACCACAAAGAAGTAAAACAACAAGAGATCAAGAATTTTTATATGGAAGGATTACATCAAGAGAACACTTCTCATGGACCATAATATCAAGAGGCACCTTTTTTTTACCACAATAGCAAGCAATAACTTTCTGGATCATAATATCAAAAGATATCATTATTAAAATCACAACATCAAGAGACAATACTCTTTGCTCATAAATCTTAAAAAGAGAACTTAATTCATGGCAATAGGATTCCTCATCCAACAAAGCTGGATTTCAACATATAGGGTGCCGGAATGGACTCGCTTATATATGAAGCAAACACACCCCCCCCCCCCCCAAAACAAAAACAACCAAAACAGAGATACCTATTACAATACTAGCACCAATCCCTCTTAATTACCCCATGGCATTAAGAGGAATAAGAAATCACACAAGAAACCCTGATTTCTATACCTTTTCTACTTATATAAGAGTGGCAATCTGGAATGGGATTTGATCATGGGCTCTTCAGTTCCAAATAGCACAGCCTAATATAGCATAAGCTCTTTCCTCACAAGGAGGGGCAAAACCAACACAAACTTGAAACGTCCTTCCGATGCAATCAAATGATGTTTTCAACTATATCCATAGGACAAGGAAATACCCATCTAAATAACAGTTTATGAAGAATAGAAAATAGATATTTATATGAAATTAGAAAATAGATAGTTATATGAAATTCCATATTATGATGTTTTAGTTTGCTTTTTGAGTAAAATAATGGGATTATCATCAATAATTTCATGCATATTTAACTAATACAAAACAAGATCAAGAACCTTAGAAATAGAAGACAAAGAAATAAAAAGCACAAAGCATACATCATGTGGACTCTTAATCATAGAATTGGACATCAATGTTGTTTCCCCATCCACATCTTTTTATTGTAAAATGTTTTCCCTGCAGCAACTTGTTCATCCCCAATCCCTAAACTTAACACAATCCACATCAAGCTCAGTCAAATCTATTCACACTCGGCATGCCTTTAGCATGAAACTCTTCATTAATCTAGCATGACAAAAAGTCACGCTAGCCCTCTAAAACACCGATTGATTATTGATTAACTACTTTGATTGCTCTGAGCTTAGCTCAGTAGAGTGTATACCATGCAATAGATAGCCCGTAAAAATTACTGGAGTTCAGTGGGGGGGGGAAATTCAAGCGTCATCTGGAAATTCTAGCAAGCGTCCCCTCTGGTAACTTAGAATAGGATTTATAAAAAGAATAACATAGCAAGAATGGTAAAATAAGCCTCTAATAGTAACTAAAAAAAAAAAGTGTCCCTGTGAGAGGCCCAATGCATATAGCCCTATCCTGCATGCAGATAGACTTCTCTCTGTTTCGAATACATGCCATTCAAGTCCGAAGCAATTTTACCATTGTGCCAAGTCTAATAATAATATATATCCAGCAAACATCTTGGACTAACTTGAGATCTAACTGACTGATTAATGTAGAGATACAAATATAACATTTGATTCCAACAAATTAAGGAAAATTAAACAAGCGAGATTGCTTCAGCATGCCAACAACTGTTTGAGACTTGGAACGTAATTCTGAGAGTAACTTTCGATATACCCTAGAATTGACTTTCAGCATGGAACCCACTTCTGGTCATTATCAAATACATATATCACAAATTAATTACGAGGGATCGCTGCTCAGCTAATTGACAGGCTAAATAATTATCCAAACAAGATGCTTTTCTGAAGACGCTTCAATTTAACGTATTTTCCCAATTCTGCATACAATTACATAAACCTACCACCAGTTAAAATGATAATAATGAGTATTGTAGCTAATATTATGATGGATGCTTTCAAAGATATTTTATCATCAAATAAGCACTATAACCATGTGATGGCAATACATTACCTATATAAATAATCATTTATATCAACTGGACCTCCGGAGTATCTTTTGGCAGCTCATACACATGATCTAGGTGTTTTTAGTCATCAAAGGTCAAAACTCTCATGTTCGTGACTTTAATTTTGGTGCCTACCTCAACTATATTAAACTGTAATTATACCATAATGCTCAACTCTTATATGCCTGCATCATTAGATAACAAACAACAGACAATGACATTACAATACAACAACTGGAAAGTGAACTCATACCTAGATACTTGAGGAATGCAATCCAACAAAGAACCTGTCTCCCCTGATACCTAAGAGGTCTGAGTAAGACCCAGGATAGGAATGGTGAGGCTCGGTGTTTTGTATTCCTCTCTTCTGGGTTGAGAGGAGACGAACATCATGTAAGAGAGCTAATGAAAAAATAGATAATATTGCTCACAAATATTGCGTCACATTTGATCAAAAGAAAGGGGAAAAATTGAGATAGCAATATAACTGATACTCCAACATCAAGGTGATCCAAGTAGTATTTTTACAATAAATAACCATCCAGAGCATAAACAAAATGGAAAAATCATAGATAATGAATAAGAACATATCAGAGTGATCTACTATGCATCTCTCTTTTATGGGAACAGAAATGGGGATCCAGATATATTCAAGAGCGAAATATATTCAAGAAATGAAATAGTTTTACAGTTGCAAATTATTTTTTGGTTAAGTATGATAGCCCTGACAGAAATCCCGATTCAATATTTGAAACAGAGTAGTCGAGGATAGGTTTTTTCACCACATCTAACGGTATTTAAAGAATCAGAAGAATGGATAAAAAGATATACAGAAATAGCGCTTCAAGAATCCAATCCATAGCAGATGATTACACAAACAAACTCGACAATGATAATTGACATGGAGAGCACCAAAAAAGCCAAAGAAATAACGCTGCTCAATAAAGAGCATAATATTAAAAAGCAAACCAAAAAAAAAAAAAGCAAGACGAATTCACAAAAAAAGCAAGACGAATTCACAAAAAAAGCAAGACGAATTCAAGCCTTGTCCCAACTATTTACAAGCTCAGATAGAAAATGTTGATGCTTAATTCTTTATAAGATAGATAATAGATCAAAGATGGTAACAAAGGTGGAAGAAAATGCCCAAAGGAGGGAAGAGGCATGCATCACAAAATAAACTATCTTCATCTCATCATGGATGATCAGTAATTGTAAGATCAAGCAAGTCAATGGCTCAAGGTTATCATAACTTGATGAATTCAGAATACTGAGTCTAGCTTGGAAAGTATATATATAGATTAGTTAACTACATAACATGGTACAATGTCAATCATAACTCCAATATTTCGCCTTCCACAACATGACTCTCAAGGCCAGGATTTGCACATTATAAAAATTAAAAGCATGCATTGTCCTAAACACAACAAAAAAAGTAATTATGTTAATGTTTTGGGAGAAAGACACTAGTCGTTTATTGAACTAGAAGACATATGACTTAATAATATCAGAATTTTTACTGAATTGAATGATTTTGTCTGCTAGCAGAATAGTACTCTAGATGACCAAGAAAAAAAGTCACCAGAATATTATTCCTGATATGAAAATGATTATGGAGTAAATACATAATCCAATTAAATAACCTGGGTTCCGTCACAAAATGTGAGAGGAAGACCTTCTCGACTATAAAGAAGTAATACTAGAAAAAGGAAATTTCTATCTCACATTTCTTTGATTTACTCATGACACTTGACTTTTTTTTTTAACCTCTCTCATATATATTATATTCAAATCTTAAAAATATTAACATAATCTTCTCAAATATAAAAGGAAATAAAAGATTTTCACTCTTCATTAACAACCCTTCGTATCTTTTCCAAGCCTCTGGACCCATCTCTCTTCTATTCACCTCTCTGTCTCTCTGCCCACTCCATCTCCCCAGCCCTCCTTTCTTCTCTTTCTTCGTATATGAATGGGAGAGAGACACATTCTCTAGAAATTCACCAGAATTCTAAAAATATAGAGAAAATGATATTAAAAATTCTTTTATTTTTATAAAAAGAAAAAAGTTACTTCTAGCTCATATTTCTTTGATTTTCTGATACCATGTCACTTTTCTACGTTTCTTATAATACATTTAAGAATTTAAAAATGTCAACTGAATTTGAGTTATCAAATTAAAAAATACTTATTCGGCTTGATATTTCTAAAAAAAATTAAAAAGAAGACATGCTAGGCAAGACCACGCTACGAGTTGATAGCTTATTTTTACTTGATTTCATGAACTTTGACTAACTGAACTGGGGACATGATTCTTATACCAATGATGGACCAAGAGACACAGCTCTCGCAAGTTTACGCTTTTCCGATCAAAACCATATACGAAGCCTACTCAATCTTTTTCCAATTTACTCCTCACACATCACAAATTTCTCTCATCTCGAGCCTCACTCTTTCCTCTCGGCTCTCAAAGACAAACTTTTACAATACATTGATTTTTATCTCGAATTAAAACTCAGCACTTTGGAAACTGCATGACATGTTAGTGAACAATTTTATTTCTCTGGAACGAGGCCGTGAACAAATTATGCATGACTCGTAAACCTTGTCATATCTGTTAATGATGCAAGTTAATCACTTTTTTTTTTTTCTTAATTGTCACGACCCCCAAACCTGAACCCGGTCCAAGGGCATCACGACATGGCGTATACTCTTAAAAGAAATCTCAAGAGTACGCAAGGCCTGCTAACCTCAACCTGAACATATCATGAGATGCAACTATAAAATCAAAACACATATATTATTTTCTATATTATATCATCAAACCTATACATGCCATGCTCATATGATACATACAAAAGTTTATACACCTAAAAGAATAACTACAACAACTCCTTGGTCTCACTTCTGAGATCCCTCTCTAAGACTTTGGTTTATCAAGTATACATCATCCTCATTTGCTACAAAAAATATAAAATATAATGGAATGAGCTAAAAAGCCCATTAGAACTTCTACACTTACTATCATAAATATGACAAATAACCAGATTAGTATAATCAAAATATGTTTGAACAAACAATATCACGATACATATGTCCATTCAAGAAACCAATAAAATTTACATTCAAAGAAAAATATTCAAGCCACCTGAGAGTCCCGATCTACCATCAATTCATCCCCGTGACCACAATCACACCCAAATCATCCACATATCTACCATCACATCCACACATCAAAATAATCGTACCACCACCTCATAATAATCTCCACACATGTACATCCATGCCCTCATATACAAGACAACACTAAGCAAGTCGATCACACTCACTTCCTTGCCACAACGCTCGTAAAGACATCACTAAGTGAGCCACTTCCTTAGAAAGCATCACTACGCCATACTGCTGGTATAAATTATCCCGGTCTAGAAGCTAGTATTACGTGTCAACAACTTAACTTGGTGATACTTCTTCCACCCAGCTTGGTTTACATACTAATACCCAGCGTAATAAACTCAGGCATGCCAGCTGCCATAATTGTGTTCTACCCGGCTTTCTCGGCATTCTTGCCCCCCCGCCAATCTAGGCTAATAATGTTACTGCAGTACTCCACCTCACTGCCAGAATTACCACGTACCAGCGGTACTCATCACATACATCATTTTCCTCAAAAATGCCACTTCTAAACATCCCCATAGCACCACCAAGCCACCTCACAACCAAAATACCAAAACTCACAAACACGGTTAAAAAAGTCCAAAACGATTTAATTATATCAAAATAATATACTGCAATATACATGCAAATCCATAAGAATCCATAATACTTATCTCAAATTATGCAAAAAAATCTCATAATAAAACATGATATATGCAAGCATGCAAATCATGAAAACATATTACATAATAGTAGGATGTAAAACTCCTACCTCATATCACTACTCCCACAATACCCTCAATGTTACATATGAAGTTAGCAATCACCTATAATCTAAATAATTAATTTTTATCAAAATTCATAGGAAAAAATTACCATTTTACCTCTCTAGCTTAAAATCTTAAAATAACTTTTTTACCCCTCTTACTCAGTGTCTAGAACGTCTATTTACTGATTTTTATCCCAAATTTAATTATTTTCTACTTTTACAACTTTTCACCAACTTTGCAATATTTACAAAAATGCCCCTATATTCGGCAATAAATTTTTCTATGATTACCTTGGCCGTTAATTAATTTGAATATCATTATCAAAACTAGACTCACTACTTATCACCATGATTCAGTTCCCAAGGTCAGATTTAATCAATATAATTTTAAATAAATGTGTTTTCTTAGGCTCATGTAACCCATTTTATTTCAACCCAACATAAACATCATATGATTTTTTGGGTGAAATAGAGATCAAGTTATGCATCTTTAAACCCAGATTTGAACCCACTAAGTGAGATTAGCCAAACCCCATGAATTCTATAATTAAATCCTGAGGTTTTCTTCCCATTTTTTAATTTAAAATCAACCCATGACTTGAACCAAATCTCAGTAGCCGAGCAACCGAGCCCAGCCCAACCCAAAAACTTCTGCTCACGTGATTTCTCCCTTCCCATTCACCTCAACGCGAGAGCCACCCTTCTTTTGTCTCCTCCCGCTCCCACCCTCTCTCTCTCTCTCTCTCTCTCTCTCTCTCTCTGCCCCTGTTCTCTCTCCCGTCTCTCTCTACTCCCTCTCCCGTCGCTCTCCCTCTCCCTGTTCTCTCCGTCACCCCTCTTCTCTCTCTCTCTCTTTCCGCCGGCCCCAACCCATCACCGGCGCCTGCCCTTCCCGTCGCCCGTTCACCGCCGGTGAAGGGCAGCGGCGCTCGTCACCCGGCTCAGCAGCCTCCCCCGGCCGAACCGAGTTGGAAAAGGGGAGAAGGGGAGAAGACTGAGTCTTCTCCCAACCAAGCTCTCCTCCCCCGTCATGCCTTCTCATCGCAGGCCACCATGGAAGCGGTGAGCGGCGGCGATTCTCTCTCTCTTCCACACCGGTGAGCCACTCCGACAACAACGACCCCTAAACTTCCAATAATCCGATTGCGTTCTCAGCTCAACCAGAAAACAGAGGAAGGAGAAGTTTACCTCTGCCTTGCCGGAGTATCCGACGACGATCTGAACTTCCCCGGAAGCTTGCCTCGCTCTGATGATTCTCCGTTACTCGATCTTCCACCCTATCAACCGGAATCAAAGGAATGGTCATGGAACAGAGGAATAGAAAACAAAACAGAGGAAAATAACGCGACATTTTCTCGGCCTCTCTACCTCACCGACAACGTTAACTTCAGTTCCAGTGATGCTCCACGGTGAGGAGGGTTCAAACTACACCCTCCAATGGTGGTTAACCGGCCGAGATATCGTGAGAACGGAAGGGAGAAGGAAAGGAAGAAGAAGAAGAAGGAGAAGTGAAATGGAGAAGAAAACAGGAAGGAAAGAGTGGTCCAGCTATTGGCTTCTCAACGACGCTTGTTCTCTCCTCCCACTACCGATCGTCCTCACTGAATTTCCCCTCTCCATCCACCACGGAACATTCGTGAAGGAGGAAGAAAAATCAGTTTAACGAATGGGTTTTAATTAAGGCTTAATCTTACTTAGCTTACCTTAATCTTTATTTCTTAATCGTCACATTAATATTAATTCAACAAGGAAATTTCCGAAGTGTTCTAAAATTTGAAGCAACTTAATCCCAACAAGAAAACTTCACCAAATTCTAGATAATCTCTTGACCCGGGAGCTTAACACCGTATCTCACGGCTCTTTAAGCGATAGTATAATCAAAAAGAAAAAGAAAAAAAAGAAAAGAAATTTATGGAGTTGCATAATCTGATATATTTTAAAGTTGAAGCAATTTAAAATTTTTTTTGATTATTTTATTATTATGCCATTTGTACATAAGTGACTTAAAATATTATTTAAATTATGAAATATTGGTTATAAATATTTTATTTTATATTTAAATATTATTTAAATATGAAATTAAGCGTAGAAACGGAGTACCTATAAATTGAGACTTTGGGACTTTAAGAAATTTGCTATACCTTTTTCCAGCATAGGATTAACAAAAGTTGACCATGTTATTATTAAGCCACATGGGAAAGTGACTTTGTTGTCTTTTATTATATCTTTAAATATTATTTAAATATTGAACCAAATGTGAAAAGGAAGCTAAATCGGAAATTTAAGAAGTTTGTTCCACCCTTTCCTAGCTTAAAATTTAAAAATTGACTATTTTATTATTACGCCATGTATACAACTGTCTTAAATATCGTTTGAGTCATTGAAGCTTGGGTTATAAATCTTTGATATATAAAATATTTAAATATAAAATTAAGTGAAACATCGAAAATTTTTAATAAAAATAAAAAATATATACATTAATTTTTATTTTAAATTTAATAAATTAAAATAAAAAATTTCACTCAATAGAATAATATATATATATATATATATATATATATATATATATAATATTATAAACCGTGCATTGCATGCAATATACTTGTTGTCGCTTAATCTCGATCGGACAAGAAGAACGTTCATAATATTGTACACGCAATGAGCATATGGTGTGCGTTATGGGCCATCAACAAAGAAATCCTAAATAAAGTGTCTCAAATCCATGCTAGACTCCCACATGGCGTCCAAAGTTGTTCTAGACAACGAGCAAATTGTACGCGCGTGAGCCACATGGATGGCCCACAGCGTTTTGGAAATGCTTGAATCAAGGTTTTATATATTATTGTCATGATTTTATCCCGCATTATTTGTTTACATTTGATATATTTATGGACTTAATTGATAATTGTTACTGCTGAAATCTGTTCTTCGACTCGGACGCGACGGGGCTTTGAGATGGGCTTCCTCCTGGACAGGCCTACAAAACAGTCCTCACGCGAGAGGCATTGGGGGTGGCCCTCTGATCGACAGTCAACAGAAATGAGGAGAAGGCTCTCGCCGAAGAGTTCCTCCAAAAGCTCCGAACAGAGCGGTAATGGCGGAAGCAGAGGCAGAGAGAAAGAAAGAGAGAATCAGTGAGCAAGTGTGCGCATCGGAGATGGCATACCTGAGGGGGTCTGAAGCTGTGGTATTTATAGAGGATCACCTGGTTGTTTGGGAGCGTCGTGGGTCCGAAAGCCGTTGAGATCCGAATCTGGTTTGTTACGAGATTGGTATGATTCATATTTGGTTAGTTAGATAATCGACGGCTGGGAGAGTTTGTTGATGTCTCGAGATTTGGTGGGGGTATAGGCCCCAGGGCCCTAGGCCACTCTCAGGTATGATTACTGTTTTGAATCTTAAGGATTTAAGCTCTCCTGCGCTGGATTCCGCAGAGGTATGAGGATCACTCGGGCTGGGTCGAGTGATAGGAAGGACCAGCTAGAAAAGCCAGGCGGTGGGGATAGCTCGGCCAGGGAGGCCGAAAGATGATAGCTCGGCTTGAGGGGCCGAGAGACGATAGATCGGCTCGAGGGGCCGAGGGATAATGAAGCTCGGCTGGGGCCAAGGGATGGCAAAGCTCGGCTGGGGCCGAGGGATGAGGGACCATGAAGCTCGGCCAGGGCCGAGAGACGATAGCTCGGCTCGAGGGGCCGAGAGGCGATAGCTTGGCTCGAGGGCCGAGAGGTGATGAAGCTCAGCTGGGGCCGAGGGATGACAAAGCTCGGCTAGGGCCGAGGG
>UESW01002277.1:0-140149 GCA_900491605.1 Calamus simplicifolius
ATCCGCGAGTATTCGATCGCCTCCTCCAGTAAACCCAGGATCCTTCGGCGAGCTTCTTGCACCTGAAAGCCTGCAAACAAGTTTCAAGAATCATAGATTCCGGTGAAAACCCTTCGACGCTCAAATTAGTGCTCTGAGCAACAATCGTAAGCTTAAGAAAGCTCAAAAGAGAGAAGAAGAGAGAGGCTTAGAGTCGTGCTCTCTATGAGCAAGAATAAGCATCTAAGAGTGTGGTGAGTTATCAGTTACCTCGTCGGGGTCCCTCTTACCCATTTTATTAATGATTGGAGTCTATGAACTAGGGGCATGATCACTTGTCAGAGCATTTATGATGGTGGCAGCAATGGCAGTAATGTTAGAGCTTGCTTCTTAATGGCATGTTAGAAGTGCAGGCCATGTCCCATCAAATGTGGGTGGTTGTATAGTTGGTAGGTACTACTTGATTTGGATAGCTGTTGCAGGCTGCTGCAGGGCATGGCTAACCGTTACGGCATTTATTAGAGGTATCCCCCATGCCACCCTTTCGTTGTTCTGTGTGGACAGTGATGGGCCATAAAGTCAAGAACGTGGGCCTCAAAGTGTAGCCGCTGAGGTAAAAGATGAAATTTAGAGTTGAAGTTGGCTCTGTCCCTCATGGAGTATTGATTATAAAGTACGTGCATGGCACTATTCATGCTGCTGGATGAGCTCCAGAGAAGGCTGTGGGTGAACATTTGCATGGCACTATTCATGGCCAAGGCCGAGCACTGTTCATAGCCGAGCACTGTTCATAGCCGAGGCCGAGGCTAAGGGGGCCAAGCACTGTTCATGGCCGAGCACTGTTCATGGCCGAGGCTGAGGCTGAGGTGGCCGAGCATTGTTCATGGCCGAGGCCGAGGTTGAGAGGGCTGAGTACTATTCATGGCCGAGCACTGTTAATGTCCGAGGCCGAGGCTGAGGGGGCCGAGCACTGAGGCTGAGGTGGAAGAGGCCGAGTACTGTTCATGGCCGAGGCTGAGACTGAGATGGCCGAGCACTGTTCATGGCCGAGGCCGAGGCTGAGGTGGCCGAGCACTGTTCATGGCCGAGGCCGAGGCTGAGGGGCCGAGCACTATTCATGGCCGAGGCCGAGGCCGAGGGGTGTTTTGCTGAGGCCAAGGGGGTGTCTTTCCGAGATCGAATGACTATCTTGCTGAGGCCAAGGGCATGTCTTCCTGAGACTGAGGGCTTGTTTTCCCGAGGCTGACTCCAGAAATGATTTGTCTCACCCTGGTGAGATTATTGTTGCCCATGGGGTTTATTTGCCCCATCAGATGCCCCCCACACTCCTGAGTTTGTGCGACCGCATGCCTTGCATCCGCCAAGCGAAAGGAGTGTAGGAATTATAATATCTTTCTTTTGTACTTGTCTTGCATGCCAGCTTTGGATAGTTTTCGTCTGCCTTGTATGGACTTGTGACCATGTCTGCATGCTCTCTTGTGCTTTCGTCTACTCAAAGACTTTAAGTAATGTTGAAGGTAAATTGATTACCTTAGACTGGCTGGGAGCAACCAGTAATCCTCTCCCGACGTAGGGTCTGGAAGCGGATGCCCATCAACTATGAGTTGGAGAGATGGCCTCTCCCTACTGTGAGCTGACTTTGGGTCTTCTACTTTTGACATAAAATTTGGAGGTGGGTGCCCATCAACTGTGAGCTGAAGAGTTGGCCTCTTCCAACTGTGAGTTATCTTGGGGCTTCTTCTTGGATGGCTGAAAGTGACCAGCAATATGTTGCAAGTATATAATTTAGATAAAGGTCTTACCCGGTTGGCCATTGGCCGCTGACACAGAGTTGAAGCTGCTGAAGCTGAAATGAAGCCGTTGAGACTGTGATGATGCTGTTGAGGCTGTGACGAAGCCGCTGAGGCAAAGTTAAGGCCGTCGAGAGCCTTTTGAACCCCGGAGGGTGACCCAAGAGTCGTTGGGATAGGATCATGCTCGGGAGCTTTTAACCTCGGAAGGTGACCTGAGGGTGTTTGGACTAGGCTCAGGTGCTTTTTGAACTACGAAGGGTGACCCGAGAGTCACTGTGATGGAACCATGCTCGGGAGCTTTTAACCCCAGAGGGTGACCTGAGGGTGCTTGGACCAGGCTCAGGTGCCTTTTAACCCCGGAGGGTGACCTGAGAGTTAAGAGTCGTCAGGTGCCTTTTAACCCCGAAGGGTGACCTGAGAGTTGAGAGTCGTCAGGTGCCTTTTAACCCCGGAGGGTGATATGAGGGTGCGTGGACCAAGCTCAAGTGCCATTTAAACCCCGAAGGGTGACCTGAGAGTTAAGAGTCATCAGGTTCCTTTTAACCTCGGAGGGTAACTTGAGAGTTGAGAGTCGTCATGTGCCTTTTAAACTCGGAGGGTAACCTGAGGATGCATGGACCAGGCTCAGGTGCCTTTTGAACCCCGAAGGGTGACCTAAGGGTGCATGGATCAGGCTCAGGTGCCTTTTTTCTTTGTGCCAACGATCTTTATTTCCGACACTAGAGTCAGTCTCTGTTGCTGAGCTGGCCTCGAGCTCAGGTGCCGATGCTGGAGTCGGTCTTTAGTGTCGAGCTGGCTTCGGGCTTTGGTGCTGATGCTGGAGTCGGTCTTTGGTGCCGAGCTAGCCTCGGGCTTAGGTGCCAATGCTGGAGTCGGTCTTTCTGCAATGCATTCAAGTATTAATGAAAAGAAGCTTTTCTCAAAGTGTAGTGTACTTAGCTTTTGTAGCTTTTTGGCCTTTGCGTCATGTTCGATGACGCTAGGGGTTGGCATGGAGTCGAGACAGAGAGCTTTCTCCATCTTTTTCTGATGCTGGATCAAGGTATTTGCGGAGGCGAAGAAGACTATTCGAGAGTGGAGGAGAACCTGTATTGTTGGTCTCTTTTAGCATTAATTGAGCCCTGGCATTCAAGTACAAGGAAGGCCATAATGACCCCTCCACCCAACGTCCTCTCTTTATCCTCTTGCTGGCACCAAACTTCCTTCCCCTCATGCATAAAATCTTGTTTATTTAAGTTTGCATGGCATGGCACTGGGCTGGGACTTGGACCACGTCCTCCCCACCTCGCATAGCCAAGCCAGGACCTTACTTCTTGGAGGGAACCCAGTCAGAAAGATAGGTCAGGTGATGATGATGATGTGGAACTTGATGCAGATGGTTCGAAGGGAGAAAAAGTGGCCAGGGAGGAGTGATGATCAACTTCCTGTTGGCGGAAGATAGCCCCAGGATTGCTCGCCTCTTGTGAACTACGACTGTCCGAGTAGAAGAGGCTATCATTGTGAAGTATCTTTGGAGAAATTTGTCTCCTTCTGTTGATTTGGATACATCAGCCCGCTGGTAGTCTGCCCTCCAGGGAGTCATGTTGATTGTAATTAAAAAGTGCAGGTGCTCTTGCTTGGGGGATAGCTTTATGACTATGGTACTCATTGGTGAGCTTGATAGTATTCTTGCTAGGGAGCTTGAGCTTGATGTTGCTCTTGTAGCCTCCGAACAGCCACCACTAATGTTTGGTCTTGTTGATGGCGGCGAGCTGGTCCGCTTGAGTGGCTTGAAGTGGAGATGATGGTGGAGCAAAGAGCTGGCCTCATGTTATCTAGCTCGTTGAGGGTGCCCCCTAGCATGACTGACGGAAGCTTTTTGAGCTCTTATCGCCGCCGTCGCTTTGATCCACCATTTTGATCTAAAAGGGGACGAGGATCTGCAAGTTAGCATCGCTGACGATCCGTGTTTTGCCCTCCTTCCTGATGCGCCAATCTGTTGATGCCAAATCACCATCCTAGAACGTCTGCGAGCATCCGATTGCCTCCTCCAGCGAGCCTGGGATTCTTCAGCGAGCTTCTTGCACCTTGGAGCTTGCAAACAAGTCCCGGGGACCAGAGATTCCGACGGGGATCCTTCAATGCTTAAGTTAGTACTCTAGGCAACAGCCGTGAGCTTGAGGAAGCTCGAAAGAGAGAAGAAGAGAGAGGCTTAGAGTCGTGCTCTCTATGAGCAAGAATAAGTATTTAAGAGTGTGGTGAGTTATCAGTTACCTCGTCGAGGGTCCCTCTTACCCATTTTATTGATGCATGGAGTCTGTGAACTAGGGGCATGATCACTTGTCAGAGTATTTATGATGGTGGCAGCAATGGCAGCAATGTCAGGGCTTGCTTCTTAGTGGCATGTCAGAAGTGCAGGCCATGTTCCGTCAAATATGGATGGCTGCATAGTTGGCAGGTACTACTTGATTTGGACAGCTATTGTAGGCTGCTGCAGGGCGTGGCCGATTGTTATAGCGTTTACCAAACATGTCCCCCATGCCACCCTTCCGCTGTTCTGTGTGGATAGTGATGGAAGATAAAGTCAGGCATATGGACCTCAAAGTGTGGCTGCTGAGGCAAAAGATAAAATTATGGAGTTGAAGTTAGCTTTGTCCCTCGTGAAGTATTGATTATATAGTACGTGCATGGCACTGTTCATGCCCTTGGATGAGCTCCAGAGAAGGCCGTGAGTGAACATTTGCATGGCACTGTTTATGGCCAAGCACTGTTCATGGCCAAGGCTGAGGCTGAGGTGGCCGAGCACTGTTCATGGCCGAGGCCCAAGCATTGTTCATGGCCGAGGCTGAGGCTGAGGTGGCCAAGCACTATTCATGGCCAAGGCCAAGGCTGAGGTGGCCGAGCATTGTTCATGGTCGAGGCCGAGGCTGAGGTGGTCGAGCACTGTTTATGGCCGAGGCTAAGGCTGAGGAGGCCGAGCACTATTCATGGATGAGCACTGTTCATGGTTGAGGCCGAGGCTGAGGTGGCTGAGCACTGTTCATGGCCGAGGCCGAAGCTGAGGTGGCTGAGCACTGTTCATGGCCGAGGCCGAGGCTGAGGGGGTTAAGCACTATTCATGACCGAGCACTGTTCATGGCCGAGGCCAAAGCTGAGGGGGCCGAGCACTGTTCATGACCAAGGCCGAGGCTGAGGTGGCTGAGCACTGTTCATGGCCGAGGCCGAGGCTAAGGTGGCCGAGCACTGTTCATGGCCGAGGCTAAGGCTGAGGGGGCCGAGCACTATTCATGGCCGAGCACTGTTCATGACGGAGGCCGAGGCTGAGGTGGCTGAGCATTGTTCATGGCCGAGGCCAGGGGGCGAGTACTATTTATAGCCGAGCACTATTTATGGCCGAGCACTGTTCATGGCCGAGGCCGAGGCTGAGGGGGTCGAGCACTGTTTATAGCTGAGGCTGAGGCTGAGGGAGCCGAGCACTGTTCATGACCAAGGGGGTGTCTTGCTGAGGCCAAGGAAGTGTCTTTCCGAGACCGAGAGGATATCTTGCTGAGGCCGAGAGGGTATCTTTTCGAGGTCGAGGGGCTATTTTTTCAAGGCCAACTCCAGAAATGATTGATCTAACCTCGGTGAGATTATCGTTGCCCATTGGACTTATTGGCCCATCAAGGATCAATAGATTATAGCCGCCAACTTTGAGCCCCTCTAGCATTGATAATGACAATGGGGATAGGATGGAATTAAAATTTATTTGTTAATTAGTAACCAATATAATTTTTATGTCACTCTTAAATGCAACTAAAAAGGCTCTATATATTAAATTAAAAATACCAGCTAAAATATTTCAAATCTATGTCAAATGATTGCTCTAGTACTTTTTTGATAATTATAAATGGAGTTAAAATAATTTAAATTTAATTAAGATTATTATTACTGCATTATTTTTAACATTTATAAATACCACAAATTATAGCCATGACATTTTAGAATACCAAAAAAGCCTAAAAAAATACCATAAATGACATTTATAAGTACCTCAAATTATACTTCAATTGACATTTTTTGAAAGTATCAAAAAATAATGTCCAACATAACTTTAGGTGGTATTTTTCTAGTATTTGACAAAAATGTTAGCATTTTTTTATTTTTTTTAATATTTTTTGAATGCCAACAAAAATCATTTTCGTTGTATGTATGTGACATTATCTGCATATCTGCTTGCTTGTGCATGTATAAATCTTATTATTTTTTTAATTTAAATTCAAATAACTTGAACTTTTTCATGCACGTACCCTTACATATGTCCCATTTAGGTTGGATAACCATCCAAAAATACCATTTGTAGATATACGATTCAAAATCCTTTCTATTTGCATTTCTACTCTTGCGGTTAGCCACCCTTCTTTTATTATTGGAATCTAATCATGTAAAAAATAAATAAATAAATACCATTGCCTCAATAATAAAAAGTTGAATGCTCAAAGTTTTTAAACGGGGAAAACGATATGTAAGCATGCTGAGACTTCCCATTCGCAAGCAGTCTTATCAAAATTGTCCCAGCTAAACTATAAAGTTTCCACTTTTCAATTGTCTTACCCTTCTCGTTTTTATTTTTTTTAGTACAGACGGATGATCACATCAGTCTAGAATGAGTTGAACCCAAATATCAAAGTACAAAATTTATGACAGAATAATAGGGCATGGGTTGCCCTGCTTCTAGCTCCAAAAACCAGAATGATAGGCCACCCTGAAGGCGATCCAATCCACCGCTGAGTTGGCTTCTCGTCTTTGATCCTTGGTCAAGGATCTCTTAGTACAATCCACTAATTCCATTATGCATATTAAGTAGATATAAAATTAATGAGCCTTTTATAATCTTTGTTTGATGCTTCTTTCAATAGTTTCATATCAAAAAATTAAGGATTGATTGTATGGTTTATAACCAATTAAGGAAGATGGATAAATACTGATTGGATTTCTTTTGGACTGTGATAGCCCAAATTAGTATGGATCTTATTTGTCTTACTTTCTTATAACGAAACGGATTTGTGAGTTTGCAGGCTCAGATCGTTTTAACATGGTATCAGAGCCATGCACCAACCAAAAATACATGAGCTAAGTGCCACGCAGGATAAAATGCTACATTCATTGGATGAAAGTCACCTCTGAAATTCTAATATCAAAAAATTAAAAGTTAATTATATAATTTATAATTAGTTAAAAAAATAAATAATTATGCTTTTTTTTATAACGAAACGGATTTGAAAGTTTACGGTTCGGATCGTTACACTTTGTTGCAAGCTTTCTAGTGTCTCTTTTTTTTTCTTCTTTTTTTTTCCGTCCATTTTGCCTTTCTCTTTTTCCTCCTCCATTGGCTTTTAATTATAACGCGAATGGGTTTTGTTTTTTTTATTTTATTTTATTTTCGGGGCGTTTGTCATTATCGCAGCTTTTGTGGTTTTCTAGCTTTTGAGAGCTGTGGAAGATCACATTGGATATTGTCCATTTACCTCTTTGCACTTCACTTCCGTGTCCACTAAAAGAAAGGTTAGAAGAACTTCATTGGAAAAAAAAAAAAACACACACACACACACAAAACAAAAAACTAAAACAAGCTACTTTCTTAAAAATAAAAAGCTATTCAAGTAATAAGCTAGGAAACCTTTGTTCATATTTAACAAAAAAAAAAAAGAAGAAGAAGAAACTTAGCATCACAACCTTAAACATACTTCATTAGAAGCTCCTTCCCATTCTCCTCTACTGGGTACCAGTAGACGGAGGCCTTACGTTACAAACTAGGTTATTTAACACAAACAAAAGAAAAGAGACACACACCAGCTGGTCATCAAACCAGAGGAAAAGCAGCACATATAAGATACTACTCGATATAGGAGGAACCATGTAGAACACCTAATGGCTGAGAGAAGGTAGCTCATGCATGTCATGGCATATCATGCCTTGACGACGATATTCCAACGCTTCGCTGCATACTCGGTGAACTTCTTAATCTCCTTTTCACCATCGATGCAATGGTTATGGTTAAGGTCGTTCCTGAACACAGCGACCACGCCTTCAACTTAGCCCAATTTATTCCAAGAACGCTTAGTGCTTCTGCGAGCTCTTGCCCACTGATAAGACATCTCCGTTGAGGTCGACGCCTTTAAGCCACTCCTTGAACCGTTGCTCGGTCATCCGCGAGGAGGACGACCATCCGCGGAAGAGTCATGGAGGTTTGGGAAGTACTATGACTCACTACTGCGACCACGTACAAGGGGCTCAGGTAATCGATGGCCTTGGGACTAGAGACTACCTACATGGAATAATATTTATAAACAACGCTGGACCGAGCATACGATAGGTGGCATCAAACTTAACGTAGTGGCCAGTGAGGCCCACGTTAGCATTTATAATGGATGTCGGTGGCCCCAACCTGATTCCATCTTATCCAATTCGTATGACATACCTCTTATTACGTTATACAAGATCGGTGGCTTCTTGATGCACTTACCCAAGTTTATTCCTCCAAAAAAAAAGGAGAAGGAAATTTGGTGGCCTCCAGGTCACTCTAGAACTCAAAATACCATAAAAGAACCTGAAAACTAAAAAAGGTTCTGGTGTTAAGCAAATTAAATATTTTAGTTTAGGTAGACAATTGAAAACGATAAAAAATGGCTTATTCCCTGCAACTGATAATAATAGTTATTGATGTCCAAAATTAATCTTCTTATACCAACAAATGATATGCGTTCTGAATGAAATAGAAGGGCATCTTCTAGCCAAATTATTCATCTTTTTGCATAAGAAAAGAAGGGAGAGAATAAAGGATCTTAAGTTTTTCCATCAGAAAATATCCTTTGAAACTCAAGTAGCTGCCATAATAGAAAAGAAAAGAATCATAGAGCTTTAGAGCAAGTTACCCATAATCTAAGCAAAGAAAGAAAAATGTTTGCCTGTAAAGTCTTGGATTGCTTTTATAAACGTCTAAAAAAGTCATGATTGATATTGAACTCTTGCATTAGATGGTTTTGATAATCATAATCCCTAGTTGAATAGATCAATTGATTTCTTTTTGAACTAATTTTATACTAAGCAAGGAGAATCCTAATCAAAGTACAGTATATTGGTGATTCCAAAGAAGGAAATATTTTCAAATAAGACTGCTCCTTCGTATGGATGCTCACATATGGTTAGTGATCACTCCATGATGACCTCTAATTTCACCATGTCTTACTGTAGGATGAGCTAACTAAGTCAGACTAAATCACTTACCCCTGATTTTAGAGAATTAAGCTTAAGTTTATGCTCAAATTATAAAAGTAGCTCGAATCTTTACATGGCTGATATACCGTAGGCCTATGTGGCTATTTCTTAACAATCTAGTAATTTATGCAGGTTTTCTTTGAACTAAGCTCTACCAATCGAGATCAATGTTTGAACTTAAAGAAAGTTTGGCCAACGCTCAAACTTGAGAAAGCTTTGCCAATCAAGGTGAGCTTCAAGAGTAGTTGGAATATTTTGGGAATATCTCTTAGGTTAGTACCTGCAACTTATGCTTTGTGGGATATCCCTTGACCAAACTATAATCTACCATTACCCAACCTAGTTTTTAGGATGCTCTCCAAGGCCTTAGGTTGACTTACCCTTTGGGTGATCAAGATAAGGAATTCCAATTTTACCCAAAGCTAATGTGAGCTATTTAGGCAAAATTTTAGTGGCTGCTTTATCAAGTGACTAGGTCAAGCATTGCCACTCTTCAGCCGATCCTAAACATCACTAAGACTTTTAGATCGGTCTTTAGTAACTAATTTTATTTTATCATAGCTTAAATTGGCTTAAGTTAGCCAAACTCTTTAGGTTAGCCTATTTTAGTTAAATTGGCCTTAAATCTTCAAATCAAGCATATTGTTTATGTCAACCTTGATTTTGGTCATATCAGCCTTGACTCTTTAAGTCATGCTTGATTCTTTAGATTGTCTTTTATTTCAGTTAAGTTGGCCTTAATTCTTCAAGTTGTGTTTGAATCTTCATGACAACCATGACTTTGGTCAGGTCAGCAAACTCTTCAAGTAGGCCTTGATTTTAGTCAGATCACCGACTCTTTAGGATAACTTTGATTTTGGTCAAGTGGTCTTGACTCTTTAGGTAAGGCTTGATTCTTCAAGTCAACATTGACTCGTTAGATTAGCCTTGACTTTGTTAAATTAACTTGATTCTTTAAGCCATACTTGATTCT
Source organism: Calamus simplicifolius (assembly GCA_900491605.1). NCBI lineage: Eukaryota > Viridiplantae > Streptophyta > Magnoliopsida > Arecales > Arecaceae > Calamus > Calamus simplicifolius. Next base: position 9,982 of record UESW01002277.1, read on the forward strand.
TTAGGTCGGCTTTGACTTTGTTAAATTGACCTTGATTTTTTAAGTCGACCTTAATTCTTCAAGTTGGGCAATTTTGATCAACTTAACTTTAACTCTTCAAATGAACTAATTTAGGTCATCAGTCTTAGTTCTTCGGATAAGTTGATTTAGATCATGAGTTACAACTCTTTAGGTTAGCTAATTTAGCTCATCAATTATAACTTTTTCAATATTGATTTAGCTCATAAAATATAACTCTTCTAGTTGGCTAATTTAAATCATCAGTCTATATTTTCAGGTCGGCCTTGACTCTTTAAGTTAGCCTTGATTTTAATCAAATAAATGTTGATTCTTTGGATTGTTGTTGACTTTTCATGTTAGCTTTGACTTTGGTCAGTTTAGTCTTGACTCTTTACCTCATACATAATTCTTTAGATTAGCCTTAACTTTGGTTAGATTGGCTTTATTGCCTTTATTTTGTCATGCTTGATTCAATTTAAGTCAGCCTTAAGTTTGGTCAAGTCACATTAATATGCAATCATGCTTGGTTCTTTAGGATGGCTATGATTTTGGTTAGGTTGACTTTAATTCTTCATTCTAAGCTTAATTCTTCATATCGATTTTGATTATTTGGGTCAAACTTGATTTTGGTCAATCGATTAATTTTAATCATCAGCCTAATTCTTTAGGTCGATCATTTTGAGACATTAGCCATAACTCTTCAGGTTGATTGATTGGGTTATTAGCTATAGCTCTTTAGGTTAGTTGATATTCGTCTAGCACTTTTAATTGACTGATTTAGATCATTTGTCTAGCTCTTCAGATCAGTTGCTTTAGCTTATTAGATATAGCTTCTTAGGTATTTTGATAAGTTTCTCTTCTATCTCAAACATACTTTATAACTATTTTTGATCAATCTTAGTGTGGCTCATCTCTGCTTGAGTGTTGCTTAGTCCTTAATTTTTTTTTCGTAATTCTATTTATGGCACTAATCTATTGACATCTAAAATTGGTCTTCATATGTCATATATGAAATGTGTTCTTTCTTAAATAGTAGGGTACCTTTTAATTGAATTATTCACTTTTTTGTATGAGAAAAAAAGAGAGAAGAATTTTCTGATACTCAAGTCAGCCATAGTTGATAAAAAAAAATCTCAGGGTTCTAGAATGAACTATCAAGTTCTTGAACTATTTTTATAGACATATAAAAGGATCATAATGGAGCAGCTCTTGCATTGGATGCCTCTATCAATCATGATCCTTGATGTGGAGGAGATCAGTGATTTTGAAAGGAAACCTTTTTCACTAAGGCTTTCTTCCATTACATGAGCGTCCACGTGATGATTAATCATTCTGTGATAGCTTCTGATACGATCATAGGATAAGTTAATCATATTGAAACCATATCTATAATAATAAAAAAAAAATAAATTCTTAATATCTAGCATTGAGATGCTAGCAATTATGTACAGCCGTATCAAGAAATAGTGCAGCATTTCTTCAGGTTACGACGGTAACTTAAACAAACTCCCCATTTATGATCCCAAAGCGATATAAAAGTCTGTACAAGTACGGACTTGAGGAGAATAATTTTGTTCAGCGAAATAAAAGGTCACATGCGTGGATTCTCCATTTAGAAAATGACAGCATTTAATGATCATAGTACGGATGTATGACCTCCAAATTGCCCAAGTCTTCGGGAACTTTAGAGCAGAGAGAAAATGCGACGACAAAAACCGAAAGTTGCCCGCTTAACCTTTTACAAACGAAGACGGGATGGAACTGGAAGCCTTCAGCTTCCAATTAATAAAGGACGAAGCATGTCAGCAGTTTCTATTACAGTTTGGGCCACAGGAATGCTTTAGTTTTCTTGGCAAGCATAGATTTCAATGATTAGAATTTAGAACATAGATAAACGAGAGAGAGTTGAAAATAAAATATTTAAGCAAGTAAAAAAAATGAAAAATCAGATACGAGAATTTTCCTTTAACCACACATTGGCCACTTTGTTCTTCTGAACCTCTGGTTTATAATTTGTGCTTTTCTACTCCACCATCCATGCTTTTTCTTATATATATATAGCTTTCGCTCTATGGCTTGGGAACAAGGTTGGTTAGCATCTAAGTGGTAATCTTCAGTCTAATGAATCTACAAGATAGTCTTGCATAAAAATCAGAGTGATCTCTATGAAGACCCTTCGACGCTTAAGTCGGTAAAAATCTTCAACAATTAAAAAGAGAAGAAGGTTCTCCCAGAAGGACGCTGCAATCCTCTCTGCCTCGATCTATATATAAGCATCAGAAGCATACCTAGGGGGGTCTTGGGCATGGTATTTACGTGCCGCTGAGATGGTAAGTTATTACCTAATTTTTTGGGCACATTTTACGGAGTTAATGCGATTGAAATTCCATCAATTATGGGATCGATAACTGATAAGCCTTATCGGGAGTTCAAAACACTGTTAATCACGGTTGGAGGGTCACATTCGGCTTCCGTTTCCGTTTAAGGAGAATTACTTCGAAACTTCTGTAATTAGGGCAGTTCATCCTCCATAATATTTGGCGTGGTATTCGGCGTGGTATGAGGTGGCAATAATGCTCAAGCTGAGGTATGGAGATTGTTGATGCCAAATCACCTTTTTTGACCATTTATGAGGGAACAACATCCTTCTTTTCCTTTTGTGGACAATTATTGGTCCAAAGTGCCATCACCTAATAGGGAATGAATGGTGAGGTCAGGTCTCATCAGATGTGATGGTCGTATGGGCTGCGCCGGCTCTAGGTCGGTGTTGACATTGAAGGCTGAGGCCGATTCTGGCGACAGCCGAGATCGATTCTAGCATCGGTGCTGACTCTAGCATCGATGCCAAGACTGATGCTGGTGTCAATGCCGAGACCGACGCTGGCGTCGGTGTAGATACCAACTCTAGCATCGATGCTGAGATTGAGACTGACTCTGGCATCTATGCTGAGATCGAGACCGACTCTGGCTGTCTGTCAAACTATAGCTCCATTAGTCGATCGCGTCGTCAACTTGGACGTGGCTTGATTAGCCACATCGGAGTTAACTCGGCCCTCATTGCCATGTAGATCAATGTGATGATGATTTTACCTTGCATCACATGCCCCCCCCCCCCCATTTTTTAGTTCGAAGCGTAGGTTTGGGCATAGGGAGTAGAGTCTCTAGATGGCTTTGTTCTCTACTAGCAATAGTAATTGAGATTGCTCAGTTACGCCGAGGCCTGCAATAGCTTGGTCTCGCTGAGGTTCTTCGATAACTCAATCCTGCCGAGGCTTCGACTGATCAATCAATGAGCTCTGTTCCCAATGTGGGTTTGCCATCCGATTATGTCAATTGGCCTATCAGAGAGTTATATTTCTCGTGTCACATGCCCCCTTATAGTCAACACTCTGCTTTGATTCATGCTTTGAAAACCAAAAATGGCTGCTTACATTTAAATCACGAACGCTGAGATCAAGGGAGGGCGCCTTTACTTAGCTTCACATGCAAGGAGAGACTCCTCATATACCCGATGAGGCGGCTAAGAGGGCGACACGTGGTCGATCTAAAGATTGAAAAGTATCTATCTACTTGGGCGAGGAGAGATTCTTCAGTTTCCCACCCCGAGGAACCCAGATGGACGACATGTAGCCCAATCAGGGGTCAAAGTATGGCAGCCAACGAGCTTTGGTTCCTGAGTTTTCTCCTGGTTAATGGCTTATGTTCTCCATTCGACGACTATAAAAGGGAGGAAAAGAAAACATCATCTGCAAACGAAGGGTTCTTTTCAGTTGAGAGTGAGTTTAGGAGAGTTTACTCATGTCGTCGTCTGAGGCAGAAGAGTTGGCCTTCCTCTTTAAGATTCAGCTTGGGCTTGAGAGTTCGGATGAAGAAATTGCTGAAAAGCAGAATGTCCATGGGGGGCCGAAGAACAACTCTGTCGTATCCCATAGGGCCATGGATGAGGTACCACAAGAGATAGATCTGAAGTCTCTTTTTCAACACACAAGTGTGAGAAAGAAGAAGAGGAAAGGTGGAGGGCATAGAGGTCATACTGGAAACGCAAAAAGAGCGTTCTTGTATAACTTCCTCAGGCTTTCCATAACCTAATGGTCATTGTTGCTGATCCACCAAAGGAGATGCATGAAGATTTATCTGGCATCCTCCTCATCAAGGATGGGAAGCTGAAAGAAAGCATTTTCATTTTTAACTTCTTTTCATACCTTTGTCCCAAGTTTTGAAGTTTGCCATCCAACAGAGTTTGAGGGCGATCTTCATGATCTTTTGAAGATGGAACATTGTTGTTGCAGTAGCTGCAAGAAACTCTTATTATGTAAAATTTTCTTTGTAAGTGTTGTAATGCACTCGTAACACCCTGTAACATGACATTCTAAATGAATGAAGCTTTCTTTTTCAATTGTACATTCTTTTTACCGAATGTTTGTCGCTTCAGTTAACTAGGTAGCATGACATATAGATCCACTCAACCTTACTGAGGCACGATCTAGTTCGGGCATGCCGAGGTTAGATTTCTTGGGCTGACCAAGGCATAAAAAATATTCAGACTTGCTGAGATATAAAATTTTTCGATTAGCCATGCCGAAGTTCGGAGGAACAGATGCTTAATTTTGCTAAGCCTTAGAAAACCCCAACCAGCCTCACTGGAGTTCGAAGAAATGAGTACTTAGCTTTTTACTTGCCAGCCATAGTTAAATTCGATCGATTTCACTGATTTTCACAAGGCACTCGGCCGTGCCGAGACTCCAAGAGCCTTTTTACTTGGCCTTGCCAAGGTATGGAAAATGCTCAGCCATGCCGAGGTTTGAAGAAAGCTCTGGTCGCTATGCCGAGGCCCGAAAGATCTTTTACTTGGCTCTGCCAAGGTACGAAGAATGAGCCATGCCGAGGTTCGGAGAAAGCTCCGGTAGACTGTGCCAAAGCCCGAAGGATCTTTTACTTGGCACTGCCAAGGTACAAGGAATGCTTGACCATACTGAGATTTGAAGAAAGCTTCGGTCGGCTGTGCCAAAGCCTAAAGGATATTTTACTTAGCCCTGCCAAGATACAAAGAATTCTCGACCATGCCGAGGTTTGGAGAAAGCTTTGATTGGTTGTGCCAAGGCCCAAAGAATCTTTTACTTGGCCCTGTCAAGGTATGAAGAATGCTCGGCCGTGCCAAGGTTCAGAGAATGCTTCGATCGGCTATACCGAGGCCTAGAGGATCTTTTACTTGGTCCTGCCAAGGTAAAGAGAATGCTCGGCCATGCTGAGGTTTGGAGAAAGCTTTGGTCGGCTGTATCGAGGCTTGAAGAATCTTTTACTTGGTCCTGCCAAGGTACGGAGAATGCTCGGCCGTGCCAAGGTTCGAAAAAGCTTTGATCGGCTATGCCAAGGCTTAGAAGATCTTTTACTTGGCCTTGCCAAGGTACAGAGAATGCTCGACCGTACCAAGGTTTGGAGAAAGCTCTGGTAGGCTATGCCAAGGCTCAGAGGATATTTTACTTAGCCCTGCTAAGGTACAGAGAATGCTCGATCATGTCAAGGTTCAGAGAAAGCTTTGATCGGCTGTGTCAAAGTCCGAAGGATCTTTTACTTGGCCCTGCCAAGGTACGGAGAATGAGACCCGTAGGTCAATGATTGGGCGAGACTTTCCTTTCATCAATAACTCAAGGAAGATGATCAAAAAGGAGGTATCTAAATTAAAGAATGAAGCTTTATTACAGCAAGCAAAATGACTTGGTTTAAATGTACTTATTGGTGATATATTCAAAGGTTGTCTGCATTCCATGTTCGAGGAATAGCTCTTCTGTCTAGATCTTGAAACTTGTAGGTGTCGGGTTTGATGACCTCCGCAACTTTATAGGGGCCTTTCCAATTTAGGGCCAGCTTTCTTTGCTCCGTCGGCTTGGAAACTAAAGCTTTGCGAAGCACAAGGTTGTCTGGGAGGAATAATTTTTCCTTGACTCGAGAGGAGTGGTAGTGAGCCATACGCTGCTGGTATGCGGCCATTCGGACTCGAGCTTTTTCTCTGACCTCTTCTATCAAGTCAAGATTGGCTCGGAGCTGCTCATCATTCGACTCCTTTGAGCAGCTTTCAACCCTCGGTGAAGGTAGTCCACTTCAACATGAATGACACTTCAGTGCCAAAGGCCATCCTAAATGGGGTCTCACTAGTAGGGATTCTCTATGTCGTCTGGTAAGCCCAGAGGACGTGATGAAGTTTATCTGCCCATCTACCTCATGCTTTGTTGAGCTGGGACTTGATTCCTTGCAATAGATTTTTATATGACTTTCGCTTTGCCATTGGTTAGCATGTGACCGATCGAGCTAAGCCGATGACTGATGCCATGGTCTTCACATAATTTTTGAAACTTCGGATTGTCGAACTGTTGGCCATTGTCAGTGATGATGGTATGCGAAAGATCAAACCGGCAGATGATCAACCTCCACACAAAATTCTTGACTCAAGCTTTAGTTATCTGGGCGATTGCCTCGGTCTTGACCCACTTAGTGAAATAGTCAATTGCCATGAATAGAAATTTCCTCTACCCTGTAGCAAAGGGAATGGGCCGAGGATGTCCATGCCCCATTTGGCGAAGGGCTAGATAGATGTGATGGGCGTTAGTTGCATAGAAGGAAGCCTTTAAATGTTGGAGTGCCGTTGGTATGAGTTGCAGGCTCGGATAAGATCATCGGAATACTTTTGCATAGTCGACCAATAATACTCCTGATGCAATACCTTATGGCATAGGGCTCGGCCACCCAATGATTACCGCATATGCCCTCATAAACCTTCCGTAAGGCATAATCGGCCTCTCATGGCCAAAGACATTGAGCAGCGGCATGAAGAAGGAGCACTTGCATAACTGATCATCATGCAAGACATAATGAGATGCCTGCAATTTCAGTTTTCTTGCATCCTTTCTGTTCGTTGGAGGGATCCGTCTTTAAGGTACTTAAGAATTGGGTCGAACCAAGATGGTTCGGTCTTGACTTGCATCACCTGATGCAGGACCGATTCGCATGAAATAATTTTTTTTCTATTTTTTAATGATTAATAATTGTAATTGATTATTCTCCCAAAGTAATAGCCTAAGAGGGATTCAGGAAAATTTATAGTAAATCCGTACGCGAAACAATTCCTAAAAAATAAGGAAGAAGGACCGCCGAGGCTAAGAAGCCCCGGTAGGGCTTCCTCTCCTACAATAAAGTTACTAGTAGATTAGAGGGGTGTACCTGGTAAGAGGGAGAAGATCAAAGTGTTGAAGGGGTTGCTTGCCTAGCGGATGCCCTAAATGACCAAGCCTTGAGCCCACAGATCTGCGGCCAAGTATCCGCTATCCTAGATAACGATCGCCTTGAATCCTGGTTTGTGGCTACTGAGGGATCAGCAAGATCACCATACAAGGGTTAAAGAATCATAGAAAAATTTAGAATAGAGGCAAAGAGACAAGGAAGGAGTAGAGAAAAGGAGAGGTCGGCCAAGGTTTCTCCTGGAGACTTGGGATGTTGGCACACGCAGGAGGAGGGAAACAAGAGCACCAGAGAACCAACTAACAAAAATCACAATAACTCAAAACTTGGATTGATTGATTAATAATAAAAGATACATCATTCTACAAGAGGGTCTCTTTTATAGAGCAAGAGACTTGGGGCCCAAGAAAAGACAGATATGGAAAGAGAGAAAAGAAAAAAAGGCACCCTAATCAAATTTGGCATGAAATCTGCAGCATCCAGATGAGGAAGGTGATCTTCTAGATGCAATCAGCGGTAGCTGGATTCGGCATGAAATGTGGCGTCCAGATGAGGCAGGTGATCTTCTAGATATGATTGAGATGCAATCAGCGGCAGCTTAATTTGGCATGAAATCTGCAGCGTTCAGATAAGGAAGGTGATCTTCTAGATGCAATCAGCGGCAGCTTAATTTGGCATGAAATCGGCATTGGCCAGATGAGAAAAATGATCATCCAGATCAGGAAGGTTGCTTGCTCTGCTAGGTGGCATGTGGCTGCTTGAAGTAGTGTGGCACCAACTTGAATTTAGCAGCTGCTCTGTCTGACTGTGATGGCCTTGTCTTCTGCTCAATACTGATGTCTCCTCTTGTAAGCTGATGAACTTACTACAGGACTCACATTAAAATAAACTGAACTGGATAGGACTCAATTTAGAATAAAATGAACTGGACGGGACTCAAAATAAACTAAACTTTATTTCCAACTCAAGACTTGAATCATAACTAATCAGATATCCACAGAGGGTTAAGAATCCTCTGCTTGATCTGGTGCCCGCACCAATTCTCTCGGGGTGGGAAGAACTCGACCCCGTCGAGTATGGGTCATTCTGGCTCTGGTATCTCTCTAGTAGGTCTGGGTCGAGGTGTTGCAAATCCTCTCGAGTAATCCATGAATCGTCAGATTCGGGGCGACCCTGCCATCGGACCAGGTAGCGTTGATAACCGCGGTTTCGGATCGTAATGGCTTGATCATCTAGGATACGCTCGATCCGCTCTCCTCGCTCAGGTAAAATTGGTGGTGGACACTCTTGGGTAGGTTCGCTCATGAAAGGAGCGTTAGGTCCAAAGTACTCACTAGGAATCGCGGTTCCCTATATTCTACTAGGTCTGCAATATTGAAGGTAGAGCTAATGCCCCAATCCGAGGGCAGATCTAGCACATAGGCATTGGGTCCTACCTTCTCTATTATTTTAAAGGGACCAGCTCCGTGAGCGTGAAGTTTCTTAACGGTACCTGGTGGGAACCGTTCAGGCCTAAGCCTAACCATGACATAATCCCCTACACCGAACTCTTTGGCTCTTCTTCGGGAGTTAGCCAGTCTTTTATAAGTTTCATTACTTAGATTTATTTTCTGGCTAATGTCCTTATGTAAGTCTTTGATATGCTGTGCAAATGCTTGTGCGGACTCTGAGACTCGTGTGTGGAGGGATAAAGGAATTAGATCAAGTGGACGATTAGGCTTGTACCCATGGACTATCTCAAATGGACTCTTGCCCGTGGACCTATTCACTGAGCTATTGTAGGCAAACTTGTACAAGGCAGTAATAAATCCCACGTTCCTAGGTGTTCGCCTACAAGGCACCTAAGAAGGTTTTCTAGACTACGTTCACCACTTCAGTTTGCCCATCCGTTTGGGGGTGAAAGGCTGTGGAAAAATTAAGTTTGGTCCCTAACAGATGCCATAGCATTTTTCAAAAGTAGCTGGTGAACCTAACATCCCTATCAGAAATAATGGTCTTAGGTAGGCCATGGAGCTTGACCATGCTGTCTAAGAAAAGTTGGGCTACCCTAAACGCGTCAAAGGTTTGCGAACAAGGGATGAAATGAACATCTTAGAGAACTTATCGACCACTAAAGATGGAGTCATGCTTCTTCTGGGTTTTAGGTAATCCTAGAATGAAGTCCATACTGAGGTCTTGCCAAGGACGATCAGGCACTGGCAAAGGAGTATATAGACCGGTGTTCTGCTTCTGCTATTTTGCAACGGCACAAGTTCGACATCGGGCTATTATCAGGGCAACGAGCCTTTTTAATCCTAGCCAGTAAAATTGGTCCTCTATCGCTAGAATAGTCTTATCTCTTCCAAAATGACCAGCTAATCCCCCAGCATGTGTTTCCCAGACTAGGAATTCTCTAAGTGACGTTCTAGGGATACAAAGTCTATTGCCCCTAAAAAGGTAACCATCCTGGATGGTATAATCTCCACTGGTACTGGATGGCCCTAGCTGAAGGATCTTATAAATTTCACCAAAGTCATGACAGTCTCATACTCATCTTTTATCTGGTCGAATCCTATAACTTGGTGCTAACAGTACTCAACAACAAAGACTTACGGCTTAGGGCATCTGCTACCTTATTTTCTATACCGGCACGGTGTTTCAGGACAAAAGTGTATGCCTGAATGTATTCAACCCATTTGTCGTGCCTACAATTTAGCTTCTTTTGGGAGTTCAGAAATCGAGTGCCTCATGATCAGAAAATAAGACAAACTCCTACGGTAGTAAGTAATGTCTTCAATACTTAAGGGCTTGTACTACCGCATAGAATTCCTTATCATAGGTGGAATATCTAAGTTTAGCTTCATTTAGTTTTTCACTAAAGAAAGTTATGGGGTGATTTTCTTGGCTTAACACTCCACCTATGCCTACTCCCGATGCGTCGCACGCAACCTCAAACATCTTAGAAAAGTCTGGAAGTCTAAGTATGGGTGCATGAGTATCCTTTAAGCTCTAGGAAGGCCTTATTAGCTGACTTAGTCCACTCAAAATTACCCTTCCTAATACAATCAGTGATGGGTGCGACGATGATGCTAAATCCCCTAATGAATCTCCTATAAAAGGTTGCTAGGCCATGGAAGCTGCGGACATCGGGACGTTCATGGGTACCGGCCACTCTACGATCGACCTAACCTTTTCAGGATCCGCTGAAACACCTTCTGGGGTTACCACAAAACCTAGAAAGATAACTCTATGCGTCATGAAATCATACTTCTTAAGGTTTGCATATAGGCTATTCTCTCTAAGGGTCTGACAGATTAATCTGAGATGGTTAAGATGGTCCTCTTTGGTCTTGCTATAAATTAATATATCATCAAAATAGACCACTAAGAATTTTTCCGTGTACTCTTTCAGGACCTGGGTCATGATTCTCATGAATGTGCTAGGTGCGTTTGACAGCCCAAAAGGCATCACGATCCACTCAAACAGACCATCTCTAGTCTTAAATGCAGTCTTCCACTCATCCCCTGGTCTAATTCTAACCTGATGGTAGCCACTCTTAAGGTCTATTTTGGAAAAGATAGTGGCACCCGCTATCATGTCCAACATGTCATCTAGTCTGGGGATAGGGAACCTATACTTGATAGTGATTTTATTGATGGCCCTACTATCCATGCACATTCTCCAGGTACCATCCTTCTTAGGGGTTAATAGTGCAGGAACTGCACAAGGACTTAAGCTCTCTAATGAAACCTTTCCTAAGTAATTCTCCAACTTGTTTTTGTAGTTCTTGATGCTCAGTGGGATTCATCCTATAATGGGAAGGTTTGGGAGGGTGGATCCAGGGATCAGGTCAATGGCATGTTGGATGTTTCTCAGGGTGGTAACTGATCAGGCAATTCTTCAGGGAAGACATCCTTAAACTCCTCTAGGATCTCAATTACTTCTGGGGGTTGTTCCTTTTGGACTGATTCATAGATCTCTTTAGTGGTCAAAATCCAAATAGGATTATCCTCAGTGATGTCCTTTTCTAATTCCTTAGCTTTAATCAGATTAACCCTTGGCTTGCTATCCTTAAGGTTGCTAGATCCTTTCTTGATTGGGTCCCTAGGTGGAGTTGGATGTATCACATACTTGTTTCCATTGTGTTTAAAAGAGCAGATGTTGGATCGACCAAACAAGGTGGCATCATGATCGTAAAGCCAAGTCGACCTAATATAATACTACTAACACCCATAGGAATTACATCGCACCAGACCTTTTCCTCATAATTTTGCAATTTGATTAGTATTTGGCATCTGGACTTGATTGGAATAGAGGTGGAATCTACCCACGAGACCTTATAGGGACTAGGATGGGGAACTGTGGTCAATCCTAATGACTTAACTGTATTGGTAGAGACGGCATTGACACAACTCCTGCTATCCACTATGATCTTGAGCACCCTATCCCCTATCTTAACAAAAGTCTGTAGGATGTTTGTCCTACGCCAATCTTCCTGGTCCTTAGTTTGAGTCTGGGTCAAGATACATCTAACCACTCCTAGTAGGTCTTCAGACTCAAATGTTTCCTCCTCTCCATCGTACTCATCTATCAGATGGGTATCGGTCTCATAGACCTCTCCCTCAGGCTCAACTAGGGACTCGGATTCAGTCTCAGATAACTCATCTATATGAAGGGATCTGACTGGGCACTGGCTGATCATATGTCCCGGTTTGTTGCATCTAAAGCATTTGATCTGGGGTTGGAATTTCTTTGGACCTCTACAGATTTGCCCTTATCCTCTCTCTGGGTATAGGGGTACTATTCTGGGGTCGACTCAACTCAGTTCGGCTTGTACTGGTCGGCTAGTGTTGGGTCGACTCGGGACAGTCTGGCGGGGGTCTGAGTACTGGGTAGGTCTGGACGACTAGGATAGGCCTGCTAGATCCTGGATATGGGCTAGGGCTCTTGGTAGCCTCTGATCTACGATAGGGTGGTCCTCTCTGAAAATGTTCATAATCCTAGCAACTTGGTAAGCTTCTTCTAAATCGTGTACCCTTCTTAGGTAGAGTTCTCTTTGAATATCTGCTCTCAGGCCATACCTAAACTTGGATAGGGTGACTTCCTCAGACTGAACGATATTACACCTCATGGTATACTCTTGGAATGAGCAATGTATTCATTCACAGTTTTACTACCCTGAATTAATCCCTGCCACTGGTCCAATAGGCTCTGTTCATACGATGTGGGGACATAATTGGACCTAAGTCTAGCCTTCATGGCGTGCCAGATGACTATGGGGTCTCTACCCTCTAATAATTGCCTTCGCTCTAAAGTGGCCCAGTATAACCTAGCCTGTCGTACTAACTTGAGCTTGGCAAACTTAAACTTACGCTCTTCAGACATATCGTACCAGTCAAAGTACTGGTCCATCCCTTCCTCCCAATCTAGGTAGTCCTTAGGGTCCATAGAGCCATCGAAAGTAGGTGCTTCAAGTCTGACACTTCTAAGGGCTCTTTCTTCTTGGTCTACTGCCTCATGATTGGGTCTCCTAGGGAGGACATCTAGGACTGGATCAGGTCGAAATGGTCTCCTAGGGTTTGGCCTTATGTAGAGGTCAAGCTGTTGGGCTCTCCTAGGATGAGGTGGGGTCTCATGATCAGACTCAGTGTGGGGCTCACGGGCTTCTTCTAGGATGCCCAACCTAGTTTCGACTTGATCGAACCTGGACCCTAATCTAGCCTTAGATTGCTTGATGTCTTGGTTCATTGGGCTAGTTGTTCAGTGATGATCCTTAAGTGATCATCAATGTTTTGATTAGCCATGGGTTCAGCCTGTAATGGAGGTGGTGACGGGCGAAAAGATGCTCCTGATCTAGTGCACATGCAAGCACAATCAAGCATACAAGACTCAGACTGACTCGGACTATGGTATGCTAGATCTAGTCATCCAGAGTAAAGGATTTGGCTTAATGCAAGCCAATCTAACAGTAACTCTTCAATTGACTAGTTGGGACAGGTGGAAGGGGGGAGGCTCGTCCCGCAAATTGCAAGTGCCTAATTAGAATAATCCCAACACTCGCTTAAGTCGTTTGACATTTGACCTCCCTTCTAGACACCAATTTCAGAGCACACGCCAGATTGATTTGTACTAGCCTCCTCCAGTACACTAAACCGACTGTTGGTGTCCCTAGCCCTCTAGGGCAAATGTCAATTAAGTTGCTACTCAGTTTTAGATTAGAGGCTTGGGAGTGGTTGTTTTGGGCTAAGAAAGGGGTCTCAATCCCTCCCTTATCTGACATCAATGAAAGCCCTTAAGAGTAATTTAATGCAGATGAATGACATGTAAAACACAAACCCTAATCTAGAAATCTATAAATAGTAATAAATCTCAAATTTCACATATCGAATTAAATCCTTAAAATTAATAAAATCTCAAGAATTTTCATATTTTTTTATGAGTAATCAGGCATGCAATTAATTCACAGATTGAATTAAATTCTCAAAAAATAAAAAAAAACTTTAAATTATAACGAATCTAGAGAAATAAATTTATAATTTTTTGATGTGTATGCAGGCAGAAATAATTCAATTAACAGATAATATACTGATAATAACATGAATTAAAATTAAGCCCTAACTATGCTCTGATACCAAACTGATGCAGGACCGATTCTCATGCAAGTATTTTTTTTTAATGATTAATAATTGCAGTTGATTATTCTCCCAAAGTAATAGCTTAAGAGGGATTCAAAAAAATTCACAGTAAATCCGCACGCGAAATAGTTCCTAAAAAATAAGGAAGAAGGACCGCCGAGGCTAAGAAGCCCGGTAGGGCTTGCTCTCCTTCAATAAAGTTACTAGTAGATTAGAGGGTATACCTAACAAGAGGGGAAAGATCAAAGTGCTGAAGGGGTTGCTCTGCCTGGCGGATGCGCCCTAGATGATCAAGCCTTGAGCCCATGGATCTGCGGCCAAGTATCCGCTGTCCTGGATGACGATCACCTTGAATCCTGAATTCGTGGCTACTGAGGGATCTGCAAGATCACCATACAAGGGTTAAAGAATCATAAAAAATTTAGAATAGAGGCAAAGAGACAAGGAAGGAGTAGAGAAAAGGAGAGGGCGGCTAAGGTTTTTCCTGGAGACTTGGGATGTTGGCACGTGCAGGAGGAGGGAAACAAGAGCACCAGAGAACCAACTAACAAAAATCACAATAACTCAAAACTTGGATTGATTGATTAATAATAAAAGATACATCATTCATACAAGAGGGTCTCTTTTATAGAGCAAGAGACTTGGGGCCCAAGAAAATACAGATATGGAAAGAGAGAAAAGAAAAAAAGGTGCCCTAATCAAATTTGGCATGAAATCTGCAGCGTCCAGATGAGGAAGGTGATCTTCTAGATGCAATCAGTGGCAGCTGGATTCGGCATGAAATCTGTGGCGTCCAGATGAGGCAGTGATCTTCTAGATATGATTGAGATGCAATCAGCGGCAGCTTAATTTGGTATGAAATCTGCAGCGTCCAAATGAGGAAGGTGATCTTCTAGATGCAATCAGCGGCAGCTTAATTTGGCATGAAATCATTGACCAGATGAGAAAAATGATCATCTAGATCGGGAAGGTTGCTTGCTCTGCTAGGTGGCATGTGGGCTGCTTGAAGTAGGTGTGGCACCAACTTGAATTTAGCAGCTCCTCTGTCTGACTGTGATGGCCTTGTCTTCTGCTCCAATACTGATGTGTCCTCTTGTAAGCTGATGAACTTACTACAGGACTCACATTAAAATAAACTGAACTGGATAGGACTCAATTTAGAATAAAATGAACTGGATGGGACTCAAAATAAACTAAACTTTATTTCCAACTCAAGACTTGAATCATAACTAATCAGATATCCACAGAGGGTTAAGAATCCTCTGCTTGATCCTGGTGCCCGCACCATCACTTGGTTGGCATCTGCTATGCTGGACTTCTTAAGGACCTCTGGGTGGAACTTTCGCTCGAGATTCATGGAGTCTGTGGTTGCTCTCTTGCAATTGGCCATTGAGGAAAACGTCCTTCTTGTTTGAACCTTGTCTCCTTTATTACAAGTTTTAATGGGACTTAAGGCCCTTCCTCTAGCGCTAATCTGATGTTGTTGGCTTCCATTCTCCGGCTTGGGGATGAGGTTGGTTAGGATCTGAGTGGTGATCTCCTGTCTGATGGACCTGCAAGACAGTCTTCATACAAGAAGCATAGGGGGTGGTCCCTATAGAAGACTCTCCGATACCCAAGTCAGTAAAAACCTCCAGCAATTAGAAAAGAAGAGAAGGCTCTCGCAGAAGGATGCTACAATCCTCTTTGCCTTCAGCTATGTGTGAGCGTCAGAAGCATACCTGGGGGTCTTGGGACGTAGTATTTATGTGCCGCTGAGATGGTAAGTCGTTACCTGATTTTTTGGACGTGTTTTA
Source organism: Calamus simplicifolius (assembly GCA_900491605.1). Lineage (NCBI taxonomy): Eukaryota > Viridiplantae > Streptophyta > Magnoliopsida > Arecales > Arecaceae > Calamus > Calamus simplicifolius. Next base: position 25,625 of record UESW01002277.1, read on the forward strand.
GGGAGTTGATGTAATTGGAATCCTATTAATTATGGGATCGGTAATTGATCAGGCTTATCAAGAGATCGAAATGCTGTTAATCACGGTCGGAGGGTCACATTTGGCTCTCATTTTCGTTTAAGAAATATTACTCCAAAACTTCTGTGATGAGGGCGGTTCATCCACCATAATATTTGGCATGGTATTCAGTGTGGTATAAGGTGGCGATGATGCTCAAGCTGAAGTATGGAGATTGCTGACGCCAAATCACCTTTATTGACCATCTGTGAGGAAACGACATCCTTCTTTTCCTTTTATGGATAATTGTTGGTCCCAAAGTGCCATCACTTAGTAGGAAATGAGTGGTGAGGTCAGGTCTTGTCAGACGTGATGGCCGCATGGGCTGCACCAAATCTAGGGTCGGCGTCGACGTTGAAGGTTGAGGCCAATTTTGGCGACAGCACTAAGATCGATTCTAGAGTCGATGCCGACTCTAGCATCAGTGCTCTCTGGCGGTGCCGAAACCGAGATCAACTCTGGCATTGATACCAAGACCAAGACCGACTCTAGCATCGGTGTCAAGACCAAGACCGAAACCGACGTTGGTATCGAGACCAGCGCTGGCGTCGGTGCTGAGACCAAGACCGACTCTGGCTATCTGTAAACTATAGCTCCATTAGTCGATATCATCCGTCAACTTGGACGTGGCTTGATTAACCACATTAGAGTTAACTCAGACCTCGTTGCCGCGCATCATATATATATATATATATATATATATATAATCAAAATGCAAGAAAGACTGTCACATATTTTATTTCTAATAAAGCTAGTATTTAATCTTTTCTTGCATTTTCTAATCAATTTATTTTTTTGTGATAATTCATAAAGTACTTATCAACAATGTAACGTCAGATATCCTTATTTTAAAACTGGTAATTACCTTTTTTTAAGTTCAAATCTATTACTAAAATATTGCTTCTCCATAGAAATCTGCTAATTTATTTTCCATTTCCAGCTGAACTCACCAAGGTTGCAAATAGGACTCCCTAGCCCAGTGCTTGCATCCCTCACCTTCAATTGTCACAAGAATTCTACTCTAAGCCACTTTTGAACTTTTTGAACAAGTTAAAAAAGGACGACATGAGTTGTCCCTTAACGGTTTAACCCACAACCAGTGTCCAATGGTCTTAAATATATTAAAATCGGTCAACAGTAACCGTAAGTGGAGTAATATACTTGAACGGCTACTTTCACCAAGGCCAGCATAAAGAGAATCTGAACTCAAATAACTTCAGTTACATCCAATCTAGTAATATTATCAGCAAGTGGCTCCCACTATTCTTAAAGTAATTAGCTTTGCTTTTGGACCGAAAGGTGGCAACAAAAGATATCGCGGGAATCTGTAGTATAAAATGACTGATAGACCAATGAAATACCTTCCCAGCAGAGACAGCCTTCTTTCTTTCTACACACCAAGTGATTAGAACACCAATTCCGGTACCTGTATCCGCTTCAGGACCCTGGCATTTCATATTATCTAAGGGGGCTCAGAGTTCATTGCCTCCAGATCCAAAATACATAAACCTAGGGCCATTAAGTTTACCAAGATTACACTTTATTCACTCACAAGACCACGTCTCAATATACTTCATGAATTTTTCATCAAGGGCATAAGCAACAAACCTTATTGCCACGGCTGTTAGGAATATAGATCCCATCAATTATATATAATATTAATATTAGGTGTCAAATCAGCTACTGCTAACAAATCAAGAAGAAAAAGAACATAACGGTGCGTCCACCAGTTCCAACTACATATGCTATTCCTAACAGCTGTACAGACAATATCCGAAGCCACAAAAGCAGGAGTTCACATCATTATCAGTGTTAAAGTGGATTCTTTTCCCACTAAAAAAAACATCTTGGCCAACTGGTAGATTATGCTGCATCTGAAGAAACTAAATTTTGGCCTCTTTGGCTCAAACAAGTTCCCAATAAATATCCCTCACAGTGCAAGTTGGTAGCGGATACTCTATCCCACTATCAAGAAAAAGAATTTTTTTCAAAGGAAATCATATAACATGCATGGGAAATAGTTTGGTCCCATGGGATAGCTTAATTTATTTTTAAGATACTAATTGAGTTTTTTTTAAGGAATTCCTATAATAACTGACTACTTAAAATAAAATAATTATAATAGTTGCAAATGAACTTCTTGTTCTGTCATTGATATTTTAAATTGCATGAAAATGCCACACTACCAATCTGATATTTAAATTAGGAAGTGCGAGATGCTTAGGAGGACTTGACCAAAAAGATCATAATAATTCGAGTCGCAAGAATCTTCAACAGTGGAAAGAGTTGAATATATTCAGCCAAGTGGCCTAGCAAAGATTCTTCGCAGCTGGATGACCAAGGTGCTTTGTTTTTTTTCACGATGCTAGCCTCATAAATTAATTTTGGTTGGCTCAATATGCTAGGGATAAGAGAATGCTATCTTGTACGTTGCTTCAGAAGAAAATAATGTGTTTCCAAAAGCAAAAGAGAGCATCAAGAAGTAGTAGAGAGAGAGAGAGAGGAAATTATTTTAAAGAAATAATCAAAGAATAACCGTGTCGTAGGCTAGGTTAGGAAGATGCTAGATCGCCTCTTGTGGACTTTGTTTCGATCAAAACCTATTAAATCTAATCATGTAGTGTGTTTTGGGCATCCAAGTCTTTACTAGTTCCTTTTCTCCAAAAAAAAAAAAAAACGTCTCCTAAAGATCTATGAGCTTATAAGATGCTCAATTAATATATGGATCTTTGGTATCTTGCATGCAATTGAAAGGGACCGAAGAGGTGAAAAAATTGAGAAGGTGAGTTCTCCCTTTGGTATGCTATATATTCTCATTGTTTGGACTATCACATAATATTTAGGATTATGAGCTCATATTTTCAAAATAATGATGATAAAAGCTTTTGATGCCACTTCTCAATTTTTAGTTTTTTTTCTTTTTTTTTCTTTAAAAAAACTTATCTAACCCATAATTAGCTAGTTTCCAATATATAGAGAACTATGAAATCAAAGATTCAAAACTAAAATTTTTATTTGTTAAGCAGAGGTGGAATTTCTATCCGGTTTTCAATTATGAAATAGAATCAAAAAATCTAAGGCCTTCTAAAGCTTTTAATCTTGTAGGAGACATCACATCGACATGGGTTATACACACTCAAGTATGTTTGGATGTTCTTCAATGTAAAAGAATTGGTTCAATATTTTGTACCATTAACAACGAATCAATATTAATTATCAAAAAATATAAAATAATTCAAAAAATTACTTTTTTAGCTTTTATATAGAAGTTTATATTTTTGTGTTGTAAGAATATTTATTATGAATTTCACTATATATTGTATCTTTCAATAATGAACCTACTGATTCAATATTTAAAATAGAAATTTACGAGGACAAGCTCCAACTCCAAGCGTACTTAATGCTTTTCATTCCTTCGAAAAGAAAAATATTATCTCTTAATCCATAGGATCACAACAATCTATGTAATAATCCTTAAAGCAAGCAGGTGCATTACATATAAAACCTATTTTTCAGAGAAGAATTACTTTTATTTGTTATCAAAATTATATTATATATACATACATATATACATATGTATGTACATATGTATGATGGAAAAAAGGAAGAGGTGGGGGTGGTTTGTTGGGGGCAATTGGCTATAAAGGAGGAATTCAGAAATGAAAGGTCATCTTATGTAAATAACAGTTAATTAGGTGAAGGATTTTATATGTACAACCAATTATTAGCAATCGATTAAGAAAAGTATTAAAATGCAGAAATAATTCTTTAAAGGTTCAAAAATAGTGGATTTGACCGCAGTGACAATAGAATCTTTTTTTCCTCCACCATATTCGCAAGAATAAAAGGGTCTACTGAAATAAATGGCATTTCCCATCTTTACCAATATTCAAATTAATCATTTATCACTAAGAATTGTTCTTAAAGAAAAATCATTTAATAACAAAAAAAAGAGACTTTTAGACTCAGTCAATTGATAGCTTGCTGTATGTTGACATATTACATTTGTACCTTTTTAATTCAGTTGTTAGGTGCCCACATAGTGCAAGTCACCTATATTACCATATACTTGTTCTTTTTCCTTAAAAATCATCTAACATTTTTTTGAGGGTTAAAAAATATATATCATCTAACATAAAAGCCTTGTTTTTGGTTGGAAGGAAATGAATTTAGAAGTCAAAAATACCCATGATGGTAAAAAAATTGTTTCTCACTCGACGTTTCAAATGGATATGAGAAGGAGGATTTTTCTTTGAAAGCTAATTAATGCGTCCATATGAGATGTCAAGATCAATGGAAATATGGGGATGCCATGGGCAATATAGTTGGTTAAAACTTTTATTCAATATATATTCTTAAACCCTTAAATAAAATAAAACAATTTTTATTCAAAAATTCCCATTTATTAATATTATAATTAAATTATAATAGTATAAGTATAGCAATAATTATATTTATTTTAGTTATTATTATAATATTATAATTATAAGATATAATATAATATATATTGTATTATATATATTTCAAATATTAAATAATGTTATATTAATGTAAAAATAATATTTAGATATTTTTGTTTTATAATTGAACATGACTAGTTTAAATAACTAAATCTGTGCAACTTATACTTAGGGTATATATGATTTTTTTTACCCACTTTATAGAGAAATAGGTGGCTAATCAAACATGAGCTATTCAGAAAATTATGCTTTTAAGTCTCTTTCTTAAGATCAACCAAACATATCATAATTTCTTTTACAAGAATATAATTTCTAGGCATACACTGCCTAGGAACTTATTTCCATCTTCCTGATTCCCAAACAAGGGCTAAATGGGAAACAATTAAAGAATAGCCTATTCTCTCACCATAGGAAACAATTAAAGAGAAATACAAAAAAAGGGTCCTGCACAAATTATTTTATATTCCTATATAAAAATGAAAATTGAAATTCCTGTCAATGACTGCTAAAATTGTTTTGGATGCAGAAATACATTATTGCTTAAGCTTTTACAGTGTTGGTTTACTCCAAGCCTACAACTTGGCATGTTCTTTGTACCTTATTAGTATAATTATGGTTAATTGTGCTAAGTCTGGTTATATTGGCATGTAATTAAATCTAAATTTGATCATCTCTTCTATTATTAGATTTATACAGAATTCATACAGGCCTCAATGTAAAAAAATCATCTATTATTCATTGTTAACTACTTTAAAAATTTTAATAAATAAAAAATAGAAATGATTAAATAATAAACATAAATATGATAAAAATAAATATTAAATATTTTAAAGATGATGATAAATACTTAACTTAAATAATAAATATTAACTCTTCAGAATAAATAGCTAGCCTAAACTAATAAGTAGTTAGCATGGATGATAATCAAAAAAGTTGAAGAATAAATAGAAATGAGGTGTATCTCAAAGAATGAGTTGCAGTTATGGAGATAGCTAGATGAGATGCATAGCCAATGTCTACCTGCCAAGTGTTCAAGCTCTACATGTCTTATTCTTTAGGGTATACAACATATCAAATCTCGATCAGTTTCTATTTACTATCCAAATTCGATATTTATGGGTTCAGGTTAGCTCTTTTATTAGCTATGTTTGTGTTTATTGTCTAGAATAAGTATTTACCGCCACCCTTGGAATAATTAGTATTTGTTTCTATCATAGTGTATCTATTATCTCTTTTACTTATTTTTAATTATTTTATTAAAAGTTTTTTTATATAGCTAAAGATAGTAAACGATTTGCTTTGAGATCTATACAAATCTAACGATGGAAGAGGCGATAAGATTTAAACTTAATTGCATATAAATATAGCCAAGTCTATTCATATTAATTAATATTCAAAATTTATTAAATACTTAACAAATTATAATTAAATAAATTTAGAATATAATTAACATAATAATTTTTAAATCATTATTTCTAATTAATCATTAGATAAGGATAATTTTAAAAAGAAGTGAACATTGAGACCAATTTTTTATTTGTTTCAAACATGATAATTTATTTTAATTTTATAGTGTTATGTGTGGTGAGCCAAACATGGAAGTTCCATTCATAAATGAATTTTATTGTTGAATTCATTTCATTTGAAAATGAATGCTTTAGTGATTTGTGTTGATGGAGAAAGTATTTTTCCAACCAACAAAGAACTTCGAGACTTTAAATTCCGTGTGAAAATATTTTCTATTTTTTCTCTAATTTTTATCTTCATTTTTTATTTTTCTTTTCTATAAAATAATTAGAAAATACGTTCATTTATTGAAAAATAAAATTATTTTTTATTAAAAAAATAAAAAAGTGGGTTATAAAAGATGATCGATGGTATGTCGTAGAGGTACAAGGGCAATAGTGATTAGTAGTGATGTGACAATAATAGTGAGTGGTGGAGATATGATAGTTGTGATGGGTGACATAGGTATGGTGAAGGTGTGATTATAGCAATAGGCGAAAGTGACGATGATAATGATAGCAATAGGTGAAGGTGTGATGATAGCAATAGGTGTAATTAGTAGTGAAAGTGACGACGATAATGAAAGAATAATGGTAAGTGATGCAAATATGATGATGATAATAGTGGGTGATGGAGGTATATAGCAGTAGTAGTGATGAAGGTAGGTGGTAGAGATATGGTAATAGTAGTGGATGGTAGGTATAGTAGAGATATAGTAGTAATGATGGTGGTCATTGTACTAGCAATGGTGGTAGTAGGATGATGGGTATAGGTAAGTATTTGGTCGGTTCAGTTTAAAATTGGATAAAACCATTCAAACTAAAATTTTTGAAATAATTGAACTGAATTTTTTAGAAAAACCAAACCTGCTTGGAACATGGCTTGGTTAGGTTTTTCGGTTATGAGCCTTTTGTTTAAGCTTTAAACTCAAAAACTGGAAATGAGAAGGAATAATATAGTTATGGATTTTTTTGTTTAGGCTTAAGCCTAAAAATCCAAAAAAATGGGTGGATGTTGACCCAATTATTGATTTTGATGATTAACAAAAGCTATGAGTATATTTCTTATGTTTCTAATAAATTTGATAAGTGTTTCAGAATTAAGATTGGTTATTCATGTATATGCTACTTAGAAAATCAGTTTCAAGTTAAATTTAAATGGAATCTATGTAAGTTCAGAACTTAGAGCCGACACCCTAAATCCTCGGAGCCGACTCCAGAGAGTATCAGATAGTGTTGATTTTTGGCATGCTTCGGAGCCGACACCTAAATTTCTGGAGCCGACACATGAAAAATTAGAGTCGACACCTGCAGAATATGGAGCCGACTTCAGACCAATTACAGAGAGATGTTTTCGGACACTGGTGGAGCCGACACCCTCAGAAAGTTGGAGCTGACTCCAGATCTCGCCGAGCCGACACTTCAAAATCTTGGAGCCGACACTTCAAAATCTTGGAGCGACACCTTGACGGACCGTTTATTATTATTTTTAGGATCTCGATTTGGAGCCGACACCTGAAGACCTGGAGTCGACCCCTCTACGTCAGAAACGGAATTTCAAGTTTTCAACGGATATATCTTTCTTACCTAACCTCTAACGGATCTATTTTCTTTTGGTAAGGACATCTAAGGACAACTCCAACGGCTATTTCTCACCTACTCGTGGATTGGAATGTCTATAAAAAGGGATTGAGCCATTTGAAATAAAAATAACGGGAAAAATAGAGAAACGAAAAGAAAGAAAGAGAAATCAAAAATCTCACTTCAAGAAATCTTTTGAGCCAAAGCCTATTCATTATTGAGAGTTAGAAGAATCCAAAGGCGCCAAAAGAGATATTTCAAGGGATTTTTCAGTTTTGAAAAAGAAGGAGAAAAGCCCTAAAATCTTCAGCCGTTTCTTCACCAAAATCTCTTCAAGTGCTCTACTTCCATTCAATTCAAAAAGAAGAAGAAGAGAAAAAAAGAAGAAAAGCTCAAGCCCTACATTGCTTCAGAAATCAGGCTTTTCTATTTTCATTTATTATATTGCTATTTGCTCAATTAAGGAGCTGTTATTGTTATAAATTCTTAATTGATTTATAGTTTGCCTAATTCAATCAGGGGATTGAATTAGTGGAGGTAGTATACCTCGGGACAGGCTAAGGATAGCTTGTGGTTAGGTTTTGTGCTGGTGAGCCTGTAAAAACCAGCTGGGTTCGTTGTGACCCTGGGAAAATAACAAGTTAGAGTTGTGAGCTTGTAAAACAACTTGACTGTAATCAAGTGGATTATAGTGTGGACCCAAGTGCTGCTTGGGAGTGGACGTAGGTGTTGGATACACCGAACCACTATAAAATCTTTGTGTTTATCGTGCTTTGTCTCTCTCTCTCTATTTCATTTATTTGTGCTTAGCATATTGCACTCAAACACTTTCATATCAGAGCACATAGTTTTAAAGTGTTAAATTTTTTAAAGAACCCAATTCACCCCCCTCTTGGGTTGCTATCTGGGCCAACAATTGGTATCAGAGCTTGTGCTCATTTCGGCTTGATTACACAATCAAGAGTCAAAGATCCAAATGGCAGCTCAAGTTGGATCATCTTTTTTAGAAGGTCAATCCACTAATAGGCCACCTTTGTTAATGGCACCAACTATTCATATTGGAAAGCAAGAATGAGGATATTCATTCAAGCTTTAGATTATGAATTGTGGAGTGTCATAATGAATGGACCTAGCACACCCACACACATAGTTGATGGTTCTATTCCTAAGCCCGAAAGGGATTGGAATGATAATGATAGGAAAATGGCTCAGCTTAATGCTAAAGCCATGAATGTTTTGTATTGTTCCTTAGATGCAAATGAATTTAATCGTATTTCTACATGTAATTCCGTAAAAGAAATATGGGATAGGTTAGAGGTTACCCATGAGGGTACAAATCAAGTTAAAGAATCTAAAAAATATTAGCACAAATATGAATTGTTTAGCATGGAACAAATGAAACTATCACATGCATGTATACTAGATTTACTGATATTGTAAATGGTTTAAAAGTCTTGGCAAGACCTATACTAATTCTGAATTGGTTCGTAAAATTCTTAGGTCTTCCAAGGTCATGGGAAGCTAAGGTGACTGCTATCCAAGAAGCCAAAGACCTCAATGCCTTACCTTTGGAGGAGCTACTTGGATCATTGATGACCCATGAATTAACAATGAAGCAGTATAGAGGAAGACGTCAAAAAAAAGAGAACTATTGCTCTAAGGCTACAAAATTGAGGAAAGCAGCAGTGAGGATGAAGATGATGATGATGAGACAGCTCTCCTTGCTAGAAAGTTCAAAAAATTCATGCAAAGAAGGAGACCCTTCCACAGAAAGAAATCTGGAATTAAGATGGAAGGTGAAAGGGAAAAAGAAAAGGAGAAAGAAAAAGAAAAAAGAACCCTTGACTTGCTATGAATGTAAGAAGCCGGGACATTTAGATATGAATGTCCTCAATTGAAAAAGGGGTATAAGAAGAAGAAGAAGGCATATGTTGCAACCTGGAGTGATAGTGAAGAATCCTCTTCCGAGGAGGAACAAAAGGAAGTTGCAAACATTTGCTTTATGGCAAATGACAATGAGGTAAGTACCGAAACTCATGACTTTGCCTTTGATGAATTGTTTGATGCATTTAATGAATTAGTTAGTGATTTTAAAGTTTGAAAAAGAAAACAAATCTTTAAAAAAATAATTTAAATCTTGTCAAAGAAAAGGATAAACTAACTCATGAAGTTGAAGAACTGAAATCTGAAAATGAAAATTTGATAAAAGAAAAAGAATTGATTCAATGAAAACCTTAGCTTAAAAGAGAAGTTGATAAAATAAAATTATAGTTGATAAATTTACATATAGTTCTGAAAAACTTAATTTGCTATTAAGCAATCAAAGAGCTGTATTTGATAAAGCTGGATTAGGTTATAGGCCTAACAAAACAAAAGTTTGTTAAAAATTTTTTATAAAGAAATAAGATAAAAATGATGTTTCATGTTATTGCTGTAACAAGAAAGGACATAAAGCTTATGAATGCAATTATAGAAAAATTAATAAGAATTTAAGTATTAAAGGGAAAAATATGGGTTCCGAAAGGAACAATCTTTATTGCTACTAACCATGAAGGACCCAAGAAAGCTTGGGTACCTAAATATAAGATTTGATCATCTTGCAGGAGTGTCTTGCGGCCAAAAGATCAAAACAAAAGTGGTATCTTGATAGCGGCTGCTCAAGGCACATGACGGGTGACAAGGAGCAATTCATCACCCTTGAAAAAAAGGAGGAGTTGTTACATTTGGAGACAATGGTAAAGGCCAAATTATGGGCCTTGGTAAAATTAATAACTCCATCCACTTTTATTGAGAATGTTTTATATGTTGATGGTTTAAAGCATAATTTGATTAGCATTAGCCAATTGTGTGATAAAGGTTTCAAAGTTTCATTTGAAGCATCCATTTGCACTGTTTCTAATCCCATTGATAATAGCATTATATTTGTTGGTAATAGAAATGGCAATGTATACTTAATTGATTTAGACAATTGTCTACTAGTAATCATTGCTTAGTTGCTGATAATGCTAATGTGAATGAGATTGGATGGCTATGGCATCGTAGATTAGGTCATGCAAGCACACACCTAATTTCAAAATTAATTAGAATGGATTTAGTTAAAGGTCTTCCAAACTAGATTTTGAAAATAATAGAATTGTGATGCATGTCAATTTGGAAAACAAACTAGAAACTCTTTCAAATCTAAAAATATTATTTCACTTCTAGGCCACTAGAGCTACTTCACATGGATCTTTTTGGACCTACTAGAACCACTAGTCTAGGAGGAAAGAAATATGGTCTTGTGATAGTAGATGATTATTCTAGATTCACTTGGGTATTGTTTTTAGCTCATAAGGATGAGACTTTCCCTATATTCTGAAATTCTTCAAGAAAGTCACTAATGAGAAAAACAACACCATAGTGTCTCTTAGAAGTGATCATGGAACTGAATTTGAAAATTATTTATTTAAAAATTTTGCATTGAAAATGCATTCATCATAATTTTTTTGCACCTAACACCACAACAAAATGGAGTTGTAGAAAGAAAAATAGAACTTTAGAAGACATGGCCCGTACCATGCTATGTGAAAGCAACTCCCAAATACTTTTGGGCGGAAGCTATAAACACAGCATGTTACATCCTTAATAGAGCTTTAATTAGGCCAATCCTTAAGAAAACTCCTTATGAACTATGGCATGATAGAAACCAAATATTAGTTACTTTCATGCATTTGGTTGTAAATGTTTCATTCATAATAATGGTAAAGATAATCTTGAAAATTTGATGCAAAATCTGATGAAGGCATATTTTTAGGATATTCAACAACTAGTAAAGCCTATAGAGTATTTAACAAGAAAAACTTAATTGTAGAAGAATCTATTCATGTAGTTTTTGATGAATCTTTAGCATCAAGTTCTGAAAAAATTGATGATGAGGAAGATACAAATTTGCTAGAAAGAGATATTAAAAATTAAATATAGATGTATCTTCAGATCATGAACAAGAAGCTAAAGATGATGATTCACCTAGTTGATGTTATTGATACTAATCATAATGATGTAGATCTTCCTAGAGATTGGAGATATGCCTATGGTCATCCAAAGGAATTGATTATAGGTGATCCATCTCAAGGAGTAAGAACTAGATCATCTATGAGAAATATCAATAATCATCTTGCATTTGTATCTCAAATTGAACCTAAAACTATTGAAGAAGCTGAAAAAGATAGTAATTGGATGTTAGCTATGCAAGAAGAATTAAATCAATTTACTAGGAATAATGTATGGTCCTTAGTTGATAGACCTAAAGGTCATTCAGTTATAGGATCTAAATGGGTATTTAGAAATAAATTAGATGAAAATGGCATAGTAATTAGAAATAAAGCTAGATTAGTTGCAAAAGGATATAATCAAGAAGAAGGAATTGATTTTGATGAAACCTTTGCACCTGTAGCTAGATTAGAAGCAATTAGGCTATTACTTGCATTTGCATGTCATATGAATATCAATTTATTTCAAATGGATGTTAAAAGTGCATTTTTAAATGGTTTTATAAATGAGAAAGTTTATGTAGAACAACCCCCAGGTTTTGAAGATCATGAATTTCAAATCATGTTTTTAAATTACACAAAGCACTATATGGTTTAAAACAAGCACCTAGAGCTTGGTATGATAGGTTAAGCAAATTTCTAATTGAAAATGATTTTTCTAGAGGAAATGTTGATAAAACCTTATTTTTGAAAAGAAAAGATAAAGATTTATTGGTAGTACAAATCTATGTAGATGATATTGTATTCGGTGCTACTAACAATCTTTTGTGTCAAGAATTTGCTAAGTTAATGCAGGGTGAATTCGAGATGAGCATGATGGGAGAACTCAATTTCTTCCTAGGACTTCAAATCAACAAAGCAAAGAGGGAATTTTCATCAACCAAACAAAGTACACAAAGAAATTCTTAAGAAGTTTGGAATGGAATCAATCAAACCCCTTGGAACACCTATGAGTCCTTCATGCAAATTAGACAAAGATGAAGATGGTAAGAAAGTTGATCAAAAGCATTATAGAGGTATGATCGGATCTCTACTTTACTTAACTGCAAGTAGACCTGATATCATGTTTGCTGTTTGTCTATGTGCTAGATTTCAATCTGAACCTAAAGAATCTCATTTAATTGCTGTAAAAAGAATACTAAGATATCTAAGTGGAACTAAAAATGTAGGATTATGGTATTCTAGAGACTCAACATTAAATTTGATTGCTTATTCTGATTCTGATTATGCTGGATGTAAACTAGATAGAAAAAGTACAAGTGGTGCATGTCAATTTTTAGGAAGTAACTTAATCTCATGGTTTAGCAAAAAGCAAAATTCGGTTGCATTATCTACTGCTGAAGCAGAATATGTTGCAGCTGGAAGTTGCTGTGCTCAAATCCTTTGGATTAAGCGACAACTTGAAGATTATGGCATAACACTTGATAAAACTCCTATTAGATGTGATAACACAAGTGCAATCAATTTAACTAAAAATCCAATCAACATTCAAGAACTAAACATATTGAAATTAGATATCACTTTATTAGAGAACATGTAGCTAATAATGACATTTGTCTTGATTATGTTTGTACTGATGAACAATTAGCTGACATATTTACAAAACCCCTTAGTGAAGAAAGATTTTGCTATCTTAGAGGTGAATTAGGAATTTGTGATCCTTTAGAATATTTTAAACCTCCAAGGATCAATTATAAATCACTTTTCTTAAAAAATTTCTTATGATTCTAAGGAAAACTTATCTAGAAACATGAATCCCTTGGATATTCAAATTTTGATAACCTTTTTGACAAGTTTCGGATCATTTGAAACCTTCAATTTTTCACTGAAACTTTCTTGGAGTCGACACCACAGTTGGTGGAGTCAACACCTATTTGTGTTGCTCTGTCTGTGTTTCTGGGAGCCGACACCTGCTTTGCGGAGCCGACTCCATTTCGAGCTGACTGTTTTAGCGAGTTCAGTCGACACCTCGCTTTGCGGGAGTCGACACCTGGTGGACCCAATTTGACTATTTTAGGGCAGAGTCGACACATCTCATTTTCTAAATTCCAAATCATCTCCAAATCCTTCCCCTCAAACCTTCAAATCTTTCAAATCTACCATCCCCTTGCTTCCAATGGCACCAAAGCGCGTGGATCATTGTTTGGAGCGCCCTTTACAACCGGAGAAGGACTGCGAGGCATCCGGCGCCAACCGTCACCCAGTTCGTCTTCAACCTCCTCTTCTTCAACCCAAAGTGTGAATCCCTCTCCCTCATCCCTCAAGTTGATTTATTAGCGGGAAAGATCATTACAACTGGTAGGAAAGTGGATTTGACTTTTTTGATTCAGAGGGTTTTTCATTAGGAAGACAGTTAAAGGAAATGGGTTGGGAACGTATTTGCTCATTAGATATTCCAACCTACCCAAGTCTAGTAAAGGAATTTTACAATAATTTGTCTAGAGGAGATGGTGGGCTTGTTAGCTCAGTCAGAGGCACCCGAATTCATTTGACAGCCAAAATTTTAGGGAATTTATTGGAAATCCCTACTATTGGTTTGATAGCAAGTGCACACAGTGAGAGAGGTGTAGCACTTTCAAGATTACTTGGAGATGACTGATTTTGAGGAAGTGAGTGCCAATCAGCTACCCCTGGAGCTTAGATTGCTTCACAATATTTGTAGCCGGATCTTATTTCCTAAAACTGGACGTTTTGAGTATGTCTCGGAGCGAGACATTGTTGTTATGGACAGTGTAATCACTGGTCAGCTCTTAATCTACCAGGAATGATTATTGGATACATGGCAGAGGCTGGCAGCAGGAAGAGAGCTACACTTCCTTATGGCATGGTTTTGACAAGAGTATTTCGAAGCCAAGGAGTTAGCATTCTGGAAAATGAGCCCCTGAAGAGACTTCGGCACACTGACTATTACAATTCTGCTACTTTGCACCGGATGGGTTTTAAGAAAGTAAAGGGTATTTGATTAAGGAAAGGACAGGATGAGTTGAGAGCTACTGGAGTTGACTCTGTGGTCCATGGACCTTCCGAGGTAGGACCCTCAGATAGGCATCACTCACCTGCACCGAGTTGTTCAGTACCCCCGGAGGCACCCCCGGCGACCCCAGCTCCTGCACCTGCTGTTGTACCTAATTCTGCACCTTTTTCTTACAGTTCTGCTGGCTTTTCTGCTATCCAATTAGAGCAACTTAAAGGACTGTTTCTTAATCATAAAGAAGAGATGAAGACTGAAATAGACAACAGTCTTATGAGCTTGAGAGAGTTATTCTATTCCTTAGATGAAAGAGTAAGCAAGATTGAGGCCACCTTGGTTCTTCTTCAGAATCTTTAAGGAATGATCTCAAGAACATATTTGAGGAACTTAAAGAATTTGGAGGAGATTCCAAGACTTATTCTAGATGCAATGCAGAGCTTCAAGAGAAAATTGTAACTGCATCTGCATTCTTTGATAGAAGACTGAAGAATTTATCAGAACTCAAAGTGAAGGAATGGGCAAAATTGTGGAAGATTTACAAAGAGTTCTTAGAAATCATTAAATTATTTGATTATGTTGTAATGAAAGTTTGCTTTTGATGACTAAAGTTTAGTTTAAATCTTTTGATGTTATTAAAAGTTGATGTTTAAGTTTAATATGTTTGATGTTTTGATGTAATTAAAGTAACTTTTTGTTCAATGATGTATGAAAGCACTCATGATGTAATGTTTTGATACTTTAATGAAAATCATATTTACTAAAGTTGAACTTTGTTATTGAGTGACTTGAATTGAATTTTGATTCACTTAATCTTTAATACATTGATCTTAATTATATTTACATCTTCCTAACCTTTTTGTTGATTACAAAAAAGGAGAAGAAATAAATAATATTTGTATATGCATAAAAGTTATAATTAAATGTAAAAGGGGGAGAAAAGATAATTACATATACATTGAATGAATCTCTTTAGTAATTGGTATCAAGCATGAACTTAATTGCATGAGATTTAATGATAAGAAGAAAAGATGTTATTTGAGTATCATAGGGGAGCTACCTCATTCAGGGGGAGCTTAACTATGAAAACTTTTTTATGTGTTGAAAATTTCATTGATTAATCAAGCATATACTCAATGTTTTTGTCATCATCAAAAAGGAGAAGATTGTTGACCCAATTATTGATTTTGATGATTAACAAAAGCATGAGTATATTTCTTATGTTTCTAAAAAATTTGATAAGTGTTTCAGGAATTAAGATTATTCATCTATATGCTACTTAGAAAATCAGTTTCAAGTTGAATTTAAATGGAATCTATGTAAGTTCAGAACTTGGAGCCGACACCCTAAATCTCGGAGCCGACTCCAGAGAGTATCAGAATAGTGTTGATTTTCGGCACGCTTTGGAGCCGACACCTAAATTTCTGGAGCCGACATATGAAAAATTAGAGTCGACACCTGCAGAGTGTGGAGCCGGCTCCAGACTAGTTATAGAGAGTAATGTTTTGGACACTGGTGGAGCCGACACCATCAGAAAGTTGGATCCGACTCCAGATCTCGCCGAGCCGACACTTCAAAATCTTGGAGCCGACACCTTGACGGACCATTTATTACTATTTTTAGGATCCCGATTTGGAGCCGACACCTGAAGACCTAGAGTCGACCCTCCACGTCATAAATGGAATTTCAAGTTTTCAACGGATATATTTTTCTTACCTAACCTCTAACGGATCTATTTTCTTTTGGTAAGGATCATCCAAGGATAACTCCAACGCTATTTCTTACCTACTCATGGATTGGAATGTCTATAAAAAGGGATTGAGCCATTTGAAAAATAAAGAAAAAAGAGAAACGAAAAAAAAAAGAGAAATAAAAAATCCACTTCAAGAAATCTTTTGAGCCAAAGCCTATTCACTATTGAGAGTTAGAAGAGGAATCCAAAGGCGCCAAAAGAGATATTTCAAGGGATTCCTCAGTTTTGAAAAAGAAGTAGAAAAGCCCTAAAATCTTTAGGTTTCTTCAACAAAATCTCTTCAAGTGCTCTACTTCCATTCAATTCAAAAGAGAAGAAGAAAAGAAGAAAAGCTCAAGCCCTACATTGCTTCAGAAATCAGCTTTTCTATTTTTATTTACTTATATTGCTCATTTGCTCAATTAAGGAGCTGTTATTGTTATAAATTCTTAATTGATTTATAGTTTGCCTAATTCAATCAGGGGATTGAATTAGTGGAGGTAGTTTACCTCGGGACAGGCTAATGTGGTTAGGTTTTGTGCTGGTGAGCCTTGAAAACCAGCTGGGTTCGTTGTGACCCGGAAAAATAACAAGTTAGAGTTGTGAGCTTGTAAAACAACTCGACTGTAATCAAGTGGATTATAGTGTGGACCCAAGTGCTGCTTGGGAGTGGACGTAGGTGTTGGATACACCGAACCACTATAAAATCTCTGTGTTTATCGTATTGTCTCTCTCTCTACATTTATTTGTGCTTAGCATATTGCACTCAAACACTTTCATATCAGAGCACATAGTTTTAAAGTGTTAAATTTTTAAAAACCCAATTCAACCCCCCTCTTGGGTTGCTATCTGGGCCAACAGTGGAGTAACTTGGTTATGGTCTATTGTTTGCCTAAAATTTAGCTAATCTAGATATCCATATATAAAGAAATCGATTAGATTTAATTTTTTTGTTTTAATCCTAAAAAATAGAGCCAAATTTGAATAATGAACTTTTTTACAACAAAATTGAACCATACTAAATTGCCAAAAAAATATCAAACCAAATTAACTGAATTACATTGGTTTGGTTTGGTTTTTCGATTAAACCAAATTATGCTCATCCTAATGGTGGGTGGTGGTGGTCAAGGTCATGGTCATGGTGGTGGTGATGGCCATGGTAGTGGTAGTCTTGAGTGATAAAAAAGGATTAATAATAAAGATGATAATATATGATAGAGAAAAATATGAAAAAATACTAATTTATTTAAAAAAATAATTTACAGACCTAGTATACATTTAAAAAATTAAAAAATATATTTTTAAATTTTTTATTCAGAAATTAAATGTGATCATAAAATATTATTTCCTATTTTTTATAAAAAAAATTTCAAAACCAATTTCAATTTTCTACTACCTAACAACCAAAGCATGATAGGAAAAGGGTTGTTGGAAAGGTTAAATATAATTAATATTTAGTTTAGGCAAACATATACTTTTGATCTTTAAATATTTACTTAAAATTTATTTTACCCCTTAAACTTTTAGTTATTACAATTTAGGTTCTCATATTTTTAAAATTATAATCTTATCATTTTATTATTAATTAATTAAAATTAATAAATAATTAAAATGTCACTTTATCAACCAACCAATATATTCATAATGATATATCAATCCTTTCATTAAATTTAATTTATTATATATAATAAAATATTATTATAATAGTTTTAAAATATAAAAATTAAATTATAATACTGAAGAGTTTAAAAATAAAATAAATTTTGAGCAAAAGTTTGAAGCCGTCAGTGGCTGTGAAATGGTCCCATCCGTTCCCGCTGCCCAAGAGGCCTTGCTCTTAACAGAACAGCGATCCCACTAGGCGTGAGCACTGCTAGGGAGTAAAAGAGCTCCTAACTGAACAGCGATCCCACTAGACGTGAGCGTGGCTTTACATCATAGCGGTGTACCGAGAGGTCCTAGACTTTTTCGTAAAAGAAAGGCCAGGAATTTGGAATCGCTCAGGTCCAGAAGAACTTGAGTCGGGGCCTCGCCCAAGCCACGGCGTCCACGGTCTCGGCCGTTGCGGCCCGGGCTCGGGATCTCCTCTGACAACGCCTGCAGCAAAGCACCCGATCTCACCCGGTGGCCACCATCGACCAAGATGGACCGCGCCGTCCCGGTCAGGGGCTGCGCCGTATGCCATGCTCGATCAGGACAATTGGTGGCGGATCAGACGGATCACGTGGGTTCTCGTCGGTCATGCCCTATCGCGGAGAAGAAGCACGCTGAAAACCGTGAAGGCCTTATTGGTCTACTATGACGCCATCATATACATTAATATACATCAAATATTAAGCTATGTTGGCCATGCTTATAATGGTTGCCAAGCTGCTACGTTGCATTATATGAACTTGGTGTCAAAACAAAATCCTCGTCCATGGAGGAGACTACCCTAGCTACATAGAATAATTATGCAGAGGAGCTGAGAAGATCATTTAATGGCATAGTGCGTTTCCAATTATTTCAGACCTTTTGGATAGCATAATCTTAGGTACAATGATGATGGTGAAAGGAATGGCAGGTGGCAGGGTGATGGATAGATGATAATAGCAATGATGATGAAGGGTAATGAGGATAATGAGATATGGTGATGAAAGATGGAAGAAGAGCGGTGATAGTAGCGATAACAGTGAAATGGTCATGATGGTCATAGCAACTATGATGAGCTGTTTTTTAAACCGGTGTGTTTTAGCACCGATTTTAAAGTGAAAGGATGGGATCCAAACTTATTATGGAAGTGAATGGTCATGATGGTCATAACAACATGATGTGGCGATTTCATCAATCCCACCCCCTTCCGAAAGCCGATCGGCGGACTTTCTTTTTAAAGAGAGGCCTGTGCCCTACGGGGACTCTTAAACGGCCCCTAAATCGCCCTTGCTCCGCCCAAATAATTGCCACCTCTTAAACACACCGTCCCTACCTCTTTTGTCGGATCGTATGCTCGCACTTAGTTCCCATCAAGTAGATTCATATTTCCTTCTTAAACTGATTTTTATATGCATTCTCATATTCCCTTCTTAAACTGATTTTTATATGCATGAGATGTGTGTTTATATATTCCCTCATATAACTGATATTAATAGATTTTTTTGACAAAGAAGAAAGCATGAGATATGTATTTTTTGATCTATGTGTAGAGATGAAAATAGGAGCATAAATAAACATAAAAATATTTATATTTTTCTGTATCATATGGATGCACATGGATATTGATGTTTTATTTTAGCTATGATATCATCATGGGAGATTAAATTTTTATTTAATATGTTCTATATGGATCTTGGGAACCAATATGTGCTAAATACTACTAAATATATGCATTTTTTTTGTAGCTGATCGAAGATAAATTTTGATCACCTTTTTTTAGATGGAAACTGTGCGTGTTCTGCTATATTATGATGGATCAATTGAACATGGCGGCCAAGAAGGGATACATTATAATCAACCTCCATGTAAATGTTTGAAATTAAGCACAGGAACACGCTTTGCTGAGTTGGTTGATCAGGTACATATAGTTCTAACAATTCCAATACAGAGATATCATCAGATTGATGTAGAGATCTCCAACAATGCATCAAAAATATGTACTTCTTCCAATTGAGGACGATAACGATGTGTGCACATGTTGACATTTCCCTCGAAGTGTTAAGAATATCGATGTATTGAACTCTATATTTTAAAGGATGATGTTTCAGAGCCATATAGTGTTGGTCACATAGAGAATGTTCGAGACAATTCTCCTATAGCCCAGCAGCAGAAACAGGTTAGGACTCCAGTGGATTTCCTAATGATTGAGGGATTTATGCCAGCAGTGCAGAGTGATGATGTGGTAAACAATCAGTGTAATATTGATAGTCGGGGAATGGAGTCAGACGAAAGTGCAAATGATGACTATTGGCCTGAACATGATGACTCAGATGAAGAGTCAAATGAAGATGAAGAGTCATATGGAGACGTGGTAGTTCATGACACTGGCTTTAGTTCCATTCCTGCATACACTCATCCAAAACTTATTCCAACTCAGGTACATGATCATCAACAAGATCCGTGCCATCCAAATATCCAAACTTACCAAGCAGCTTGGAGGTAAAATAGAAATAACTGCCGACAAGTAAGGACACCATAAGAACTGCATATAAAAAATTTAATTAATCATTAATCAACATAATGAATCGATCTAATTGAATTCCATATTACAATATGACATACCCATTGTTCACTATCATCAACACATCCAACTGGTCCCTATAAGCACGTAGTGTATGGGTTGAAATATTTTTCATGTTATATCTTACGTGCCATCTATACCCCCATGGTGCACCTAAGTGCCAATCATCATCGGCATCCGAAGGTCTAACCTTCGGAATCTCAAGTCTCGTGAGATGAAAATAGGAAATTCCTATGGCCAAATCTGCATGTTCGGATAATTCAAAATGTTAATTAAAATAAAAATTACCTCAATCTCAGACATAAGAATAAAGTGTTTATGTAGCAATGGGAGGTATCCTCCGATGTCAGACTGGTAGGGCTCGTTGCACGACATAGTGCTCTATATAAACCAGCCCCAACTAAGAGCGGCAAATGCCTTTAAGTCTTCTAGAAATGGTACGTACATCAACTTAACTAAATTACCAGAGGTATCCGAAAGAATCACTCCACCAATGATTCGAAGAAGTTGTCCCCTCATGAACTGCTGGACAACCTCATCATCCATCTTCGTCCAAGTGAAGGTCGCGATAGAATTGATCAAAGAATGCTAAACGAAAACGACCTTTCGAAATGCTTTGACGGGAGTACAACACCAAATAACCTCCCAAATATAGCCTGCCACTCGGAATTGTATGGCGCGGATCTAACCCAGTAACAGCGGAACATCAATCCGGAGGCCACTCAAAATACTGACATCCTATAGTGTAATGGTCGCCTCACAAAAGGTAGATGAAATGTATGTGTCTCTTGCCGCCATCTCTCAACCAGTGCAGAAATAAGGCGACATCCAGTCGAATCTGGCCAATCCGATATATGCCAAACATGCCGACATGATCTAGGTAGTACTGCACTTGTGGGTGTGACATTCCGGTGTCTCTTTCCATATATGTGCGTCATGCCGACGACATCTAAGAACCGGTAACTCCTGAAAAAAAAATTCAATGATACATCCGCATTAACATAAACACATGTAAATTAATTAAGGACGTCGATCAATAATACATACCTCGTCCTGAAATATGTTCGTTGATCTATGCAACTGTTGCAAATTGAGAACAGTAGGATTACGAGGCCCTGAATCTAAAACATTATGAGCCATGTCTTGATAATCTACAAAACAAATTAAAAGAATTATTAGCTGATGTGGAATAAGCTGAGACTAGGTAGGAGCTATAAGCAATCAATAAACATAAAAGCAATATTTACAACAAAGAAGACCTAAAAGTGATGTTATGCCACATCTAGAGCATATCAGCCGCTATTATCTAGATCTGAATACAATGAATCTTATGCAAATACTAGAGCATATCATCTAATACTAGAGTTTTTGGATCTTAATGCAATAAGATCCATTGTATTTGGATCTTAATGCAACAGCATCAGCCGGCACCATCGCTCAAACAAGTTGACTGACTCACAGATTCGTCTAACATCAGCTAAATTGTATACGGAAAAAAATTTAAAAATAAGCCCCTATCAACATCTAGCAAATCATACTAACAAGGGATGGTCGGCGAGCGGAGTAAGGGCTGCTCTAGATGATGGATCTCCGAAGGTAGGCGAGCGTGGCGGGGATCTTCCGCGAGCAACGGAGGAGTCGGCAAGCGGAGGAGCGGAGGAGAAAGGGCAACACAGGCCCTTTAAAAAGAAGTCCCCCCGATCGCTGCTCTCGGTCGGGGGCTTCTATTGAAATCGCCACATGGTGTGGCGATTTCAGGGGATGAAATCGCCACACCATGTGGCGATTTCATCGTGAGTATGAATCGCCACTTCATGTGGCGATTTCATCTGAAATTGCCAGATGAAGTGGCGATTTCATTTAGTTGAAATCGCCACATGAAATAGTGATTTCTGCTCGATCCCTGTCAACATCCCACTCCCGAGCTGACGGGGCCGAGCCTGGGGGGTGAAGGGCTGGAAAATGCCATTTGAAATGACGTTTTCCCTTTAACACCGTTTCCATAATAAGTTTGTATTCCATCACTTTCCTTTAAAATCGGTGCCAAAAGGCGCCGGTTTGAAAAATGAGCCCAACTATGATGGTATGGTGAAGAGTAGATGATGAATGTAATGATGGATAATAAAGGTATAATGGTAGGTAGCATAGATAAGTGATAAATGTATGGTAGCGATAGCAATGAAGGATGGTGAAAATGATAGTGGTGACAGGTGGCAAAAATATTATGATGGTAGCAGTAATAGAAGACGATGAATATGGCGGTAGTGGTAATGGAGGAGAATAACTATGGCAGAGGTGTGGTGATGATAGTCATGGCATTAATGGTGAATTGTAAAGATATGGTGATGATAGTAATGGTGAAGAAGGGTAATGGATGGTAGCTATAATCGTGGTGATGATGATGATAAGTGACAAATAGTGATTAGTAACGAAGATAATGAGTGAAAGAGATGCCGTATTTGATTCAGAGGTTAAATATAGGTAACTCAGTTTAAACTCCTTTCTGCAATCAAGTTTACTAAACAAAAACAGTGAAAGAGCATATTATATTGATCCTTATTTTGAAGGGAAAAATAGCACACTTCTTTTGATATAAAAGCCTTGTCAATCGACCAAACTGCAGTCGCGAGTTTGCATCTAATCTCGACAAGCTGGAACCATGAACTGTACAATGTTATGGCACCCGTCACCTAATGTCAACGTAGCAAATCTTTGATTGAACCATGGTCCTGTCTATCACACCACTATCCCCTCATGTCACCCGGCAAGAAAAACTCGTTATTGGAGTACAAGCAACTTCAACATCTATCTTTTAAATGAATGAGGAATTTCTAGATCACCAATCAAAATCAGCTTCTATCATCACTTTTTTTTTTGAAAAATTGGAAATTTTCATCACTGTCACATTTTATTATGTGAAGAAGTTTTTTTTTTCCAGCAGCATAAGTTAACCTTCTTTTTACCAACCAATCTTGTATCAGTTACTTAGCACCTCTCTTTAAGGTTTGTTCTTGGGAGAAAAGAAGTTCAAATCCTAGTGGTGGTATATTACCATCATGCTGCTAAAAAGAGAATTTTTAAGAAAAAAAAGCACTTTTTTGAGACAAATGGGCTGCCTTCTGATAATTCCATTAGAGAGTGGAACTTTCACAAAATGCTAGCACATTTTTAACTTGGTTTTCAGTCCTCGTAACATTATTTCAGTTTCACAAAACGCATGTTGTTCTACTAACACCTGTCCTACGAGAATATCTGGATTCAGCTGATCACTGCCTAAGACTAATCTTGTCCCAATATCCCTAGCACTGCCATAAGCAGTGCTTGGTTGAGAAAAGTTTGGCATTTATTCGGTCAGCTCTGAAGAGGATCAACGCAATAAAGGGCCTAATACCAGAATGTCGCAAACCACCAGCCGGTGTGTAAAATATTACTCTGTCAAAACAAGTATGACTCTTTTCTCAAGTTCCAACTGAATCCATAGTCCAGAAAAGCAAACTTAAAGTAGAGTGGAAAGCATGCAATGTCCAGCATATCTAAATTCATGCTCAAGAGACAGCTTATGACATATTTGAGTAAAAGGTAATTTTTATAAAACATCAAGCAACTCAAAGCACCGAAAAGGAATCATTTCACATAATACAGTAACATGCTACAACCAGGATTTAAATCAATAACAGGTCCTTAGAAAAGTGGTGTCAACTAAGCTAATAACTCCAGGCCAAGCAAAGATTACAAGACTTAAACCAAACACACCCCCATCTCTCAAACAAGAATTAGTCAATCATGGAGATTTTCTGCCCATTTTATGGTATCTCTTGCCATTCAACAATAGACAGAAAAATGCTGTTAGCTCATCACGACAAATCCCAGATGATATTTGTTTTAAGAAGATTATTATTTCACTATAAATCCCTAGTTTCTTCAGATTTCTCGTAATGTCACTCCAGAAACACCAAGGGAGGCATTATTATTCTTTCTTTTGTTTAAAAAATTAAAAATCCTTTCTTTAAGTAAATCCTGACCCTAGTATCCATGATAATTATGCCTAGTGATGATACCAATTTTTTATATCTACAAGGAGATTCTGTCTGAAAAATTGGCAATCTCAACATTTATATTGTGTAGCCATGTCACAAGTGAATGCAAAGAAAGGCCTTCTTGAAGATCGATTTTTCTCTTGCTTTTTTTCTTTTTTGTGTTTATGTTTCAAAGAAAAATCATTAAAATTTAACCAGGTTATCTTTTCTTTTCATTCTCCTGCATAAACAACAGTCAATCTAATCCTACTCATGAGAAAAGAAAAAAAAAAATCTAAGCTTTAAGGTTTATCATACACCACATCATGTAGATTTAAGTGCAAAGTTCATTCCTTAAAATATTATTAAATCAAGGGCAAACCAACGGTCACTTTATTTTCTCTAAAAAAGAAATAAAAGACATCGTCATGTTATAAAGCCCGTACGGTACCATAACAATCCCACGACCTGCTTTCTTACAAAGGTGCCATAACAATCCCCTGGCTCCGGAAACCCCTCATTTCGGCTTCATGGTGTGGATCATCATGTCCATGAAACCACGCATTCCTACGAATCTATCACCATTCTTGCCTACGTGCCTTATCATTATTCTTCTACACTGCTCCAAGGTGCAATCCTCCCCAAGTCTTTTCAACATACTCCATACTTCCTCTGCACTGATTCGCTCGTTCCCATCTTGATCGAACATCCAAAATGCACTTCTGATATCACTAGTTCTTATGCCCTCCTTGTGTAATTCCATAAACTCATCAAAATCTATGAACCCCATCTCCGTCGAGGTCAGCTACCTTGATCATCCGCTTTGCCTCACAGGCTGCATTCTCATTCCCGACCGCCTTCAGCAATGACTTGAGGTGGTTCTCAGAAATCTTCTCACCTTTCTTTGATATATTATCAAATACCTGCTTCATCTCCCTGACATCGGGCTCGTAGGCCTTCTGGTCCGAGTCTTGCTGGTCTTCGGCTGAGAGCCACTTCTTGGGCTTCAAAGGGAGTCTTTTGGATAAATTGTACCAAAATTTTAGAATGCTCAATGTTGACATTTTCTGCAGTATTGGATGATGAACGGAGGCCCCATGCGAATGAGAAGCCAACCTCGAGAACTTGGCTGGTCCAACTTATAAATGTTATTTGCCGCGTTACTGCTCCAGACTATAGATTCTCGACCGGTGCGTTCAGTGACAATGTGAGGACATGAAACGACAAGCATAAAAATCTCGAATACCGTTCACAAGTTGGAAGCTTTATGGTACATTTCCCTACGATTCGATCTCAATGCAGCAGTGTTGACGAAGGATGGAAATTGCATTAATTATCAATATTCAAGGTACATGTGTCTTACATGTTTATTGTAACAATCTAGAACGTCACTTTAGCATGCAAAATTGTAGAAAAAATTCATAAATGATAGGATGTTAAACAGCAGCAGAATAATTTTAACTTGCTTCATCAATAGGACCAGAGCAAAATGAAAAATTACTTTCACACTCGTTATCCAAAGGAACATAAAGATCATAGATCAAAATTACTCATCTGAGGCAACAAATCAAAACTGCCTGAGAAAGCATCGAAACATGTTACGGTGGTTTTCCATTGTCCAGATCCTCCATCACATCAATGTCCTTGCGGGCTGTTATTTTCTGAACATATCCTAAGTAGCAAACAGAAAATATAAGAAATTGACGCACCAAACTGCTAGTAAGCATTAAGAATGTAGGCATGTTTTTGCTCGCATAACAGCTGACCAAACTAGACAAAACAAGGAAATATTGAAAGTATAAAAGTAGCAAACAGAGTAAAAATATGTATGCCAACACCATATAAAACACAAGGAAATAGATGCATAAAGCTGCTATTGCACCTTATAACAACACCAGAGAGATCTCACTACCCCGAAATATTAAAATTTTGATTAAAAACAAAGGGCCATAAAAATGAAATCAACATGGCACATTTAACCAGAAAGAGGGCCTTTTTTAAACAAGATTAAGGCAGATAACAAAGGAATAATTTATCCCCAGTACATCATATCCATTTTCAAAGGAACTTCCAAAGAGCTGAGATTCAAGGTAGCCAAAGATTTTACTTCTGTTGCAACTGCACCTTTGATTGTATTAGCATTTGTGCTGCTGATCAGAACCAGTGGGAGTGTTCATCACAGTCCAAATAAACAAGTCAATTAAGCTCAGTTACAGTGGCTTGCAGTGATGCATAACCATAAATAAAAGAGTCCGACTCAGGCGTATCCAGCTGTCTGATTCAACAAGAGGGTAAAAAGATATAGCAAGAGACAGGTTTAAGAGATAATTTTATTCTATAATTCTATTATCTTTTATATTGTAAAATTGAAAATACTTAATATAATATTCATTAAGGTGTTTTATCTTCTATATAGAATTGACAGTGCACATTTGTAAGTGCTAACTTTTTAATGATTAACTAATTCATAATGACATTGTTGATTTTACAAAGTTCTAACAACTTCACTACGATGTTTGTAACAGTAAACTTGTGATGCTTGCATAAATTCATACTACCATAGAACTGGAAAAAGGGGGATGCATCATCACTCCCTAAGTTCATTCCAGTATAACACCATGCGGTCCAGCTCCATTTCAACTCCACAATTATTATTTTCTTTTAACTCAATTTCTCCCTTTGTTTTAAAGGGATTCTTGCCCAAAGCCCTCTCTATCTCTCTCCCCTCCCTCCATCTCTCTCAAAGGGAATCTAGCTCTTAAGTTAGACTTCATCTTTTTTTTTTTTGAAGAAAAAGAAGAAGGCATTCCAAGCATGTGTATTGCTTGAGCTAATTAATAGTAATAGGGACCACAAATATCTTATAGGTTCAACTCCAATCCTTAAAATCTAAATTGAAAAATTTAGGAGCCATCAAATCCTTTAATCATATAATAGGCAATTGTTAGGTGATCTGAATGGTATTCTATCTCTTGAAGAACAATGTTTAAAGAAATATCCGAAAGGTATTGTTGCTGCTGAAATCTTGTCCTCCGACTCGGGCGCACTTCCTCCCGAGGGAACCGCTCAAGAGAAATAAGGCACCCCCACCAAGCATACGGATCCGCCGCTGTAAACGCCGTAAAAATTGGGATTTGCTACGTGGCAACTCCCCGACCGTTGCCCCAAAGGAGCCTTACCCATAAGGGCACGGTGGCCGCACGGCATTGAATAGGGCATCATTACGCAGGCTGTCAAATCCGGATCCCTCCGCTCAAATCGTGCCACCTGGAATTATACTCCCTATGCCCGAACCTGCGCTTCGAACTAGGAAGGGGGGCATATGTTGAGGGATAAAATCGCCGCGTATCAATAATCGTGCACACGGCTAAGGCTAGCCTTATTTTCGACTCGCTATGCGACTCCCGCCAGAGATAAGTCAGCCTCGGTAGGTCGGAGCGCCCTAGCCCCCACCAAGCCAAGAGTTCCCAAGGCGCGAGCTATTGTCTATCGTCTATCGGTCCCCTTTGGCCAAGCTATCGTCTCTCGGTCCCCTTGGCCGAGCTATCGTCTCTCGGTCCCTTCGGCCGAGCTATCGTCCATCGTCTCTCGGCCCCTCGAGCCGAGCTATCGTCTCTCGGTCCCTTGGCCGAGCTATCGTCATCGTCTCTTGGCCCTAACCAAGTCATCCATCATCCGCCTTTCTAGCAGATCTTTTCTATCACTCGGCCCAGCTCGAGCGATACCTACAACTATGCGGAATTCGACGCGGGAAGGTTTAAAATAGTGAGATTCCAAACAGGAATCATGTCTGAAAGTGGCCTAGAGCCTGGGGCCTATGCCCCCACCAAATTTCGAAATGTCAACAAGCTCTCCCAGCCGTCGATCCACTAACTAACCCGATACGAATCCTACCGATCCCATAACAAACTGGATTCAGATCTCAATGGCCTTTCGACCCACGATGCTCCCAAACAACCACGTGATCCTATATAAATACCACAACCTCAGATCCCTCAGTCCGCCATCTCTTATGCGCACACTCGCTCACTGCCTTTGTTTTCCGCCATTATTGCTCTGCTCCGAGCCCTGGAGAGACTCTTCAGCGAGAGTCTTCTCCTTATTTTTATTGACTGTCGATCTTCACTGACTTGAGTCGGAGGGTCTTCCGCAGAGCCACCCCCAACGCCTCTCGCGCGAGGATGTCTTGCAGGTCCGCCTAGGAGGGAGCCCATCTCGAAGCCTGAGCGAGCCCGAGTCGAAGGACAAGATTTCAGTAGCAACAAATTTATGTGTTGAGGGGTAAAATCGCGCGTATCAATAATCGTGCACACGGCTAAGGCTAACCTTGTTTCCTACTCGCTGTGCGACTCCCGCCAGAGATAAGTCAGCCTGGTAGGTCGGACGCCCTAGCCCCCATCGAGCCAAGAGTTCCCAAGGCGCGAGCTATTGTCTATCGTCTCTGTCCCCTTTGGCCGAGCTATCGTCTCTCGGTCCCCTTGGCCAAGCTATCGTCTCTCGGTCCCTTCGGCCAAGCTATCGTATCGTCTCTCGGCCCCTCGAGCCGAGCTATCGTCTCTCGGTCCCCTTGGCCAAGCTATCGTCTCTCGATCCCTTCGGCCGAGTTATCATCCATCGTCTCTTGGCCCTAACCGAGCCATCCCATCATCCGGCCTTTCTAGCCGATCTTTTCTATCACTCGGCCCAGCTCGAGCGATACCTGCACCTCTGCGGAATTCGACGCGGGAAGGCTTAAAATAGTGAGATTCCAAACAGGAATCATGTTTGAAAGTGGCCTAGAGCCCTGGGGCCTATGCCCCCACCAAATCTCGAATGTCAACAAGCTCTCCCAGCCGTCGATCCACTAACTAACCCGATACGAATCCTACGATCCCATAACAAACTGGATTCAGATCTCAATGGCCTTCAACCCACAACGCTCCCAAACAACCAGGTGATCCTCTATAAATACCACAGCTCAGATCCCCTCAGGTACGCCATCTCTTATGCGCACACTCGCTCACTGCCTTTGTTTTCGCCATTATCGCTATGCTCCGAGCCCTGGGAGAGACTCTTCAGCGAGAGCCTTTTCCTTATTTTTGTTGACTGGCTATCTCCACTGACTTGAGCGTCGGAGGTCTTCTCAGAGGGCCACCCCCAACGTCTCTCGCGCGAGGACTGTCTTACAGATCCGCCAGGAGGGAGCCCATCTCGAAGCCCGAGCGCTCGAATCGGAGGACAAGATTTTAGCAGCAACAAATTGGCAAAGTGGGCCATCGAATTGAGCGAGCATGATATCTGATATCAGCCTCGTCCGGCCATCAAAGCGCAGGTTCTAGCCGACTTCCTCCTTGAATGCACTATCCCAGAAGATGGCTCCGCTCCGGACTCCTCGAGCATCCAAAGTCGAGCGCCCTATGGTTGCTTCATGTCGACGGATCCTCCAACACCAATGGCTCCGGTGCTGGTTTAGTCCTCACCAGCCCAGAGGGGGCGACCTTCGAGTATGGCGTTAGATTCTCCTTCCCACCTCTAACAACGAGGCCGAGTATGAAGCTCTGCTCATCGGACTCCGAATCGCCCGTGATCTGAAAGTGAAGAAGCTAAATGCCTTCACCGACTCTCAGCTGGTAGCTGGTCAAGTGCGGGGCGAGTTTGAAGCCCGGGAGCCAAATATGACTCGGTATCTCCAAGAGGTGCGGAACCTACTCTTACTTCTCTGAATTTGAAGTTGTTCAGATCCCCAGATCCGAAAATGCTCGTGCGACCTATTATCTCGGCTGGCAACTGCGGAGTCGATGGACTTCGAGCAGAAGTTCCCTTGGAAATCCTGGAAAGGCCTAGCATCGCGGAGGCGGACCGAGTGATGCAGATTGAGGTCGAACCGTCTTGGTTTGACCCTATATTGAAGTATCTTAAAGAAGGGTCGCTCCAGCGACCGCAAGAAGCAAGGAAGCTGAGACTGCAAGCTACCCACTATGTGCTGGGATGCCTCCGCCCGTCTGAAGCCGATTATGCTCTTCGGGAGGTGCATGAAGAATTTGCGGCAATCATCTAGGAAGTCGATCTCTATGCCACAAGGTGCTTCGCCAGGGATATTACTGGCCAACCATGCAAAAGAATGCCGATAATCTCGTCCGAGTCTGTGACCCGTACCAGAGGCACTCCAACATTCAGAGGCTCCCTTCCGCCAGTCTGGTCCCTATTTCTTCCGCTTGGCCCTTTGCTAAGTGGGGGATGGACATTCTCGGCCCTTTTCCCCTGCCACTGGACAGATGAAGTTCTTATTTGTCGCCATTGATTACTTCACTAAGTGGGTCGAGGCTGAAGCAGTTGCCCAAATCACCGAAGCTCGGGCCAGGGATTTCATATGGAAATCCATCATTTGCCGTTTTGGTCTCCCGCATACCATCATTACCAAATGGCAAGCAATTTGATAATCCCAAATTCCGAGAGTTTTGCGAGGATCATAGCATTAGTCATCGCCTCACCTCAGTAGGGCATCCGCAAGCTAATGGAGAAGCCGAGGTAACAAACTGGACCCTACTTCAGGGGATTAAAGCCCGGCTCGCCAAAGCCGAGGCAGATGGGCGGATGAGCTTCATCATATTTTGTGGGCCTACCGCACCACTCAGAGAATCCCCACCGATGAGACCCCGTTCCGGATGGCCTTTGGCACGGAAGCCATCATCCCTGTGGAGATAGGCCTTCCCTTTCCGCGAGTGGAAAGCTACTCAGAAGAGGCTAACGGCGAGCAGCTCCGCACCAATCTCGACTTGGTGGAAGAGATCAGGAAAAAGCTCGAATTAGAATGGCCGCGTACCAGCAAAGAGTGGCCCGCTATCATGCCTCCAGAGTCGAGGGTAAATCTTCTCGCCTGGCGACCTTGTCCTTCGGAAAACATCGTCTCAAACCGCTAGAGCAAGGAAAGCTCTCGCCGAACTAGGAAGGCCCCTACCAAGTAGCGGAAGTCATCAGACCTGGCACCTACAAGCTCCAGGATCTAAGCGGAAATCCATTCCTCGGACGTAGAACTCGGACAATCTCCGCATATACTATCAGTAGGGTACGCCTCTTTGACTTGCCCCGTTTATAATTTTGGCATAGTATTCCTATTATCTACGACATGGTCGCTTCTTTGAAAAAATGCAATGAGAAATGGATACCTCTAGCTCACTCTCGGCACAACCGAGCTATTTCTCCGAGCTATTTCTCCAAGCTTTCAATTGCATCTCCGAACCTCGGCTGGTTCAAGCCTTACTCTATAAAGACTCGGAATGGCCGAGCGCCCCCAGTATGACTAAGAGCCGAACAATCTCCAAAGCTTAGCTCGGATTCGAGCCGCTTACAAGCCCCGGCCGACCTGCGCAATCTCCAAAGTTTCGTTCGGATTCGGGCAGCTTACAAGCCCCGGCCGACCTGCGCAATCTCCAAAGTTTCGTTCGGATTCGAGCCGCTTACAAGCCCCGGCCGACCTGCGCAATCTCCAAAGTTTCGTTCGGATTCGGGCCGCTTACAAGCCCCGGCCGACCTGCGCAATCTCCAAAGTTTTGTTCGGATTCGGGCTGCTTACAAGCCCCGGCCGACCTACGCAATCTCCAAAGTTTCGTTCGGATTCGGGCCGCTTACAAGCCCCGGCCGACCTACGCAATCTCCAAAATTTCGTTCGGATTCGGACCGCTTACAAGCCCCGGCCGACCTACGCAATCTCCAAAGTTTCGTTCGGATTCGGACCGCTTACAAGCCCCGGCCGACCTACGCAATCTCCAAAGTTTTGTTCGGATTCGGGCCGCTTACAAGCCCCGGCCGACCCGTCGGTCTCCAAAACGCAGAACATGGTTCGATGGAGACAAACATCTTGAGGATGGCAGCGAAAATAGAAGTTGCCAAAAAAACCTCTCTTGTTTATAAAAAAAAATAACAAAGAGGAAACGAAAAGATAAAAAGAACCTCACAGGGCTTATCGTCTTTCCAGGAGCCGCCGAGCCCTCCTCGCGTTGAGCCAACTCGGCGACCTACTGACGAAGGGACGCTATTTCCCCTTCTTGCTGGGGGATAACACGGCGAAGGAGCTCGACCTCCCTCGTTGAAACGGCCAAATATCGCTCGGCCATTCTCTGGAGTTGCTCATGGCTCGCGAACACCGACGCCAGAACCATCCCATCGACAGTCACTGCAACGCGGCTCCCCCGAGAGTCCCCGCGGCCATTAGCGCCGCCGTTCGGCCCTTGGGTCGATCGCCTTTCGCCGCCGGAGGCCATATCCACACTCGAAAATCATGGGAAGACTAGCTGAAAGGATGACCGGCACAGCATCCCTCTGGTCCATATTTAAACACTCCTGGCGAGTATCTCGATCACTCGGGTCGTTAATTTCGGCCCGTGGAAACTCACCACGCGTCATCGCCTCAGTAGGCGCTTGCGGGAGACAAGGGGTCGCGCCCCTCATCGAAGAAGATCGGGAAGCATCGACGAAGAGCGCGGGGAACTTCCCCTTTTTCTAGGGACCAGGCTCCCTCCGGTTTGCCAAACCTTTCTGAAATAAATATCCTCGAGAACCTGCCAGACTCCCTCGAATTGGGCATCCTGAAAAAGATGCGTCAATGATCAGCGCTAGCTCGCCTCCCTTGAGGATAACCGAGTCATAAACTTCGGACGCCCCCATGCGTCGCTCGGATAATCCTCATCCTCTTTGGCAGCCTGCACCAGAATCTACATTTGCTGCAAGAGACAAACAAAATATTATACCTCGGCAACGATCGAGTGATATCCTTCGTACATCGGCAACAACCGAGTGATATCCTAAAGCTTCGGCTTAGTCGAATAATCTCTCCATCGCTCTGACGCGGCTAAGACGTCCTATTATACCTTGACGGAGGCAAACGACCTTCTGTTATTCGACAGTAAAGGCATGTCACGAACTGTTTTTCCCCGCCGAAATACCTACCTCAATAAACGGGATCATGCCTACTCATGAGTCCATAAGACCGCCCAGGTTCTCTTTGACTCAATCATGGGTATATGCTATCTCCGCTGAGGACGAACACTGGCCTTAGCAAGAACTAAGCCGCGATGGCATGTCAAAATATGCTACAGCATAAAAAATGTAACATGGGAGTAACAACTCTCAGCACAGAAGAGGCAGGAGCCAAAGAAAGAAGGAATGAAAACTTTCTTTATTATCTCATCCAAAGAAAAGTTACTATCTCCTACGAGGAGTTACAAGTGCATCAAAGCACAGGAAATAAAAACGAGTACATAGCTCGGCTAAATGCTCATTTAGCTCCAGTTAATAATGATGCTTCGACATCCGACCGAAAAGATCAGGCGACCAGTCAGCTCGCCCTGATAGATAGCAAGTCAGCTTCCCACGGGTCCTCTGGATGAACTAAGGGATCCAAAGAGAGGCACAGACCCATGGATGCAGATGCTGAGGAAGCTTCCCCCTGGATGGGATGCTGGGCTGCAGGCCGCTACCCGATTGAGAGAGCTAGGAGACCATCAGCCCCACGCTGCTCTCAACTCCCTCTCCACACGGCGAAGGATTCCCCTCAGAGAAGAGCCGAGGATCCAGCCCGAGGGAAGGAAGTTCGTGTGCTACGGGGGTGCCTGTGCACTTCCTACCCTGCGACCCCCGCAGCCAAACCACAAAGGACACACAGGAAGCGCATATGTGCGCTCTCCGTGTGATCTCTGCGGACCTCCTGTGCGCTCTCCATGTGATCTCCGGAGCTCCTCCCCTGAGGATGAACCGCTCTTTAGCGACTCCTTCATCACCCCAACTATCCGGGGGAAGACGATTTGCAAAAGGAACACTCGGTCCCTCCGCTCTAAGCCTCGGGGATACAGGCATCACGAGAACTTTCACAATTTGCAGAGAAGAGAACTTTGGGGATGGCCTAACACGGCCCCTTCCTCCCCTTTTTATAGGCGAAATGAACCAGGAGCAGGAGTTGAAGCAAAAAGCCCCAAGATTCAAAATGCCCAACCCATGCTGCCACGTGCCTCCCAGGATGAAAAGAGTGCCCTTCTATGCGCGCCAAATGCATCGCTCAGTGCATGACGTACGCCAGAGGATCTCCTCTGATCCCGGATCATGGTCATAATTGCAGAAAATCGCCGCTGATCTCAAAGATACGGGCAGACTTGGAAATCACCCGGTGAAAACGACACCTCCAATGGCGAGCGAGCGCCTGCGTCGTACGTTGAAACGATCCGCGTTGGAAAGGATCGACGAGATAAATGCCCCTGGAAACTACCGAGGCAACCTTTCGTAGGTTGCAGAGCCGTATCAGCCATTTCGGCAAAAAAAAGGTCGATTCACCTTGGAAAAGACAAGGCGCTGACAGAATAATAAAAGGCGCAGAAGCCAAGTACTCCTCAGTGAGGGCATCTCGATATTCTCCGCTCCGACCCAGTTGACTGTTATGCCTCAGCATAAACGAGACATTGTCTTGCACTCTAACTCAAGGCCAAAACTGCCTCTACACTTCGGACTAAACCGAAGAGCCTCCTTTCAGTTCGATAACCGAATGTTATCTTGTACTCCAGCCAGTCTAAGGTAACTACTTCAATGGTAACGAGACACGTTGTAAGCCCCGCCTACACCCGGAGTGCATGAGCCCCGGTCAGGGTCGAGTGCACATCTAATGAATATAAACCCCGACCTATACCCAGAATGCATAAGCGTCAGATAAGGTTGGAGTGCACGTCCTGGGGATACAAGCCCGGCTAAGACCGGAGTGCGTCTTTTGTCAAGAACCTCCACGAAAACCAAGCGATATGCAGCATAAGACTCGGACGGTAAAGGAGAACATTTCAAAAACGCAAACACAAAAGCTGCAGAAATTTTTCTCTTATTCATATAGAAAAGGTGACAGAAAAGAAAAATACATCAGCCTCACAGGGGCTTGTTATTTCCTCCAAGCGCCGCTGAGCTCTCCCCCTGCCGTGGAGCCTGCTCACCCAACTGTTGCTGAGGGACGCCACCTGCCTCTCCAACCACCTATTGGCTTTGCGAAGAAGCTCGATCTCCCTTGTAGAAACGGCCAGATACTGCTCGGCCGCCTTCATAATCTGTTCGCGACCTGCGAACAGCGAAGCCAGGACCTTTCCGTCAACTGTTACCATGGTGCGACTCCAGCGCAACCCCCTGCGGCCATCAGCACCGCTGCCTAGCCTTCCAGTTGATCGTCCCCCACTTCCGAAGCCATTTCAGTGTTGAAAGCCTGGAAGGTCATCTGAGGATATGGCTAATGACAGCACTCCTCCCCCCTTTTTAAAAGTCCCCCTGGCGGCATGCCGATCGCCAAGGCCGCTAACCCGAACGTTACGGCTGCGGGACATGCCGCATGTCACCACCTTAGTGGGCGTTCGCGGGAGACGAAGAGTTCTGCTCCCCAACCGAGGAGGCTCATTAATAATCCCATGACGCTCAAGGCATGCCCACGTCTCCGCCCTGGATAAGCCGAGTTATCCCAGGCCCGACCAGGATGCTTTTGTAATTCCTGGTCCTTTCCGTCGACCTGCCAAATCTCTCGGTTCTGGCCAAGTTATCGCGTCTCACGACTTCAAACGAGCGATTGCATTACCCGGCACTAAGCCAAGTCATCATATCTCTCGGCTTCACCGGAGCAATCCCCATGCCTCAGCCTAGCCGAGGCATTTACTAAAATCCGATCTAAATCGGCCGATGGGCACGAGCAGGTCATAACGTGTTCACAATCAAGAGAAAGCATGAGAAAAGACCGGCTAAAAAGACAACCAAATAAAGACAAAGGCTCATTCATTGAAAGCTTCAACCGAGTTACCAGATGGAAAAGCGAAAAATATACAAACGACCCTTAAGAGTCAGGATTGGGAACGGCCTCAACGGCCTTCACGGCTTCCTCGGCGACATTCGGGGGAGCTCGGCTTGTCTCGCCCACTTCAAATGTCTTCATCTTCTCGGAAACAGGCTGCGAGGGCCCTTCAGGAGCTACAGCCTCACTGGGACCCAGAATAGAGTCGAAATCGTGTCTGAAACATCGATATATTCGTCTTCCTCAGCCCCTGAGGAACAGGCCTCTAAGGGTTCGACGTCCAAAAAGGAAAGGTCCCATTCCGGATGCTCCCGAGATATCTTAATTCGGCCTCCTCCACGCCAAGCTGAAAGGCCTCGGCACAGGTCGCATCATCTACACTCCGGAGCAAGCCCATTTGATCCTCGATTTCAGCGACCCGCTTCTCAAGCTCCGAGCTCTTTCCTCTACTTGAGGCCAGTTCCTCTTGCAGGATCTTCACTTGGTTTTGGCCCTCCAATTTTGCCCTCTATCTGCAAACACAGGATTAGCTAATGCAACAGCGAATTAATAGAAAGGTCTAAAGGATAGGACCGAACCTCCTCCTCCTGCTGGCTAACATCCCGTCAACTCCTCGGCCCTGCCAAAGGCCCTCAATTTGTCAGCTTGAACCTGCTCGATTCTGCTCCTGAGGCTATCAATCCTCGTTTCCTTATTATCATCTTCTTCCCAGGCCCGGGAGAGCTCGGCATCGAGCTGGTTTAATCTCTCTTGGTGCCATTTAATCCGTTGTCCTTGGCTGTGATGCATTGGTTAAGGTTCCGAACCTTCTCCTCCAACTCGCCAAGCATCCTGCTCAAGCGATGCTTCTCCTCGGCAGTTTCCCACACCAGCCTGTCTCGACTTTCATTGAACCGTTTCTGAGTGGACTCCATTTCTTCAGCATGCCGAGATTCGATCTGCGATAGCTTCGAGCATGCCTCATCAAATCTCGCCTGGAGCCCGCGCGACTCCTCAACTTCGAGCTTAAATTTGGATGCGTCGTTGAGGGCGGCCCGATACAACCCCCTCACCTCTAAATCCTTGTTAACGGTGTCCAAGATCTGCTCGAATTTGTCAGATGCCGCTGCTCGCAATCGAAGCTCGGAACTGACCCTCTTGGCCTGGACGCTGGACCCTGTCGCCAGACTTAAACACCAGCACAACGCTCGTGTGATAGAGCATTCTACGGAACAAAAAACAAATGAGAAAATGTAATCAAGCTAACTAGAAAGCACCCACTGCTCTGGAATGGCAACTCACCCGGGAGGCGTAAGACCTGGCTAACTTCATGAGGGTAGGATTATCGATATCGGGGAGGAGGTGAACATCCTTCGCCACGTTCCGCTGACCAAATGCGGCATCGATGAGATCTAAGTCCGCAAACTCGTTCATCGAGGGACCGACGCTCGGGAACAATGCCGACTTCATCAAAGCAGAAAACGCCTCCTCAATGGTCGGGTCCGAACTACCAGGCTACCCATCCGAGGAGCCTGACTGAACAATCTCAGACTGAGGAACTTTCAATCTCCTGGCCTCTTCCAGTAAAAGTCTGGCATGCGATTCGTCGAATACCTCGGCCAGCCCCGGTCCCAATGTCCCCGAGGTCTTAGCAGGGAAAGCTTCAGCTATAAGGTCATCATTCTGTCCTTTTTCTTCACCCAAAAGCGCCTCTTCAATTACTGGCGCCTGCTCCCCTCCGCAGATTCCATCAAGGCCTTGACTTGTTCATTGGCTCCCCTAATCTCCTTAAGAGGTAACTCTCCGACAAGAAACTCTTCTCAAACCTCCATTACCTGTGGCACAACACATCATCACCCTCTAACCCGTCCGAGGGAGGCCCCTCAACAGCAGATTCCCCCTGAGCCTCAAATAGAGCCCCCTCCGGGCTATCCGCTATTTCCACCACCGGAGGACAGGGGATCTCGGCGATCCTCTCTGAGTCCTCCATTTATGCTCTCCCCTCACAACTATTGCCTTTTCCCCCAGCGGGGAAGGTCTCTCTTCCATGGCTGGCACTCCTGCGTCCCCTTTTTTCGACGGTGAGGAGCGCAAGCTGGCCTTGACTCGCCCAACCTCCGGCGAGCGCTCTTCAAAAAACGGACTTTCTTCTCAAGCTTGCATCTCTCCACGCTACTGACTTCTCTTGGGTGCTTGCCCAACTCCTTTCTTATGCGGCCTTCCATCTCTGATTTCTTGGCTGCAGGCACGGGTAGTAACCAATCAAGCCTAGATACATTCATTCAAGGAAAAGAAAACAGGGAAAGGGGGGAAGAGCTTACCCTGCCTGTCGATGGGGCTAAGCCCAGCAGCGCAAAGGGCCTCCTCTGATAATAAGACGGTAGTCGAAAATGCCCGACCACTAGTGAGGGTCCCCAGATCCTCCCTCTCCGCTCGGATAAGGCCGTATGCGCCTCCATGTCCCTAACTGGGTTTCCCCACCCTCGCGGAAAATCGGAACCAATGTTCCCCTCAGCGATGAAGAACCGAACCTTCCATCCCTTTATGGACAACGGCTTGTCCACGATCGTCTTGAATGACTTCCGAGGTCCGATATAGGATCACTCTGATTTCCTTCCGGGCAACAGATGGTGACAAACGCGGAATAGGAATAGAGTTGCTATTACCTTTACTTGGCTACACATCGAAATAAACCCGATGATACTCCGCCAGCTGTTGGGAGCGACCATCGTTGGACAGATGTTATAAAACTTCATAATCTCCTTCACCAGGGGATGGAGAGGAAACCGGAAGCCCACCTTCAGACTGTCTTCATAAAGGAAGACCCCATGCTCTAGTTCCTGCAAAACCCTACGTTCGGGCCCCGACAATCGCAGGAGGATATCCGAGGGGATACCGTATTTCAGACGGAGTTTCCCCAACTCCTCCGCAGTAATTTCTGAGACCATATTACTGGAACTCATCATTCTGCTCGCTGGAAGGAACACCAGGCAAAATTGCAAAGAAGACAGGAGAACAAATCCCTCCAAAAGGAAACGGAAGAATGCTGCGAATGGGAATAGCGTTACTTCGACTTTGCTTTCTCCCAAAGGAAACCGCCTTAGGAGAAGATAAGGCACCCCCACCAAGGCATACGGATCTGCCGCTGTAAACGCCGTGAAAATCGGGATTTGCTATGTGGCAACTCCCCGACCGTTGCCCCAAAGGAGCCTTACCCATAAGGGCACGGCGGCCGCACGGCATTGAATAGGGCATCATTACGCAAGCTGTCAAATCCGGATCCCTCTGCTCAAATCGTGCCACCTAGAATTATACTCCCTATGCCCGAACCTGCGCTTCGAACTAGGAAATGGGGGCATGTGTTGAGGGATAAAATCGCCGTGTATCAATAATCGTGCACACGGCTAAGGCTAGCCTTGTTTCCTACTCGCTGTGCGACTTCTGCAGAGATAAGTCAGCCTCGGTAGGTCGAAGCGCCCTAGCCCCCACCGAGCCAAGAGTTCCCAAGGCGCGAGCTATTGTCTATCGTCTCTCGGTCCCCTTTGGCCGTGCTATCGTCTCTCGGTCCCCTTGGCCGAGATATCGTCTCTCGGTCCCTTCGGCCAAGCTATCGTCCATCGTCTCTCGACCCCTCGAGCCGAGCTATCGTCTCTTGGCCCTAACCGAGCCATCCATCATCCGGCCTTTCTAGTTGATATTTTCTATCACTCGGCCCAGCTCGAACGATACCTGCACCTCTGCGGAATTCGACGCGAGAAGGCTTAAAATAGTAAGATTCCAAACAAGAATCATGTCTAAAAGTGGCCTAAAGCCCTGAGGCCTATGCCCCCACCAAATCTCGAGATGTCAACAAGCTCTCCCAGCCGTCGATCCACTAACTAACCCGATACGAATCCTACCGATCCATAATAAACTGGATTCAGATCTCAACGGCCTTCGGACCCACGACGCTCCCAAACAACCAGGTGATCCTCTATAAATACCACAGCCTCAGATCCCCTCAGGTACGCAACTCTTATGCGCACACTCGCTCACTGCCTTTGTTTTCCACCATTATCGCTCTGCTCCGAGCCCTGGGAGAGACTCTTCAGCGAG
The DNA here is from genome assembly GCA_900491605.1 of Calamus simplicifolius. Lineage (NCBI taxonomy): Eukaryota > Viridiplantae > Streptophyta > Magnoliopsida > Arecales > Arecaceae > Calamus > Calamus simplicifolius. Next base: position 66,038 of record UESW01002277.1, read on the forward strand.
AGCCTTCTTCTCATTTTGTTGATTGTCGATCTCCACTGACTTGAGCGTCGAAGGGTCTTCCGCAGGAGGCCACCCCCAACGCCTCTCGCGCAAGGACTGTCTTGCAGGTCCGCCCAGAAGGGAGCCTATCTCGAAGCCCGAGCGCGTCCGAGTCGGAGGACAAGATTTCAGCAGCAACAGGTATTATGTCTTGCACATATTGACCCCTCCACGAATATGGTAGGATCACACCTTAGAAGGCTTGCCAATAGGCCTATCCTTTGAGGATACAAACCTCTAGCAAGCATTAAGCCAAGTCAACCATCAAGCATTAACCACCTCTCGCCGCCCCACCTTTTTTTCCCCCTTGTTTCACCTGTTTCTGGGTCTCCCACATGGATGAGTTGATACAGAAGGAAACATGAAAAGGGAGAAAAGGAACAGAAAAGGAAAATGTGTGGGGCTTGATTGATACTATTCTCAACTAGATAAATTGTGTGGCATCAAAATGAAAATGAAAGGACATAGGTGAAAGAATACTTTATAAATTGGGCTTTAAAGAGCATGCAAGTCTTTCCTTTTTGTCGTCTTTTATGTCTCATTTGTACTTCTAGCTGAAAGGGTGTGACTCCATGCCTGACTTCTGTTAGAAGATTTGCTTGAACTAGGCATTGAATGCCTTATAAAGTAGTAGTATACTTACGAAGTCTCGAAGAGATAATATAATCGTCCCTAGACTGACCAACCTAAATCATTTGGGTCTGTTAGCACTCAGTTTAGGTCAGCTACATCTAACCTGCATCTTAAAAGGCTAGGGATTGGGTTGTAAATTTGAACCCATTCATGCTTTGAGATTAGTTTTCCTGGGTTAGACTGGGTCGGCTCCTTCATATTAGCTGGGGAGAGCCAAATGGGTACCTTAGGTACGGTTAGTTGTTTAGTTTTCTTTGAAACATTGAGGATCAAGGTGCATTAAAAATGGCCACTTTGGCTTAGATCTGCATAAGAATCAAGAGAAAAGATTAAGCTGTGGGTCAATTAGGTAGGAAGAAGGTCATAGAGATTGACCTGGAAAAACTATGGTGGAGAAGACCCCAGCATATGTCAAGTCCAATCAGGAACAAACCATTGCTGCCTTTAGTTGCTGCTCTCCTCTTGCGAGATTTTGGCTGGATGAGTAGCTGGGAAGCAGGTTGTTGGCTCTCAAAATCACCTCTCCCTTTGCTCTTGATTGCCACCCTCAAACCTTCATTGCCAAGTACATTGTCTCCCAAGAAGATCATGAAGGGTGGCAGCCAGTTTTCAATCAGATACTTTCTGATGATTTTCTTGAAGCTATTCTCCTACTATTGTATCTCCTTCTAGATCCTTTGCCCTTGCGAGCGCAATGTTGGGCTTGATGGCTATAGGCTGACAAGGTAATATACAACCCATAGCTTCTAAGTTCCTGAATCATGGTAAGGTGTAGTACTCCAGCCTTTGGACTCGCCTAATGAGAAGCAGGGGTCAACTTGACCAGCCCACCCAAATCCAAAAAAGAGAAAAGAAAATATGTTGAGTTGATTTGATGGAGTCAACTTGGCGCCATCTCCATTGAGTTGACACAAGTGGACTGAGTCCATGCCAAGTAAACACATAAAAAAGGGAAAAAACACCCAATGAACTAGTTGTGCCCCCCCCCCTAACCTCCAAGTGACCCTAATGGGAATTGGAGACTTAGAGGACATTCGAATTGAGGGAAGGGGGTCCCCATCTATTAAGGATCTCTTCTTTCTGCCCTCATAAAAGCATCACCAACAACAACAAGCTTTTCTTTGATTTTCACCTAAGAATCTTTTTCTGTGGCACCTTGAAACCTTACTAGAGACAAGGTGGAAAGAACTTCAATCTTTCGCCCTTGATCTTCACTTGTTGCCATCATTGTCGACTGAATTCTATTGAGAAATCATCAGGACACAATCGGTCAAGTAGCTCCCTTATTTTGAAGGTGCCAGTCCTATTTCAGACAAGATATTTCTTCTCTTTCCTTGGTGAGCCTTGGACTACCATCAGGCTCAAGGGTCCGACCTTAGTTGCTAGGCAAGCAAATCGAGGACTAATCCAACAATAAATAAGCTATCAATCCTTTTTCTCATCCTTCGAATCCCCTGATCCTTATTTTCTTTTCTTTGTTTTAGAAAGACCAACCAGTTCTGATTTAGGTTGTGGCTGTGACCTTATCATTGCCACTCCCATTAGGCTTGTCAAGCTAGCTGAATAGCGAAATAAATTCCTTGCCGAGCAACATCAATAAGAAGCCTAGAAGTGAACTTTTACCTTTCTCTAATTCTCTCTGTTTTCTTCCATTTCTCATCGAGCTTTTCTTATTTTTTTATTGTGAAGTCAGCTATCACCATAGTGTTGCCACCACCTCCATCTCCTACCTCGATTTAGAAAGACACGAATGAGGAAGGGGTTTCTATCCCTTTACTTCCTCCATTCTTTCCTCTATTTCTCTCTCTCTCTTTCTCTCCTCTCTCTTTCTCTCTCTTGCTTTCTTCTTCTCTCTACTTGGAGCCAAAGGATCTTATCCTATAGGATTTTCGTTGTGGGCTAGGATCACATAGGTTGCTACATGTTGTGCCAATACCCATCCCGATCTTAATGGGGTGTAATACGACCTAACCATGAATTATCCTCATTTTGCTTCCCTAGCTTAGACTGATCATTTCTTGATCCAATGAGTCAGTAGCCCAATCTATCAAATTTGAGTTGCGGAGCATGGTTACCCAACTGATCTTATATATTCCAAGTTTTTTTACACCCTTAACTATGGTGATCTTATTTATCTACTCTGATGTTGGATTCAATATGTAGGAATATGTTTTCTGCATAGAAAGATGTTAAGCAAGATGTTTTACACTTAGATCCATAAATTGAAGAAAAAATCTAATTTTTTAAATTATTTAATTTTTACATTAATTAAGAACTAGAAAATCTAGAGTCAAAATTAATTTGGATATTGAGTTGATATTAATAAAATGGTAATTAGTTGTCATTTGATGATATGTTCACATTAATTGATTTTAAATTAATTAAACATGTTAGGTGTGGAATAGTGATACCGCACATTTGAGCTTGTGCTGATAAAGATAAGAATTTCTAAATTGCAACCACTTATATAATTATAAATATTTTGTATATATATGTGCTATATGTTTGATGACCATAATAAATAATTTATAAGAATTCTCGTCACACAACCACTTACATAATTATGAATATTTTATCCATATATAAATAATTGTAAAGATCCCTATGCACTATCATCATAATGATTATGGACATTATATATGTGTGCATTACAAGCTAATGATTTGTAAAGAAATCTCTTACATTATCGCCATATGACTATATCTATTTCTTTCTGTATAACTATATCGTATGTTGATGATTTTAGATTTTATCATATATCTGGTGTTTGTATCAAATTTTGTACAAAATATATTATTGATCACATAGTGTTCATATTTCTAAAAATGCCTTCTTTATTTATATTTAGCAAAGCAATCTCTATTACAAGTACCAAAAGTTTATTTTATGCCATCACTTTGCTTCACCAAAAAAAGGAGAGAGAGGAGGAGACTAAGGCATTCCAATGGTTTGTCCAATCTAGGGATATTTGCATCATTTTGGTTTTCCAATTTTGTCAAGTCTTATTAGGACAAATTCTAGGTCATTCTTCTGGTCTTTTGATCTTATTTGTAATGGTAGTTATGTCATGAGTTTCTTTTCCAGAAAATGGATGGTGTTAGGTAGGGTTAAGTGAGAGATTTAACTTTTTAGGCAAGAAGTTTCTCTAGGAGACCTCTAGCCTTAGAAGGGGACTTGAGAAGCCTTTGAAGGGGGGCCTTTTTTACTATAGTTTCTTTTAAAGCTACCATTCTCCTGAGAAGGGTCTCAACTATTGGAAATGAGGGTTTTGAGAAGTTGACATGCGGCACATTCTAGTCACAAGGATGGATTTTGAGAGGTTGACATGCAGCATATTCCGGTCCCTCTATGGCTATTGTCACGTGTGAGAGGTCTGCATTTTGTGACTGTTTCCTTTCCTTTTCTAAGCTGTAAAGCTCTAGATTTCAGGCTTTCTTGGATTTAAAGAAATACCTGACCTCTATTGTTGCTAGTTGGAGAGTTGTTTGGAATGTTGTTTTGGACAAGTTCTGCTCCTATGTTGTGCTGTTGTTTCTAAAAGAGCCTTGTTAATATATATCTAGTGAAATAATTTCTATTCGAAGTACCATCAATATAGTTTCTACTAGCACTTTGCTTCAAATTGAAATCAGAGCTAGATTCCTTTCTTGTGGTTGTATATCATTGTGCTTCTTTCGGTGTTTAAATTGTGGGTGAAAATGGCTGCAAGAGATGGAAGAGGCAATGGACCAGAGGGGCAAAGTGGCAAACATTATGCTATTATTGTAATGTTTCAAGAGTTGCAGGAGTAGATCCAAAATCTTACTAATTTAATTAATCAAGCACATGGTAATCATGGGAATGGAAATAAACATAGGCCAGATAATGTTAATGGATCAGAGAATGAAGTTTTTCAACATCTGAAGGAGAAAATGATAGTTCTGATGAGGATAGATCACATTTAGAGAAGCCTATTTAACTAAATGCTTGAACACCAAGATGGAAAGAACAGATTGTGCATGCTTTGCATAATATAAGGTAATATGGTGTTCAGGTTCATGTTTCAGAATTCAATGGTGATATGGAAGCTAAGGAATTCCTTAATTAGATAATGAACATTGAAAATTACTTTGATTGGTAAGAAGCACCATAAGAATGGAAGGTCAGACTTGTCAGAGTAAAGAGGTCCAGCTTCCATTTGGTGAAAAGAATATGAAAGGTAAATAGATTAAAGGAAAAAAAAAAACAGAGGATGGGACAAGATGGAGAATTGAAAGCTTAATTTTTACCCCAAGACTTCAAGCAAACTTTGCATCAACAGGTTCAGAACTTGCAGCAGCAAAACAGGACTCTAAAGGAGTGCATCCAAGAGTTCAATCAAATGATTTTGAGAAAATTGATTGAAACTCAATTCCAAAAGGTTAGCCAATACATGAATAGGCTCCAATTGGCCATACAAGATCAAGCTAGCTTAAACCACCCTTGTAAAGTGAGTGACGCATATTAGCTAGAACTTGAAGTTGAAGTTGAAGTTCAACTCACCCATAATCCCCCCACAGGTCCATGAATGAATACAATAGGGATGCATCAACTGGTAAGGCAGCTAGTTCTGCCCAAGGTAGTCAAGCAACCATTCCTTAATGTCCAAGCCAGAAAGCAAACAATTCGGGTGTAAGGACTGGTCAAGCACGAAGTAATGCTCTAGTTCAAGGGGTGATTAAATGTCACAAGTGTTCTGAGACTGGGCATAAATAATGAATATCCTGAGACATGGATTTATATGCAGGTTAATCTGGCAGAAGAGCAAGAAGAAGCGCAATCAAAATTCCGAGTTCAGAGACTGAAAATCATATATGAAGTTCATGATAGTGAAGAAGGAATTGAAGGTGATACAGCAGGTGAATACCTATTCAAAAATCTATGATTGCACTACTGACTGGAGATTAAGAAGATCAGCTTTGCAAGAACTTCTTTCTCATTGCACAGCAAGAGGAAAGTTTTATAATCTAATTGTTGATAATGGTGGCTAAATTAAAAGTTGCCTTATCGCGTTCTTTGGTTCAACAAACGGAATGAGGTCATTGTGTCTTCAAAAAGCCTTAATTTTTCAATTGGTATCTCTATTAAAGAATTGTGTGGTGTGATGTAGTTCCAATGGATGCTTGCCTTGCAGGAGACCTTGGTAATATGACCAAGGAACCATCCATGGTGGTGTAAAGAAGGCATACACTTTCCTTCTCTCAAGGAAGAATGTTTGGCTTGCAACAAATGAAAGATAAAGCCTTTACTAGGGAGAATGGGGAGTCATCTACACTCTTGAACTTGAGTAAGAAGAGCAGAATTATATGTGCCAGTTGGGAAAGAAGAAATCGAACATCACACAGTATCAGAATGCCAAGATAATAAATGAATTCAAAGATGTTATGCTTGGAGAACTACCAAATGGATTACTTTTAGTCAGAGAAAAACCACACCAAGACTTGGCATCAAGAGCTGCCATTCCTGATCTTTGACAATATCAAATGAGCCTAAAGAAACATGAGGAGCTTGAAAAGAAGGTTTTAAACTTCTTAAGAAAGACTTCACTTGGGAGAGTTTATCCATGAACCAAACTAGAGTTACCCACAAAAAAGGAAGGAACTCAGAGAATGTGTATGGACGGCCAGGCTATAGGTAAGATAACCGTCAAGTACAGATTTCCTGTACCAAGATTAGATGATACACTCAGTATGCTATCAGTTCCCAAGTTTTTTCTAAGATTGATTTGACAAGCAAGATAATCATATCACAATTCAAGAAGGTGATGAGTGGAGAACAGTATTCAAAATAAAGGAGGTCTATGAAGAACTGGTTATGCCCTCTGGCCTTTCTAACATACCACCTATTCTTTTCATGAGATTCATGAGCCACGTTCCTAAATCCCTTATTAGGAAGTTTCCAGTAGTTTGTTTTGATATTCTGGTTTGCAACAAGGATCAAGAAGCTCACACTAAACATTTGATAACTAAACATTTAAGGGCTATCAAAGAAAAGTTGTTTTTCCATTTTTTTCTTCCGTTAAAATCACTAAGACATAGAAAAGGTCCAAAATCACAAGACATGCGTAGAAAAGGTCCAAGCATTAGCAAAGATGTAATTTTTCTTCACAAGCATTTTCTCGCTACTTCAAGAGCTTGCATTTCTTTCTTAAAACGTTGGTATTGTTTCCCATAGATATAGAAGGGGAGATAGTACAATGCTAGACAGAAAGAATCTTATTTAACAAGTAAGAGAAAGGTTTGACAGTTGATTTTCCCTCTTCCTGAATGTCTTCCTCATCTTTCAATTTCTTCTTTCTTTTCAAATTAACTACAGCAATGTGCACAAACACATTTCATCATCAAACAAGAATGCAAGCACTAATTCCTAATACTGGAGCAGTCCTATAAAACATTAGAAACAATACTAACTTCCATCAAGTACATGAAACCAAACTGCATCAAATAGAAAAAGAAAGTAGACATTACCGACTCCAAGACAAGGAACGCACTTGCAGATTATCTCACGCCCCTTTTTGTTATAATAGCTAACGAACCCCGTCCCCTGGCAACTCCTGCACTTGCCCGTCCACTCATATACCACTTCCTTACAATCCTTCCAGAAACAGAAACAAAAACCACCATTTACGAATCCAAACAGAACCTTTCAACAACAATAAGAGTTTCGAAGTACAGAGAGGAACCTGGACATTGGGATTGCACTGGAGGCGGCGATCGATCTCCTCGGGCGGGGCCGGGGACGAGTTGGGATAGGTCATGGGAAGGGGGAGGGCATCGGAATCGTTTTTCAAGTAGCTCTCCCGGTCGCGGGACCACCACCACCACTTCTTCTTCTTGCCGCTGCCGTTCTTGCCCTCCTCCTTGGCGTCCACCCTGATCCCGGGGTCGCCCGCGACCCTCCCGTCCGGCTCCCGTGGGCCCCGGGGGCGGAACCAGTCCGGGGAGGGGGCGGCGTCGGATGCCTCCGCTGCGGCCCGGCAGCGGAGGAGGGAGAGACGGGAGGGGAAGGAGAGAGGGGGGAGGATGGGCTTGGGAGGGCCAGGGAGGAGCGGATTGGGATTGGGGAGAGACATCCTAGGGCTAGGGTTTGGGGAGGTAGGTCATCTCCTCCTCCCCTTTCTCTTTCTCTCTCCCCCTGCTCGACGCTCGCTATGTGAGAGCTCTTTGGAGAGAACGAAGGAGAGAAGAACGGCTGCGTCACCCTCGACATGGGCGCGGTAGAGTAGATGATATGCAAGGGACGCTCCATCAGGCCGTTGGAAATGTGAACCGACCCTCTATTCTGACTGGAGTCGGTTAGCGATTGAGTAATTTACCTTCGGTTGCTCGACGGTAAGCTTACGGGTGCAGTGACGGATCCGAGAGGATGAGGTTGACCGTTAACGGGAACATACATGTCCGGCGTTCTCACACGCAAGATTCATTCACGTCTATCACAAGGCCATATTTAATATTTTATCACGCCAACTCCCTGACGACATGCCGACCCGTTACCGCCTTGCAAACCCTTAATTTTTCTTCGCCTCCGAAGGACCACCAACTCACTGACGGCATGCCGACCCATTGCTGATGAAAAAAGCGCCTTGCAAACCCTTAATTTTTCCTCGCCTCCGAAGAACCACCAAGGGATAAAATTAATCTCCCGCTGCTTATGAAACATGTGAAAAGACATCCAGCTGGGAGAGATATATATTAGACGACAAATGATACTTCTCGAGGAAAGAGAATCCAAACTTTAAAGCCAAACCATTGATCTAGTCTCAAACTGAAGATGCCGTGAAGCATATACTTGTTTAGTCATTGTTCGGGTACTTCCTTCTGGTATAAACCTTCTAATAAGTCACATTGGAGCAATCCATTTGAATAATAATAGCAGATAATGTACTGCGCCCTCTCTACGAAGCACACGAACCGAGGATTGCAATTTCATCTTTTGCCGCTGAATTTCATATTAGCAAAAAATTGACATGTCAAGTGTGAACATTGCAAAGTATCTCCACCAGAATTACATGTTCATCACAGGAAGTCTCCACACAGACTATATTTCATCTGGCTTGCTGGAAATTTGTTGACTTATGTTGCTCTCGCAACAGCTTTCATCATTGCTGTACAAATCTAATTGTTAGGCTGCATCAAGAAGACAAATTTAAAGAACAAAAATATGAAAGAGATAATGAAGTCACATGACAATAAGGGCCACAATAAGCGTTGTTCTAGCCCAGATCAAAAAAGGAGGTCATTTCAGAAGGCTTGATCCCACCTTATTTGTACCAGCTGTCACTTAAGACAGTATCTGAGACGAATTATCAAGGAAGAAAGGGTCGCATCATCCCCCACATGAACGATTAAACGTTAGATACCTATATTTTCCGGCAAATAATATCCGTGCGTGAGAGATCAGACCTTTTAACACTATGGACGCCTCACTCGAAGTACCGTGTTTAAGGCCGCCACATAAGAGGTATTAGAATAACCGCCAGTTCTTTACCTATCAATGGACCCCAAGAAAAACAGCGATTCACACGTCTGTAACTCTGCAGATGGACCAAACAATTACTTTCCCCAAGAAAAAATGATCCAATGAATACTTTTATAAAGTTTGCAAGAAGCATGGAATAACACCAAAACCATGAACCAAATATTGAGAAATTATCTCAAACATAAGATTTTCTGCATCATTATTCCTGCACATCCACAACATTACAGCACAAAAATAGTCGGCTGCAAACGTATACACAATAAATCATCCAAGTGTCGGCTAATCAGTGGTACAGTGTTGGCTATATAGTTGAAATGGATTCTCCAACCTTGCATGTAGGTCATTGCATTCACTCTGCCATCATGCACCATTTCAATGTGAACTACAACACATCCACTCTGTTTTCTTCCATCATCTCCAATACTAAATCATACAGAATACAACGTTAGTGTCGAAGAAGAATAGCCAACATGAATTGCAGAAAATGCTGATACCACTTTTCTCTCCACCAGTTCCACTTCTCAGCCTTATGAAATGTTGCCTGGCATTCAACAGTTACAGAGCGATGCACCAGCATGCCTTACTTCCATGACATAAAGGAAAATTATAGCACCTCCAGTGCTAACAATACCTGCAGAAGCCTTATCCCCATTATTTGGTGCTAACTTTGGGTTAATATTCCAAAGAAAAGGTAAATGGAAAAACATTGAAGTCATTTGTATTTGTCCTATCTACATGGAAATTGCAGTCAAGTGCATGTTCTCATCACAGGGCAAAGCATCAAAACAAAAGATACCTTTGGTGATATCCGTGTAGTGGGAATAATTTTCAATTGTTATGGCACTCATACCAAGAGATCCCTTAGGTGGGAATAATTTTTAAGTGTAACCACCACATAGGGAGCTGGTTACCTATTATTAAATTACAGAAAATGCTGCTGCTAAATTGCAACGGCCATCCAAATATTAAATTGTTAAACTTGGGTTTCCTTTTCATAAAAGCTATGCTCCTATTAAAAAGAACAAAAAAGGAAAAGAAAACAGAAAATTGCAGCAATATAGGCTGGCATCCACTGATTGGGAAGTTGCAGCTTTTCTGGTTCATTAACTAAAGTCGAACCACTGATGTCCTTGGTGGGAAGTAATTAGATACTAGAATTTCTTCTCTTGCTAGTTTTGCACAAACACTAGCAAACTTGACTTAATCTTCATGAGGATATCACCTCTCTTTGTTCCTTAGGGTATGGCTGCATTCTACCTCGTGTTTCCCTAGGAATTTAGATGCAACTTGATTAAATCCTAACCAAGCCAATGGGGCGGTCCTCTTCTCTTCCTGTTTCCCTTGGGATTTGGCTAATTCATATAACACAGCTACTTCAGGAAGTAGCAAAGATAAGAATGAAACCTAAGGAACATTAAGCTATAATCCACCTCATGTCTACCCTGGGAGGTCTCTAAGGAACATTCAGAAGCGTGAATGGGGGGAAAGACAGGATTGAAGGGGGAGGAAAGCAGTCACAGTTGCTTGCCTTCCTGCATATTAAGCTGGAACATAAGATTCTAGCAACAATTGTGCATGCAATGGTGACTTAATCTCAACAATCAGGTATGTGAACTTCCACTTCCTGTCAGCATGATCTTTGAACATTTCCGCATACACCTTTCCAAATCCATGCGGTCCTCGAATATGGAAGTTTACCTGCACATTCACTGAATTCATGAATTCAAACCCAACAAAATAATCTACATTTCTACTATTTTCAACAATCTCGCCAACAGTAAATCCTTTCAAAAGAAAGCAATATTAGTGCAAGTCACAAAGAACTCTTTGTCCACTCCTTACTTTTAGAGTGGTAAGATGGAACAAAGAAACAAAAAGGAATAAGATGAATCTTGTAACTAAAGATTTCGGAAATGCCAGTAAGGTGTTACCTCAACATGTTCAATTCCATCTTCATCCGTCCAAACTCTGTTTGGAATACGTTGACGAGCAGCACGATTTCTGCTTTCCTGGCCATAGCCACTAACTGGGGTGCCGATTCTTACTGTAACCTGACAAGGCCAACCAGATAGCACGAACAGCATAAATAAACCATTGACTAGAATTCCTCAAGGAATGAGCAAACAGCAATAAATGCCAATGATATGTCATGGAACAATAGTCTGAGCCAACTACAAACCTGACTATCATTCTGAACCCTTTCAAGAGCCTTTCCGAAAATCTTGTACCTATACAAGAGAAGAAAGGAAAAAAAAAAAAAGGCAAAGATGCATGAAAAATGCTTGTCAAAACAAGTACCAAGCAAAACAGAACATAAAAAAGAGAGTCACTGTACGTAACAAAAATGATATTAGAAAACAAAAGGTTAGCTCAGGATTTTTAATGAATTCTCTGCTGCTTTGTAGTCGAAAATAGAATATTGTAATATGCAACTTTTCAAATTATACTTGTTTTTTGTACTGTGCTCATATCTAGGCTAATTACCACCCTTTTCCTTTATTCAAAAGGATCACTAGTTGCGTCATTTTGTTTCCAACCTCTAGTTTGTACAAAACAACATATACAAACTTGTTAGAAATTTTGATCATGTGATGTCCTGGGAAATATACATGTCAGACCTTGTAAATTAAAGATTTATCGGACCCAGATTCCTAGCAATGGATCATTCTTGCAGCAGTCTCAATTCAACCACAAATGCTATTGATCAGTATACTCCCTGAAACTTCTTGTGACAGGTCTGGGTTTTACAAGGAGCAGGTGCAACAACCACAAAAAGAAATATTACTTTATGATAATGAAAACTTAGTGTAATTATGTAGAAAGAAAATCTGGCTAATTAACCACAGCCAACCAAATTAAATGCAGCTAAGCCAAGTGATAATATCCAACAACATTGGAAAGTCTCAGCATAAGTGTACATATTGGTGGTAGGAAGACTGCGTGGTAGGAAGACTGCCCTGGAATGTTTTAACTGACATCATGCTTTGGTAAAAAGGAAAGCAGTCTGCCTTCTGAGTATAAAATAGACCTTTTCTCATATAGGTTTTCACCTTAACAAGACACTAAATACCTATTTAAAGAACCATCCTGCATGCTACATTAAAATATAGTATGGAAAAGATAATAACCTATATTACTTTTTTGGTAACAATAACATATATTATTAAGAAGCAACAAGAACAATCAACAAAAGCATGATTTAAGGAGGTTTTTCTTCATCCTCACAGGATAAATGATACTCCATTTTGAGATACAGAATATAGCAATTAAAGAAGAAACAGAATCATGTACAAGAGGGTAAAGTACTGAATAAAAATCATGCCTACCTACATCCCTCCATGTGATCTTCTTGAAAGTGGCTCTGTGAGAGCCACCGACCTTTATATGGGCATCATCCAGATTAAATGAAGCACCAAAAAATTAACAAGTGATTCATTCGATAAGCAGGAAAATTTTAAGGCTTCTTACTTTTGTCCCATGCTGCAACATATTTTAACTCAAAAGTATAAAGTGCCTAATGCCAGTGTCATGCTAATTAGGCACTAGCATGACTGCATGCCATGTGCCAAGCCACACCAGTGATTGGCACATCTTGAGGCTTTTTTCTGAAAATGTGCAAAGCATTCTAAGCTTCTTTCTTAGACTCTTATGGGTTGCTCCATGCCATAATATAATATCCCACACAAAATGTATGTTGATTACGGTGTTGTGCTATTTTTGAGTTAATATCACAGTGTTGCACCCCAGTAATGCATTAGCACAAGAAAACATAGGATAATTAGACCACACGTTAATCATTGCTAAAAAGAAACAATGCAATGAGAAGGCATTTAACTTCACTGGCTCATGATACAACTTTCCTGTGTTAAATGGATACCCAAAATTTTGGGATGTCTTACACCAAGACACTTGGGCATTTCATGACACTCCACAACACTCCATACCATCAAACTATGATGCCATCACCATTGCGCTTCCTCTTTTGGCGTTTCTACATAAATTTTTCATTCTAACATAATAATTAGTAGCAATTTTATCAAATTTAATGAATCTACCAAGCATGCTCCAGCTCGTTGTATGCATTCATCAATACATATATTCACATACATGTATAAGTTAAAGGCATGTCCCTGTGTTCAATTTTTGGAATATTTGTGTCAGATTCTTCTGGACACTTGACACACCTATCACATGTCCAAGAAACATTGCAATGGATGAAGAGCATGCTTGACCAACCTCCAGATAAAGAAGGAAACAATGGATGAAGAGCATGCTTAACCAAAAGAACAGGATGTTAAACCATGACAATTCAATACTGCATGATACAGGCCAGTAGAAAGCCATAAATTTGGTACCGAACCATGCACCTGTGCCTCATGTTGACCTTGACATGGCACGGTAAGTCCATACAGCACAGACCAGCACACCAATCCATGCTTTGACTCATTCCACCATTAGACCATTATTGAGAAGTTCCATGCATAATTTAAGTCTGCTAACTACTAAATCCTCCATCCATTTGATGCTTTTTATTTGTCCCAAGTAGAAAAATGCAAAGATGACCACTGCCTCTATAGTATCTTTCATCACCCTTGTACTGCATGAAGGACCCAGTTTTCAAAATAAAATAATATAGAAATGCAAATTTCCCCCTGCTACTGACAGATGTCTCATGATGGTATACATTTAGATCAGATCTATTTACATGTTATTCAACATTCACTTAATTTTTGGCAAAGCAGCCAAACAATATATTCCTCTTGAACAACCTGGTTCCATTTACCAACATGTGCACTCTTTCTTCACCTTTAGGCAACCACTGGAAAGATTTGTGAGATCACTGGAGAAGGCAAAAGGCAACCAAGTAATAAGAATAACTATGAAGTTATTTTGTCACCTCCAATGAACAAGAATATGATTTGTTGCCACCCAGCTCCATAGACAAAGAAAGTGGTCAGACACCACATAGTTGGATCCCAATTGCAACCAATAATCTGATTTGAGTCACCAGGAAGTGCAAAAGGCATGCTACTTAAAAATAGCATAAAGGTACCATGCGACCATCATCTTTTGGAAGGTTAGTTTTAACATGACCGCCTTTTTTGGCATGCTGGCAAGAATGAGGCAGTGGTAGTGCTAAAGAGAGGGCAATCAGGTAATGGTTTCAAAACTTAAAAAGGACAGGAGTAATTCAATCCAAACTGGCTATTATACCCTAGTTATTCAGCAACCTTGTTATATCACTCTTCGTTCACAAGAAGTTCAATAGCGAACCAAAATAAGAATTTGACTAGCTACACTATATTGACTGGTTTCTTAGTTTAGTGTCTTGAAGAAAGATATCGGAGATAAGTGATTAGAAAAATACATTAATATAATGGTTTGGAGGCATTGAAGATATGAATAAATTTCAAGCTCCTATATATTATAATGAAAGGTAATTATAATGGACTAGTTATGCCTCATGTTGCAAGAAAGCATCATTGCTCAATCTACAACTCTCATAGAACCATGGTGCTTAGGCAGGCATCCAGGCACTCATTCTTCCCCTTCATACAAGACGTCCAGCACATAAGCGAGGCCATCTTAAATAGCTTCCTACAGGAGCATCTGCCTACCAAAATGGGATCCGCTTGGACAATTGGGCGTTGCCTGGGTTACCTATTTCTACTTGGTGGTTGTCCTACTCAGTCTGAGTGCACAAGAGCAGCCCAAACCCCACCTACAGAGAGGCTACCCTTCTGCAATTAGGCTAAACCATAAGGGATTTATGTAAAAAATAAATAAAAATAAAACCTACAGCAACAATCCATTCCTACTAGGGATCAGCTGCAACAAACTCCTCTAAAAGACTTGTTCCCACCAATGGACTAAAGTCCCCAGTTCCCATCTTGCTTCCACTAGTTGGATAATCAGCTGCAGTATCATAATTAGCATACCGTTTACAACCACAAGTCAACTTGATATCAGCCTTTTTTTTAACTATTGGGCTTTGGACAATTATCAGAACTGTTGACATAAAATAAGATTGCAATTCCCATGCTACATTTTACATAATTTCTAAAATTAACTTACACATATTCTAAGTAGGAAGACAAGGACCTTACTCTTTTGGCTCAAAGATTAACTCTTTGAAAACACCATAAGCAGCCAAGGCTGCAATGCCCAGCCCTGCAAGTATTATAACAGTGTAAGAAGCACCCTCTGCAAATGTCACCGGCTTTTCTGGAATATTATATGTGGGAGCATCGAAGGGGTCTTCAACTGTAGATATGTCTTTTCTCATCTCCTGAGGAAGGACAGGACTATAAGTTGTCTTTAGTGAAAAATAAATTCAATTAGCATGACAGCAGAACAGCTGAGCATAAGCCACTAAATAACATAAAGCATAATCAAAGAAAATAACCAGCCTAAATGACAATTAAGGAACAGATATATTGTCATCCAATTGAAGAAGGCAATTTATGTTTCTAGCACTAAGTTATGAAAGTTTAGGAAATGTTTGGAATCATTTCCTTTTCCTACTTTCTGTTTCTGAAAGCAAAACAAGAAAACCAATAAAAGTTTTGTTTGCTACCACTATCTTTATTTTCTGCTTTCAAAATCCGTTTTGATAATGTCTAAAAATTGAAAACTAGAATATGTTTACTTTTTCTAAACAAACAGAGAGCCCTTTCTCAAGCAGACCCATTGCCCTGCCCTGAGTCCCTGGCCTCTTTTTCTCCAAATAACGCTCCTCTTGGCTACCACCACCTCCTCTTGAACACTAAAGCAGAACATCATAGACTCCATTAAAATTCATTGCTTTGAAATCCATACCATGTTTCAGGTTTTCAGGAAAGACAAAATGTTCCATTATGGGTTTACAGAACCAAATTGTAACAATTCAAAACAAAGATTCAGTTCATGTTAGATAAAAGATGAATGTTATGAATATGCTTGTTTAGTTGTTGATTTGTTCCTCTGATGAATGTAAGTAAAAAGATGAAGTGACAAGCAAAGCTGGTCATGATAACATAGTGATAATGTAAGCAGAAATGAGAGTTTTTAAAATAGCACAATGCAATGGAGTTGAGAAACTTCCGATGCTACATGAAGCTGTTGCCCAAACCAAGGCATAGTGTTGAAAGTAGAGATTGTATCTCTACAAAGATAAGGATAAAAAACAAGAAGAGAAAGAACCCCATGATAAAGCACTGCTTGCCTATGTCTCAACCTGACAAGAAAAAAGCAGGCACAAGTCCATGCAGAGATGAAAGGTTATACAAACACTTTCTCTGTGAAGAATATTGATTTCATAATTGGCTTATATGCATGCAAAGATGACAGATTGGTACAGAGGAACCAAAAAGAACATCATTCAGATGAGAAATTTCTTTGAGATATGACACAACAATAGAAAAATATTCAATGCTCTCTCTCTCTCTCTCTCTCTCTCTCTCTCTCACATGTTTGACCTCCCTTTTCATAAACGTTGCCATCCATTAAAATGCTTCTAACAAATTTCCAGGGTTATGAGAGACTAAATCAGTTTACCTTCCCAGATCTGTTTCCCAAGTACGTAGAAGAATCAATTTATGTTTCAGAAACCAGGCAAACAACTACATAGCAAATTGTTAGCATTACAAAACTTCAAAACTGTTAACTAGAAAGGCCATATCAAGACTTCTTCCACATGGAAATGATTCACAAAAGTAAGAGAACAACTCATGTAATTTCAATCTTCTTGAAATCATAAAGTTCCAAATAAGTTACCACAAAGAGAATCAAAGCAAGAGTCCAGAATTATGTGCATCTGATGTAAAATGAGTTGAACAGAAAAAATAGAATAGATCTATGGTTAATCTCAAACCTCTTTTGTTCTTTGTTCTGATGATTGTGTAGAATAATAGACTGCCGAACTTCTAAACAAATAAGGAATCACTGAGTGAGTTCCAAACTGTTTACTGAGAAGATTTGTAGGATTTCTACTCATCATATGCCAATTGAAGTGTTCTCCGAACAAAACTGAGATGCCTGTCATGTGACATTCATGAAAGCATAAATTGTCAGACACATTCTGAACGAAGAACAAACTAGTAGCTGATCAATGATTATCATCAATAGTCCAAATTGACTGAAAACACTGCAAAAAAAAAAAAAAAAATTATGAATGATGAACCCAAAACTTTGACCCTTATCACCTAAAACTAGGTGAAAAGACTTCTCATCTAGAAAATACAAGGGTGGTCATAAGCATAACCATCTAGACTTATTCCAACTATTCAGGGTCAGCTTTATGGACCCCACCTCTGATTTTACTCCAAGTTCCTCCATACCTCGCCTCACAATCTCTATCAATGTTACCTTGGATCTTCTCCTCCTTTTCTTATCATGTTCAACATAAACCAAAATACCTCTCCTTAATGGAGCTTTTCAAGTTTTTGTTGCACCATCTCTATCAATTTTCCATCACTCTATCATTAATATATACAAGTCCTACAGCAATTCTAATATATTCATTTCTTATTTTAAACTTTCTAGCTTTACCATAAATCCATCTTGACATTCTCATTTTGGCCAAATATATCCAAAAATTTCTAGTGAATAGGCACAAGCAAAAGAGTTGGACAGTGCTGTTATCTTCACTGTTGCAAAAACTAGATGGGTATTGAAAATCAAATTCTCAATTTTCAAGAGACAGGACAAATAAATTCTGTGCCACAATATGAACACAAACTATGAACATTCAAAGAGCTAGCTATCCACATTTTCTTTACCTTGCCAACAAATAACTCCATATCTGCTATGCTCCTTGTCAAGGAGCATCACATGGTCACAAAGAAAGTTAACAGGCTAGATCATCTCCATTAAGTCATGGCTCGTTTTTACACAAACAAGAAAACTACAACTCAAAATGGTTTTAACAATCAGTAAAGTTTACCAATCTATTCACCATGAGGTTTTTACTTGAGCATTTTCCCTTACACACTCTGCTTTACATGGTGAGTGCCAATGTTCATATTTAAGTGACTAAGAAATTGTGCATGCACTATAAGAAGGCTGGAACTTTGCTGCACTCCGCTCCTAGAATAAAGATTTCATATTACTGATTTAGTATGTTTCTCTCATTATTTTGGTAAGTCTCCAATATTCATATGAACGTCAACTTTCTTCCTGAATTGAAAATTTTGGCCCGACTCATATTAATCCTAACTACTAAATTCTAACAACTAGATTAATGAAAGGTAAAATGAAGGATCTTCCACAATAATGGATTGAAGAATATTACCACGCGTATATGACTATCCTAATGCAAATTGTAATCAAACAAGCACAAATACCGAAATATAGCATAACAATAAAAAAAGGTTTGGGCGCCTAGCAAGGGAGCATGAAGATTCAAAATAATTGTTCACTGGGTATCTAATTGTTGAATAACTTACAGCAACCAATTATGATATTACCACAGCATTAAAACAAGCCATACCCAACTTAGTTGTTCACTGGGTAATCCACCAATTAAATCAAAAGATCTGGAAAGCCAACATCAAGGTTGGTACCCATAAAAGTACCCAAATACCCAAAACCCACCACCACCACCATCGTGTGTCGTGCCAGCAAATGTGCCACACCAGCAAACGCCGCCCTCTTCTCCCAACCCCGCCATCCTCTCCCCCCTCCCCCCTGCCGCCGATCGCACTGTCCTCCTCTACCTCGATTGTTTCTAGTGCTCAGGGCGGAGACCCACTTCCTCAGCGATGGCATCTAGCGGGCCTTCGAGGCGAGAGGAAAAAGAAGGACAAGGTCCGAAGGTTCGGGGGTAGTTTAGGGTTTAATCAAAAAAAATTTGAGGGATATCCTCTCCTATCCCTCCAATCAAATACAACGGGATATCAAAAAGTTATCCCAGGGATTTTCCATTTTGTGTTTGATATGATTTATGGGATAGCCAAGGGATATCCCTAGGAATATATCCTAGATAAACATATCACGTACACTTGTCCAGGAATAATGTTTTTTGTATCAAACACTACCTAAGTGACTCTACATGATAGTAGTGAAGTGAGCATGCGATGCACATGAAGGATCATCACATTCGTGTTTACCTAATGTATTAACTGATTCACTTTATCTAACTTAATCAACATGTTTCATTAAATAATTATGACTAAATATTGATTTATCAAAAAGTATGACAAAAATAAGAACTTTCCGATTCCCTTACTTTGAGCACTCAAAATTCTTAGTACCTCCTGAGATAATTTCAATATAAATAACAGTGTTGTCTACTCACATTTTACTGGCAAATCAAAATATTATTTTACATAAATAAAAGATATGTTAATTAATAAAATGCCTATAATATAGGAAAAAACAAAAAATGAATCAAACACACCCAAACTCAGGAAGGTTCCAAAACATTTGATATATGTTGTGTTCCAATGTACTAAGACAATATAGAAGTGATTCGATATGAACTTTTCTAAGACACAAATGGAAAATTTCATAATTCGATAACCTAGTGCCAATAACCTGCATCAAGTACACCATAAGTCATACAAAATTACAAACAATAAGGTTGCATATGGTTACCAAAATATTTTCCATTTATTTTCTACTTTCATTTTCTGGCAAGAGTCTTCAGTTTCAATTTTCTGATTTCTCAAACATGCATTCAGTAGAAGAAAAGCTATTTTCTTAAAAGGAGAGGCATAAAATAAAAATAAACAAAGGGATATTGCTCACTCATGTGTTTCCAAGTCCTCTAATTTTTGTTTTCTATTCTCTTCTTTGTTTTGATAGAACATGGTGAAAACATCTTCAATCATTTTTAGTTTTCTGCTGTTTTGAAGTTATATTTTAAAAAAAATATTTTCATTTTCAATCACCAAATGCATTTTCACAAGAGTTTTCTGTTTTTTTTATGAAAATGAAAATGAAAAATTGATTGTTCTCAACAACCAAACACACCTTAAATCTCACAAGATAACATATTATGTGGTTGTTATCCTAATAGGCAAATAGAACCCTTTTAGTAAAATGAAATCCTTGCCACATATCGTCCCCTTGAAAAAAATGGAAATTCCACTAAGCATCACATTAACCCCTACACTTATCAAATAAACAATGAGTAGACTATTTATATAGGTACAAAAACAATATTCAAAATAAACAAGTCACAATAACTAATAACTAAAATTAATAATGTAAAATATATGAAAAATAATTAAGCTCGGAAACCATACGACAACAATCGCATTTTGCAACATAAAAATAATCATCCAACAAAATATTTTAAAAAAATCGTCAATATTAGAAAGGAAGAGAAGATACAGATGTTAATCAAGAAAAAAAATTGAAAGTACATGAAATTACATCTTGACATGAAACGTAGGAACTATGCATGGTAAGAACTTGAATCTTGACATGGAAGATAAAATTAAAGTGATGTAGATAGAGATGGAGGAAGAGGTAAAGCTGAATTTAGATGAGGGCAGTGAAGGCATCCAAAGCTGGAGTTAATGATCCGATCATTAGATGGATGGTCGATTTAGAGCTTCTACCCATTAGTCTTTCTTGTTCTCACTATATCCTGGTCTCCACCTGGTCTCAAGTGCTCGAAATCTAGGTTGGATAAGATTTTCACGATAGCAAAGTGAATTGGAATTCCACAAATAGCACTATCTATTGCCCCCCAGTGATAGCAACAAAAAGTCCTTTAATACATCCAATTGTAGAAGTAGTTCACCCAGCAAAATTGTATAATTGACTCCATTATTAATTCTATGATGAAACATAGTAGCCTATAAAATAAAGGTTCTTGATTGGATAACTAAAGGCAAGAATATTTACCCGTCAATTTCATAATTAGTCCTCACATTAACTCTATAATCAAACAAAATAACTCCTATAAAATAAACACCAAGTGTATGTTAGACTTCCAAGAGGATGACCACAATTGGTTCTTTCAGCTTTTAGGAGTACCATAGATATTATAGATTACATGGAAATGTTCAAAGGAGAAAAAAGACAGTTTGAAGTGCTTAAACAACACCATATTTTTATTTTCTTAGCTAAATTTTAAATCAATTTGATGTGAAAATTTGTATTAAGCTGAAAATGAGAGAAATACCATGTGAAAATTTGTATAAGCTGAAAATTATTCTCTGGCCAAGCAAGTTCTGCAAGACTTGCAAAAAGAATAACATGAGTTTTTCTATAGGGAATTCTCTGATTTCAAATAAATTTGGCAGGGGAAACTCTCTCTCTCCCTCGCTATTCCTCACCAAAAAAGAAAAACTATCAGGATGAAGCGGATTGGGATTCTGTTTGATTTAACAATTGCTGCTGCTTTGAGTTGAGTCACAATAAGTACACAAAATTCATTCAAAAACATTTAAGGAATCACCAAGCATTGCCTCAAGTAATAATAAGAAAATATGGTTAGAAGTCAACCATTATCATCATATAACTATAAAGGAGCAATTTTTGTTTACTCAAAGAAAACTGGTATCAGGTAGCTGTGATGATTAAGAATTTAAAATTGCTTAGGTATACATATATGTGAGTTAAATGCACTCCAGTGATAATATCATTATACAACTACAAAATTACAAATCTTCTATTATACAAAAAAGATATATTATTTCTTAGGTATATAATGTCAAGAGGCAAATTACTTGGGCCTAAGAGCTTACTGTTTGAATTAGAATTCACCATGAGAAAGATAATTTTATTCCATAATCCAAGAGAAAATGTTTTTAATTCAGACATATGGCTCACTTAGCCACTTTTATGTGTAAACACACTAAGAATTCCTAAGCAAACTAATACACTTGTCAGAAACTTCTCAGTTCATGGTATACCATCTATAACTCTTAATTAAACCTGAAAACCACTAGAAACGTTCATATATCTAGTAATATTGAAAATCATTTTTTTTTGGAATTACAAATGATGTGATAGGCGAACAGTGGGAATTTGGACATTTTCTAGAAATGATCCACCTTATGTTTGGTTTTGCAGATTCAGACTACTTTTATCTTTTTTTGGCAATAATGTCCCAATTTTGTATTTTTTGGATGCTTTGGGTCATAGCCCCACAGAAACACTCCAACTTGTGAATGCACTGCACACTCAACAGATATATGCAGTCAGTACTAAAATATGTACGTTCATAATATGTGCTTCACTACAAAAATGTTCATTCACAACAAAGTACAAGCATGTTCAACTCTGTTTAAACATACAGTTGAAGCATACCTACTTAGAACCAGGTCAAGTGTCCAAAATTTTTAAAACTCAGCCATTCCTCCAAACCAACAAAAAAAAGTATTAAAGAAGCCCAATTTGCAAAAAGTGAAATAAAGTTGGCTGCTATCTTTTGCAAAACCTAGATTTGGTTCAGTCTCAAATCTCATACCATACTAAAACATTAGTATGAATTTGAGTTTCATAGCAGCAAACTAGCTACAGCACGAAAATATAACCCATAGGACTTGGTCAACTTTGAAATGAGTATTCTCACACCTCAAACGGGGCATGTGCAGCTCAAGCAGCTCAAGTTATCCTCCCCCCCCCCCCCCCCCCAAAAAAAAAACAAAAAAAAAAAAAAAAAGAAAGGACCTGTAAGACATGAAATTTTAGAAATCCTGATTCCTATCAAAATTTTATTTGCAACAATATGCCTGCCCAGTAAAAGTTTAAAAATTCATCCAAGAATATATATTAGTCAGATGCACTTATTAGATGGATGGATGGGCGCATCCATGCATGTACATGCATCTATATATATATATATATATATATTTGACTACATTGAATATAGTTAGGTACAGGATCTGATCACCTTTCCCATCCTTTAATTCATATGAATCCTGAAGTCACCCTATCTTTTCCACTTTTCTATCTTTAGGATCCATGAACTGTATGAATCCAAGGATGAAAGAGGTGACCGGATCGAAATTTGGCTATATTCAAATGTAACTAAGTGTCTCTCTCTCTCTCTCTCTATATATATATATATATATATATATAGAGAGAGAGAGAGAGAGGGGGGGGGGAGGGAGGAGAGAGATTGCACAATAACATGGCAAAAATTGCACAATATCTTTGCATTCACTTTTTGGGAAAAAAAGGTACATATTAAATAATGACTTGAGATAAAAGGATTATTAACTTGAATAGGTTTTCATAGAACCAACCTTCAGGCCTTGTTACTCCCTGCAGTTCAAAGAAATGAAAAGATTCAGTTATTTTGACTTAATAGAGGGTAGAGAAAAATTTAGTTATTTTTGTATCCACACCTTGATCATCCTATTGATGTCAGAACCGGAACAGTTAGCATGGTCTAACCCTTCTATAATCTACAGTTGTAGAAAAACCAAGATGGTAAGTTATATAGCATAAGCATAGTATTAGATTATTGAAAACCCTGCAAAAAAATGCACAAGACATGAAATAAATGGCAGCTCAAAGACAACAAAATCTTTGTGTCCAGAAATGTTGCGCAAAAATTAGTTCATTAGACAGACTTGAGAATTGGGAGAAATTATATGATTGACTAAAGTTCTTAGGACTTAAGAAAAGTGAACCATCAAAACTCATCATCTTGAGCTATTCTGCTAAAAATATTAAATGAGTTTCGTATCAACAAACACAGATCAACTTAAACCTTCTTGCATAATTTTAAAGGCAGTGTTCTCCTTAATAGCCAGAAAGTGGGATAACTGTTGCTAGTTTAGGGTTTTTGCTGAGCAGTTCAAAGTGATTGCATGGTCATTAACTCATTAAATTCATTTACTACAACAGTTCCTAGCTTTTAGCTGAGACATTATATCCTGGCAGTCCAGGATCTTAAAACATTAGGATCATGATATTGATATTTTCTACAACAAGAATACCATCCACAAGCAGCAAAATGAGAACCTAATCAGTTTACAACAATCATACAGCATGAAACCATGTATGAGATATACAAATTTCCCAGTCTTGTATGCATTTCTAAGATTCTGATACTACTTTCTCTAGGGATCGTTTAAGTTCCTCAACTAAGTTTTCAACAACACCACAATCCCTTCTGTTGACGCCAAATCACCGCCTTCGAACATCCGCGAGCATCCGATCGCCTCCTCCAGGGAGCCCGGGATCCTCCGGCGAGCTTCTCGCGCCTGCGGGCCTGCAAACAAGTCCCGGAGGCCGAAGATTTCGGCGGGGACCCTCCGACGCTTAAATCAGTGCTGTGGGCAACAGCCGTGAGCTTGAGGAAGCTCGAAAGAGGGAGGAAGAGAGAAGCTTTGGGGCCGTGCTCTCTGTGGAAAAGAATGAGCGTTAAGAGTGTAGTGAGTTCTCAGTTCTTGGAGTTTTTTGGTCGGGGTCCCTCTTACCCTTTTTATAGATGCCTGGAGTCCGTGGGCTTGGAGCGTGATCACTTGTCGAAGCATTAATTGATGGCAGTACAGTGAAGCTTACCTCCATGTGACGTGTCAAGCTGCAGGCTGTGTCCCGTCAAAGTTGGTGGCTGCAGCTGGTTGGCAGGCCCTATTTTAGTTTGGACAGCTGCTGCAGGGCATGGCCAACCGCTACGGCGATTGCCAGACGTGTCCCCTACGTTACCTTTTTTGTTGTGCTGTGCAGACAGTGATGGGTGATAAAGTTAATCGTGTGGGTCCCAAGGTACAGCCGTTGGGGGAAAAGATGATGTTGAGTTGAAGCCAACTGTCCCTCGCAGAGCATTGATTATAGAGTGCTTGCATGGCACTGTTCATGCCCTTGGATGAGCTTTAGAAAAGGCCGAGGGTGAACACTTGCATGGCACTGTTCACTTGCATGGCCCTGTTCACTGCCGAGGCCGAGGGGAAGAAGCCGAGCACGTTTGAGGCCGAGAGGGCCAACGTGGCAACCATAAATGCCTTTATACAGGGGAGAGAATAAGGCAATAAATGCTTTAGAGCAAGTGGGTGTACGTGGCTTTATGAGGCCATAAGTGCCTTGGTGCGAGAGATATGTAGTGGCTATGTCCGAAGGGACCTCGGAGGCCGAGGGTACCTCGGAGGCCGAGGGGAAAGAGGTCCGAGGCTGAGGGAGAACAAGTCCGAGGCCAAGGGGGCCAACGTGGCCGAGAAGGAGCGCCGAGGTGAGATGTCTGTGACACTCCATTCCATTAAATGCTCTCCAAGTCATTATGACCGCACCATTAAATGCTCCAACCCATTGACTTAACTACTGGACATTAATGACGGAAGGTTGCCCTTTTTTTTCGTTTTGTTCTCTTTCTTCATTATGACGAGATGCGGGAGCAATGCCGTGGATGGATACTGGGAGCTGAGGCCGAGGGGCCCTCGAAGGCGGAAGCGGGCTTCGGAGGTTGAAGATGCCTCGGAGGCCGAAGCGAGCTTCAGAGGTTGAAGATGCCTCAGAGGCCGAAGCAGGACTCCGTCAGTTTCTTTCACGGTTCTCTAACGGCATTGGATCAGCCACATCAGATGCCTCCTTGCCCCTGAGATGAAGCGGGCCCACCCCAGCAAGGCGAAAGGGATGTCACCTCCCAAGTGGCTGATCCTCACCTGACTTTGGGTCTTCAACTTTTGACATGAAGTTTGGAGGTAGATGCTCATCACTGTGAGCTGGGGGTTGGCCTCTCCCAGCTGTAAGTTATCTTGGAGCTTCTTGATGGCTGAAAGTAACCAGCAATATGTTACAAGTGTATAATTTAAACAAAGGTATTACCCGATTGGCCGTTGGCTGCTGATACAAAGTTGAAGCCGCTGAGGCTGTGACGAAGCCGTTAAGGCTGTGACGAAGCCGCTAAGGCAAAGTCGAGGCCGTCGAGAGCCTTTTAAACCCCGAAGGGTGACCCGAGAGTTGCTGGGACGGAACCATGCTCGGGAGCCTTTAACCCCAGGGTGACTTGAGAGTTGAGAGTCGTCGGGTGCCTTTTTAACCCCGAAGTGTGACCTGAGAGTTGAGAGTCGTCAGGTACCTTTTTAACCCCGAAGGGTGACCTGAGAGTTGAGAGTCGTCATGTGCCTTTTTAACCCCGAAGGGTGACCTGAGAGTTGAGAGTCGTCAAGTGCCTTTGGTACCGAGCTAGCCTCGGACTTTAGTGTCAATGATACATCGAACTTTGAGTGCTGATCAGAGTCGGGCTTTTCGATCCGATGGTACACCGATCTTTAGTGCCAATGGTACATTGGTCTTGAATGCTGATGCAAGGTTGGTCTTCCCTGCATGATATTTTTAAGTATCAATGAAAGAAAACTGTCTTAAATGCAGCGTACTTAGCTCTTGTAGCACCCCTGTTTTCCTTCTGCGGATTTGAGCACTTCCGCCGCTGGTGGTCTGCCCCCCCCAGGGAATCAAGTTGGGAAGGAGCCTGGAGTTGGTTGATGACCAGCTCCTCTCCGAAATGAAGCTGGGGACCCATCTTCGGAGTGCAGTAAAGAGAGAGATGGGATCCAAAGCCAGGGACGCTGGAGCGGAGCCACGGACGAGAGTCAAAGTCGGACTCGGGAGCTAAAGGTCGCCGAGGAAGCCCGGGCAGTCAGCGGCCGTTGAAGACGAGCGGTCGGGAGAGTCCGCTGACGTGGACGATTAGGAGAGGATGTTGCTGGGAGTTATCAGGATTCAGGCAGCCTCCACATTGGTTCAAGGCAAGGGGCCCTCTAGCTTCCACGGTCTCTCTCTCCTAGGAAGTTTCATTACGTGCATGGGTGCACGTAATGCACGAGGCTGCTCTGGAGCTCACTCGGACCTGGGATGCAGCAGAGAGGAAGAGAAGCTTGCTTGGCGCTCGGGGATGTGGTGCCAGGAGCATGAAAATGGAAGCCTCTAGGGCTAATCTAAAGCCGAGGTGCTAGCGCTTGGGTCTGGAAAAGAGCCGATGCCTCGGGGTAGAGTCGGAAGCCGAAGCCATGGCCGGACCTTCCTCCGCGTCGCCGTCCGTAGGAGAGAGAGCTGCTTGGGCGGCGAGTGATGGCTCTCTAAGCTTTAAGTTGCTGATGAGCTTGACGACGATGAGCCTCTTGCTGGGAAGATTCCCGGCGGGATGAAGGATGGCTGACCCGAGCAGCGACTAAAGAGCGAGTGAAAGCTTTTGCTCATTGTTGTATGGTCATAGGATGTTGCTTCTGGAGCTTTTGGACAGCCACCGTCAATGCTTGGATTTGCAGAATGAGTGGCAAAATGTTCTGCTTGAACGGTCTGAGATAGTGGTGATGATGGAACGGAGAGCTAGCCTCCTGCTGCTCAGCTCGTTGAGAGTGCCCCCCCAGCATAACTGAAGGAAGCTTCCATTGTTGTCGTAGAGGGAGTGAGAGCTTGTAGCTTAGTGGCGCAAAACTCTGCTTTCTCCCTCCTACCTGGCGCGCCAATCTGTTGACGCCAAATCACCACCTTCGAACGTTCGCGAGCGTCCGATCGCCTCCTTCAGGGAGCCCGGGATCCTCCGGCGAGCTTCTCGCCTGCGGGCCTACAAACAAGTTCCGGAGGCCGGAGATTCAGGCGAAGACCCTCTGACACTCAAGTCAGTGCTCTGGGCAACAACCGTGAGCTTGAGGAAGCTCGAAAGAGGGAAGAAGAGAGAGGCTTTGGGGTCGTGCTCTCTGTAGGAAAGAATGAGCGTTAAGAGTTTAGTGAGTTCTCAGTTCTTGGAGTTTTTTGATCGGGGTTCCTCTTACCCTTTTTATAGATGCCTGAGTTCGTGGGCTTAGGGCGTGATCACTTGTCAGATCATTAGTTGATGGCAGCACAGTGGAGCTTACCTCCATGTGATATGTCAAACTGCAGGCCGTGTCCCATCAGAATTGGTGGCTGTAGCTGATTGGCAGGCCCTATTTTAGTTTGGATAGCTGCTGCAGGGCATGGCCAACCGCTACGGCAATTGCCAGACGTGTCCCCTATGTCACCTTTTTGGTTGTCCTGCGCAGACAGTGATGGGTGATAAAGTTAGTCGTATGGGTCCTAAGGTACAACCGTTGGGAGGAAGATGATGTTGAGTTGAAGCCAACTGTCCCTCGTAGAGCATTGATTATAGAGTGCTTGTGTGGCACTGTTCATGCCCTTGGATGAGCTTCAGAAAAGACCGAGGGTGAATACTTGTATGGCACTGGTCACTTGTATGGCATTGTTCACTGCCAAGGCCGAGGAAAAGAAGCCGAGCACGTTTGAGGCCGAGGGGGCCAACGTGGCAACCATAAATGCAAAAAAGAGAGAATAAGACAATAAATGTCTTAGAGCAAGTGGGTGTACGTGGCTTTATGAGGCCATAAGTGCCTTTTTGCGAGAGATATGTAGTGGCTATGTCCGAAGGGACCTCGAAGGCCGAGGGGAAAGAGGTTCGAGGCTGAGGGGGAACAGGTCCGAGGCTAAGGGGCCAACGTGGCCGGGAAGGAGCGCCACACTCCATTCCATTAAATGCTCTCCAAGTCATTATGACCGCACCATTAAATGCTCTAGCCCATTGACTTAACTACCGGACATTAATGATGGAAGATGGCCCTTTTTTCGTTTTGTTCTCTTTCTTCATTATGACGAGATGCGGAAGCAATGCCATGGATGAATGCTGGAAGCTGAGACCGAGAGGCCCTCGGAGGCCGCAACAGGCTTTGGAGGTTGAAGATGTATCGGAGGCCGAAGCGAGCTTCGAAGGTTGAAGATGCTTCGGAGGCCGAAGCGAGGCTCTGTCGGCCTTCACGGTTCTCTAACGGCATTGGATCAGCCACATCACCTTCATCCCCAAGGCTATGATTATTTATTGACTGTTATAACTGAAATAAGAGTTGTCATCCTTGCTGTATAACGGCTGATTATTCAAATACCTGTTCCATATGCAAAAGGCAATGCGAAGATCTAAAATCATTATAGTGGCATTTAGTTTAGACTATGGACTCAGCAGATGCTTCAGGCATGAGTTGATGGGTTTCAAGGACTTGTCTGATAATATTACCAAAGGGATGCTCCCAAGATTTTCATAGAATGAGTTGATGGGTTTCAAACTGATGATATTACAAGGGATGCTACCGAGATTTCCATGCAACATATTCATCCATGCAATAACAATACAGTCATTCATTGTACTGTGTGTCAAAGTGATACGTCCAAATAACGAGAATCCTCTTGAATACAGTAATTCCACGTCCTATTATAACGGGCATACGTTTCTCTCACTAACTTCTCCCCCTTTCAAAACCCTAAACAGCAGAGAAACCCTAAATTCATCATATTTTACAAAGCTAAAATTAGCTGGAGCGGAAGTATCAGAGGATTCATTGTCGACAACAAATAGCAAAATAACAAAGCCGTATAAGAAATCAAATGCATTCAGGGCACAAAAAACCAAAGATTACCAAGACTAGCGCGAACCTTTCCGGAGCTAAGGGTGCGGGAAAGCGTGTTGTTGGGGAGACTGCGAGCTGAATTGAGCACCGGGGAGGTGGAGGGAATAAGGGAATTGGGGGCCGCACCCGCGCCGGCGGACCTGGGATCCGGGGACAGGAGGGGCCGCGTCCGGGAGGGCGGAGGAGCGGCGGGGAAACGAGAGAGTGGAGTAGACCTCGGAGGCATTGAGAGGAGGGGATGGGATCGACTGGGGAGGAAGGATGCAGGAGACGGCTTAGGGTTTGGTTTTTGGATCGGTTCAAGAATCGCGCAGCCATCGCCGTCGCCTTCCTTGCGTGCAGCTGCGTGGGAGAAAAGAAGAGACAAGAACGAGGCCTTGAACCCAAGCTCTAGGGTCGGAACGCCACGCGACCCGGCGTCGCAGCACCTCGCCATCGAGGTGTCAAACGGCCGGGCAGCCCGTGGCACCCGGCCCGGCCCACTACGAGCCTGCCGGGAACGACAGGCCCAACGGGCCATACCGACGTGACGTTCCGTTACGGGCTGAATTGGCACCGCCTGGACACGTGAATGGCACGACCCCGCTGGCCGCGGGCGGATATGGTCCGGGGTGCGCGAGACTTATCCGACACGACACACGACGGACCGCCGGCCGATCGCCATAATCTTCTTCTTTTTTTTTCCAGTAATTATAATGATCAATGAAGAATGATCTAATGTATTGTTTTAAAACTTATTTATTTTTTTTAACAATAGTAAATAATTAATCTTTAAGATTATTTGAGACATTTAATGGCTTTACAATCTCTATGAATATCTTCAACCTCTTTCTTTTATTCCACACCAATCTCAAATTCTGAGACTCTCCTAAATTCTTAAGCGCTCCCAAGCTCCTTACAATATAAAATACTCAACATTCTGCAACCAAACATGTAGGTATTGTGCGTACTCAAGCATTTAAAATTTAAAAATGATATTTCTAATATTGCAATATTAAGATGAAATCTTTCAATCCATGTACCAAATGCCCCTTAAACTCTTCTAAGCTCTTAAGCTCTCCAAACGCTCCTAATTTTCTTATAAGCTCTCCTAAACTTTCTTAATCTTACTGCAAGTTTGCCTAATATCTCCCATAAGTTTTCAAATTTTTCTACAAGCTTTTCTAATCTCCTCACAAACTCTCTAGTTTCTATAATGTTCAGCGCTGATAACTCTCACCCACCCCATAAGATCTTGGAGTTTAACATGAAGATAAAAGAGTTTTCTTATTATGGAACCAGTTCTGATACACCACATTTACAAAATAAAGTTGATGCTTTTGACCCTAGTATTAGCGTTTGCACCTCGAGTGTTAGGTCTAAAGCTAGGCTTAGGAGTTCTGATGTCTATAAATACTTTATCATTAAAGAAATTGCTGACAAGAGCATCCGAGCTATATGCACCATTTATAAGAAGGATTGTAACTATGGTACTTCAAAGAAAATTAATCGCTTAACCTGGCAATGGAAGAAGCATGAAATTACTAATAATTTCACCTGAAGCTAACTTAAATTCACTTCGTGAGTTAACCACACAACCTCTGCCATTCATGATAATTATAGAATTCTGCGGCAATCTAAAAGCATAACGAAAAGATTCTCATCGCCTCTGATTGCGAGGCATAGGAAGCAAATCCTGCTGACTTCGTAACAGTCGTCCTGGCCCGGTAAACCCTATCAACTCTACAACGACCGCCCTGCCCCAACAAATCCTGCCAATCTTAATATGCCACGCGAAAAGCAAATCCTGCTAATTCGGCTACGGCCACTATGGCCCTATAATGCCTGCTTTGATATTCAGTTATGATGCAGGCTCCACTAACTTCCATAAAAGGGTAAGAGAGACCTTCGACCTTATAAGTCCTGAGTTCTAAGTCCTAAGAGCTAAGGCATAAGTAACATCCATGCTCACACAGAGGTCTTCTCCTCTAGAGCTCTCAAATACTCAATCTCTCCTCAAGTTTATAGCTGTTGCCTAAGACACTAACTGAGCATCGAAAGGTACTTGTCGAAACTCCTTGGCTCAGGGACTTCTTGCAGGTTCCTGAGCGTAGCCCATCATAGAATCCCCAGACAACCAAAGAAGGCGATCGAACACTTATCAACGATCGAAAAGGTATCTTGGCAACAACACAAACATATGTTCTTCTCTAATATCTTGATCATCACACACATCATGACCAATGCTAACTACATCCACACAATCGTTATGCATGATGTGATCATTTAGTGGATTATTAGTTAAGATTCATTTTACTAAGTAGCCATAAGCTTAGTCAAACAATTCCTCCTCTCGTAAACTCAAAGTATTAATTGTTAGCTAAAATAGAGACAAACAAATTACAAAAAAAAGAAGGAAGTTATGAACATATAAGCCTTACACATAATAAAAATACATAAGTAAAATTTATACTAGTTATGAATAAATATCATAAATTACATATCATTAACTATAAGATTAGAAAATAAAGAAACGAATGACAACAAGATTATAAGATCTTACAAAAATATATTAAATTTTTTGCTGAATCTATTTCATTTGTAACTAAAAGCAATCTAAATTACTAATTATGTGCCACCATGTCATGAGTGCATTACCATCTCTCGACATGATAGGAAACCATAATGCTATTATAAAGCATATCATGAAGCATGGGCACAAAAATGTTTACCATTACTATTGGTACATCTAACAAGAATAAATATTCGATGACACCAATGGTGCTAGCTTTTGGTTGATCATTTGTATCAATTTATTGAACGAACTCTTTGTGCATACTCATCATGACATGACATGTGACTGTAAGTGAGAATTTTTTTAATAGCATTATTGTTTGGTATTGATGGACTATTTTTTTATCAAGATCCTATTTGAAATGATTATTGGCTTCAACTATTGATACACAGCTACGCCATGTACTAATCTATTAACGTTTGACGGCTAACTCAAATAGTTCTAAATTTGAAGCATAAAGCATGGAACAAGCAAAACTGCATCATGATTATTTTGGCATTCCAAATCTCAAATAAAATCACAATCCGTTTAAAATAGTTTTGATGGAGCCAGTTGACCCCATGGGCAATAAAGACAATAAGTTTTGGATTGCATCCTTCAAGATAGTAATTTTCACGATTTTCTTAGGCGGCCGCGGCGGCCTTCTGTATGGCTTAATTCCAGGCGGCATCACTTTTTTACTCAGCTTTCTTTTCAAGGGACACAGTGGATATTAAATATTTCCTCCACGGAGCTGCAACAATTGTCTTATCATAATGAAAAAAAGAATAAAAAGAAAAAAGGGGGTTGCATGAGTGAGTTCGCCAAAGGGCCACCTTCTGCCATTAATGGCCCAGTAGTCAAGTCAAAAGGGGCTAGAGCATTTAGTGTAGAATGACGTAGGCTGAGCATTTAATGGTGCAGAATGACGTTGGCCAGCATTTAATGGGGTGGAGCATCACGAGCGCCTAATGAAAAGAAGAAGTTCAAGTCGGCCCACACTCTCTTTTGAGTCGGCCTCGGCACTCTCTTTTGAGACGCCCCGACTCTCTCTTCCAAGTCGGCACTCAGGCCTCGTCTCTTCCAAGTCGACCCATCTCGGCACATTTATGGCCTCATTCAAGTCGGCACATTTATGGCCTCTTCTAAGTCGGCACTCACGCCCCGTCTCTTCCAAGTCGGCACTCAGGCCTCGTCTCTTCCAAGTCGATCCGTCTCGGCATATTTATGGCTCATTCAAGTCGACACATTTATGGCCTCTTCTAAGTCGGCACTAAGGCCCGTCTCTTCCAAGTCGGCATCATCCCGGCACATTTATGGCCTCATTCAAGTCGGCACCTCTTCTAAGTCGGCACTCACGCCCCATCTCTTACAAGTCGGCATCATCCCGTCTCGGCACATTTATGGTCTCTTCTAAGTCGGCACTTA
Organism: Calamus simplicifolius; assembly: GCA_900491605.1. Lineage (NCBI taxonomy): Eukaryota > Viridiplantae > Streptophyta > Magnoliopsida > Arecales > Arecaceae > Calamus > Calamus simplicifolius. Next base: position 99,485 of record UESW01002277.1, read on the forward strand.
AGCCCCGTCTCTTCCATCCCATCTCGGCACATTTATGGCCTCTTCCAAGTCGGCACTCAAGCCCGTCTCTTCCAAGTCGACCCGTCTCGGCACGACACATTATGGCCTCTTCTAAGTCGGCACTCAGGCCCATCTCTTCCAAATCGGCATCATCCCGTCTCGGTACATTTATGGCCTCTTGCAAATAGGCACTCAGCCCCGTCTCTTCTAGGTCGACCACATTTATGGCTTCATTCAAGTCGGCACATTTATGGCCTCTTCTAAGTCGGCACTCAGGCCCCATCTCTTCTAAGTCGGCATCATCCCGTCTCGGCACATTTATGGCCTCTTCTAAGTCGGCACTCAGGCCCGTCTCTTCCAAGTTGACCCGTTTCGGCACATTTATGGCCTCATTCAAGTCGGCACATTTATGGCCTCTTCTAAGTCGGCACTCAGGCCCCATCTCTTCCAAGTCGGCATCCCGTCTCGGCACATTTATGGCCTCATTCAAGTCGGCACATTTATGGCCTCATTCAAGTCGGCACATTTATGGCCTCTTCTAAGTCGGCACTCAGGCCCGTCTCTTCCAAATCGACATCATCTCGTCTCGGCATTTTATGGCCTCTTCTAAGTTGGCACTCAGGCCCCGTCTCTTCCAAATCGGCATCGTCCCATCTGGCACATTTATGGCCTCTTCCAAGTCGGTACTCAAGCCCCGTCTCTTCCAAGTCTCTTCTAAGTTGGCACTCAGGCCCCATCTCTTCCAAGTCGGCATCATCCCGTCTCGGCACATTTATGGCCTCTTCCAAGTCATCACTCAGGCCCCGTCTTTCCAAGTCGGCACTCAAGCCCCGTCTCGGCACGGCACATTTATGGCCTCTTCTAAGTGCCCCATCTCTTCCAAGTCGACCCGTCTTGGCACATTTATGGCCTCATTCAAGTCGGCACATTTATGGCCTCTTCTAAGTTGGCACTCAGGCCCGTCTCTTCCAAGTCGGCACTCAAGCCCCGTCTCATCCAAGTCGGCCCGGCACTCTCCTTCAAGTCGGCCTTGGCACATTTAATGACCTCATTCAAGTCGACCTCACCTCATCCAAGTCGGCCCCGGCACTCTCTTTCGAGTCGGCCCCGCACTCTCTTCAAGTCGGCCTTGGCACATTTAATGACCTCATTCAAGTCGGCCCTCTCATTCAAGTCGGACCCCACCTCATTCAAGTCGGCCCTGCCTCGGCATCATCCCGTCTTGGCTTCCACAACCACATCATGTCTCTCGCACAAAGGCATTTATAGGTCACGTGCTCGGCCACCTCGGCCCCGGCCATGAACGGTGCGATGCAAGCACTCTATAATCAACACTTTACAAGGGACAGCTGGCTTCAACTCCCAACTCTTCTATCCTAGATGGATGTGTGGCTCGTGATGGTGATGAGACTCCGCCACCTTTTATCTCTCTTCCCTGCAGTGGTCAAATCAAGTGGCCACCCACTCTGACGGAACTTGACCCACCAACCAGCTGCAGCCACCCACTTTGATGGGACTTGACCTGCAGTCCTGACATATCAAAGAAGGAAGCAAGCCAGACATTTCACCCATCAAAGTCATCATTACAAGGCCTCAACTATTAAAGCCAGACAAACTCTAAGCACCTATAAAATGGGTAAGAGGGACCCCCGACCAGTAACTGAACTAAGAACTGATAACCACAATAATACTCTTAAACACTCATTTTTGCTCATAGAGAGCTCTTCTTCGAGCCTCTCCTTTTCTTTCGAGCTTTCTTAAGCTCATGGCTGTACCCAGAGCACTGATTTGAGCGTCGAGGGTCCCCGGAAATCTCCGGCCTCGGACTTTTTGCAGGCTTCCAGATGCGAGAAGCTCGCCGAAAGATTCGGGCTTGCTAAAGAAGGCGATCGAATGCTCACGAATGTTAAGATGATCTCGCAACATCAAGTTTAAAATTTTTAAAACTGATTTAATCATTAAGCATTGATCTACCTCGAGAACTTCATGCTCAAGACTCAAGAGGAATCCAAGAAGTTGCACACGACGATGCTTATCAATTGACACTGTATCCCAAAAAGCACAAACTAGATCGATCACAAATGCAATCGGCACACTATCAAATAATGGAGCAAAAATAAGAAACACGGGAAAAAGCTAAACCGAGACGTGTCCGGATCAAAGCAAAGGAAGTATAGAACCGACCAGTCGGTCGGCCACACGTCCGTCCACCCATAACTGAAGAAATAAAGGAGAGAGAAAAGAGGGCGAGGTAACGAGAGAGACGCCGAGCGCTCCTTCCTCTTCCCCCGCTCCCCCCTCTCCGCGGCTCCGATGGGTACCACCTCATCCCCCTCCTCCACTCCGAACCCCCTCGCTGTCTTCTCCTCTTTCCTCCACCACCAACTCTGCCGCCTCGGCTCCGAGCTCGCCGCCCGGATCGACGATGGCCGCCGACTCGTCCGGGCTGCCGCCGCCCCGCCCCGCCCTCGCTCCTTTCGCGGCAGCCTCGCAAGGGGCGTGGGCCCCCCCCGCCTCCACCCAGGGAAGGCACGCCTTCGACCTGGCCCTGAGCCCGGAGTACGTCGCCAAGACCCTCGCCGGGACGGCAGTGTACACGGTCAGCAACTCCAACAACGAGTTCGTCCTCGTCTCCGACCCCAACAATGGTCTCCGGTCCCTGGGACTTCTCTGCTTCCGCCACGACGACGCCGAGGCCCTCCTCGCCCAGGTCCCTCATTCCCCTTTTCCTTGGTTTATCCGCCTTTTGTTCTTCTCTATTCTTCCATTCTTCATTCTTTTTGACATGGCTTGTTGCATATATGCGAGATTTTTCGTAAAAGTTAGAACTCCTCCTCCTCCTCTTTTTCTATGATATAAATTTGGGATTTTTCTGAGGAAAATGAAACTTTTCTGTTTTCCAGGTTCAGTTACGGCAACCGGTTTTAGGAAAAGGGGCGAGAGTGGTGCCCATTACCCTTGATCAGGTATATCTTTCATCGTGTTGGAATTCGGATACTGGACAATCTTTGTAGCTATGCCAAGTAACTATGATCTGAGGCCCTTTGTCTAAGCGGTTAAGATCCTTCCATTTGCCATTACAAATGTAATTAGTATTCTTGTCATTAAAAGATTAAAGTAAACAGTGAAATGATAACTTTGGCGACTGAAGAAAAGTGAGAATGACCACTAAAATTGGAGTGGCAAGCGATGCTGATTTGCTCATGAAGTACTGATTTACTCTGGACATTTGAAAGGGAATTTTCCTAATAAATTAAAGGCATGTTTTTAAGGGAGTTCTTATCCTCTTTAGGAGGTTTTCGAACTTAATTTGTCATTCGCCTTGAACGAATGGCATGCTTGTTGGCATTCTTGTTCACAGTGAACTTATTATGGACCAGAAACATAAATCGACTGTTCCTGCAGGAAATAATGCACCTTGGAAATTCTTAGATTTTTCCCCATGAATTAAAAGACTTGCTTCTTGTGAAGGTATATTTGCATCCAATTATGCTCCAATGACTAACATTCAACATTAATCATCGATCATGATTAAAGAACTTGAAGCAGTAACATCTGATCAAGTTTGGATGGGCATAATTAATGGCCATTATATCTCTATATTTTTATCATCTAGAATCAATAAATTCTGAGAAATTTCAATTATGACCACCAACTATTTGCAAATGTTATTGTGAATGCACAAATCAAAAGGCTTCCCAAGAACTTCATTAATCAATGGCATGTACTGCAACAACTTAGATGTTACTTGAGGGTGAAGCTTGTCTCAGCATGCTGATTAACTTATTAAAAGAAAATTATCTGAAGATCTGGAGATCATCTTCCATTACAGGAGTTTTCTTGCAAAAAGTCATCCTCATGGTATCTTATGGAGAACGAGAGTCCTAGTAAGATATCACTTTATAATTGGAGAAGCAATATAGCTTTAGTTTCTGCCAATATTTGAAAGTTTTTGGGTTGTACTCACATCTAACCATAATCACATATTGCACTTTGGCATTAATTTGATTAGGAAAAAAAAAAAAACATAAAAGTTTTATGGGAAATGCTGAAAAAAATGGAATTTAAATATTAGGATAGAGAAATAAATTATGAGGAACATTCACATAAATGGAAAAGAATGAACAAAATATGATAAAACTTTCATGTTCATTCTTGAACTAATCATGCTATTTGTTAAAGTCTTGTACATCAATATTTTTTTAACAAAGTGGATCTTATAAAAAGTTAAAAAAATTTATCTTTATATAACAATTAATAGAGTTATAATCATCTTTCAACATCTGAGGAATAACATCTCTGAAAAGAACAAAAAAAGGAAGGGGAATACTTGCCTAGCTAATTTTACAATGATACTATGTTAGCTTTGTCCAAGTCAAGTAGCACAATACTTTTCAGATCATAGTCATGCATCTTTTCAATAGCATACGTTCTCAAGCTTATTCTAATTTAGAAGTACACATTCTGGTGAAACCTAAAATACCTCAAATTTATAGTGATTAGTTTATTCCTTTTCTCTGAATTGCATCGAATTCTGACCATAAGTTACTTGTTGCATAAGATTATTTATCTCTGTCTTCCTCTATAATATTTTTGGTAATTTATTTAATATCTATATCTTTTTCCCTTTTATTCCAAATTATTACAATTTCATTCCAGAGCAATAACATTTCCATATTTGAGTCCTAATTTTGTTGCTATTTCTCATATTTTTTGGCAGACTAATAACAAATTATATATATCATAAAAATGGCTGCCAGTTTATTGGCATTTTTTTGGTTCAATAAATCTTATATTGATAAAAGTAACACATTGGCTGGTCTTCATATTCATGCCATTCTGTATATGTCCACTGGTTGTTTGTTGTTATATTACACTACCTATGTCCCTTTTTTAATGTGTCATACATCTCTTTATACTTATATGATATTTATGTGTGCTTATAGGTTTATATGCTGAAGGTTGAAGGAATTGCATTTCGGTTTTTACCTGATCCTCTTCAAATAAAGAATGCATTAGAGGTCTGGTTTTCAATTTAATCTTATATTCCTTTAGTTGAGCACATCTTCATTGGTTTAATCTGTATGCTATCACTGCTTCAGCAATTATGAGTGAAAGATTTAGTTGTGGCTATTCTAGTGGTTCTATCACCCAAAATTTTTAAAATGGTTCAAGCTAGCTTGTGATGATTCAAGATACAGGCTTCTATCTTCAGAAGTGATATGGTCTATCATATTCTTATTTCTTCTCATAGTAATCAGTGGGTGGCAATACCTCATGTTCTCATAGCCTACCGAATGTAGGAATTTTCCTCCATATTTCCTTGACTTCAGATAGTGGTGCATAATACTGGTTATATGATGATCTGTCTTTTGTTCTTTCTCTTTGCTCCAATTACCCCTGCTATTTATCCTGCTAAAGGAATAGCATTTTCTGAATTTTTGGTGGAATATAATGTTCCTAGGAACTTTCGTCATTGATGTTAAGTAGTGCAATTAGATTTTTTAGGATAAACTTAACTATTGATGTTAACCAATGGCTTTTATATGGCTTCAGCTTTGGACTGACTTTAGCACCTAATTGGTGATTCTTTGCAATCAGTCTTATCCTTATGATTGGATCTGTGATGTATTACACTTTTCCACTTTGTGTAGGAACTATGATAGCTTTCTCTTATTTAATAGGGACATGGTTGGAGTTATGATATCAATGGTTTTCCTTTTATGTTTCCACCCCCCCCCCCCCCCCCCCCCCAAATCATCTGTTCCTAGCATTCATCCTATGGAATTTAGCCAGGTTGTTCTACATCCTCAGTAATACATGTAATAGCTATGAAGCAGTGTTACCGGGTTTGTTGGTTCGCTCCATGCAAATTCGGACTTGTAACTCGAAATTTGCAATTTGGTAAAGCTCCCAATTCAATGATGTTAGGATTGGGAAAATATATTTCTAAAAGAATAGAAGCATAAAGTTTCAAACTTTGTTAGGATAAATAGCTATTGGAAAACCACACCATTATGAGATGTGAATAAGAAAAGAGCAGGATTGTCTGATCTATCGTTCTGGCACCTTGTCCATTTACACATGTGAATCTTAGTACTTAAAAGCCAGTGGCTAGGAATTTTAAATCCTCATCTCTGGGCAGCTTGTTGACACCTTGTTTGAATTTTTCAGTTATTATCTGCAGATTTCTCAAGAGGCTTTGATGGAGTTCCTGTTTTTCAGGTACATGTTTTGCTATTTCCTATTATTACATGTCAGCCAACCTCTATCATGGATGCTGTTCCCAAGATTGGAAAAGAATGTAGAGATTTATCTTTAGGTTAGGTTCCATCATTAACAAAAAGCAATATTATGAAGCTATTTCTTAGTTTTTTTTCTTTTGACAAATTAGGTAACTCTTAATGGGAATGATAAGCAAAAACACATTTATATATAACTAGCTCTGATTACTTTATATATTTGTGTTATAGTTTACATCAAACATGGCATGAATAAAACAAGGTTAGAACATGCATTGATCTTTCTGAATCAAAAATAGTCAAATGAGGATACTGATTATGTTTTGTTAAGTTTGTGCTACAATGTTATATGACAATTATGTGAAATTGCTTATCATGGATCCAATTGATGAAATATTGAATAAAATAATGCACACATTCTAGTAGCTGACTAAGGCATGTTACTTTTGTTGATATATGCAATTTAAGTAAAGCTTGAGTTAATTTTTTTTTATTGTTTACGTTCGATCCTATGTTTGGTGACAATCTACCATTTATGCATGCAGTCAGATCTTTTAGTTGTGAAGAAGAAGAACAAACGTTATTACCCAATATACTTTCAAAAGGTTTGTTGGTACCTTGTCTCGTGACAGTGTTATTGGCAGAAACAGTTAAAAATATAATGGAGCTTGTTTGACTTATCTCTTTATTCAGGAAGATATAGAGAGAGAACTATCAAAGGCTTCTAGGGCATCAAGAGGGTCAGGCTTTTCTCAGCATATCATGGTATGTCCTGCTTGTTTTTCTCTAGAAAGTTTGTTCTTGCATTTTTTCAGCTCTCATGTGAAAACTTGGCATGTTTATTCTTTCAACAGGTGGGAAGTCTGGAAAATGTTCTCAAAAAGATGGAGGTGGGGCACGGTTGTATTTAATTATCTTTAAACCCTGTATCAATTAGTGGTCTGAGATCTAATTTTGTTTCTATGTAATTGCAGATGAATGATAAGAATTCTGGATGGGATGATTTGATTTTCATCCCTCCTGGAAAAAGCTATGCCCAACACATTAACGAAGTGGCAGCATGACAGGTAGGCACCTGAATGCATCACAAAGAGGATCTTGAGTCATATGTACTCACTTATTTCCAGTTCTTTATTGAAGCAGGTCAGCTATCAGCCCTAATTTAACTAATTGACAAACTCATTGGCTCTTGACTCTTGTTGTAAGGAGGACTTTGATTTCCCATTTAAATGATATGAGTTTGTCGTTGAGATCGAGAGTATGGTTTTACGGAGGTTCATTATTGTTTGTGGGCAATAACACAATGATATGAAAAGAGATTCAAACATGAGATTTATGGAGGATATTAAAGAAAGAAAGAGGGATCCCAAACTTTTGTTGGGTTTAGTTCTGCTGCTGTACAGGAGTGGAATTATAATTATTTTTACAAAGAGAACCCGATTTTGGGTTGTTTAGTCCATCAAATTATTAAATTTTAGTCTAAATTACTCTAATTTCAGTGTAGCATGCTATTATATTTGTCCTTATTATGTCATCCTCAATCTCATCTTAGCCTAATTATAGGATCCTGTTTTATGCCAGCCTCTTACGATAATTTCTGACAAGGTTATTCTATTTCTTATCAGCTTCTTGGGACATATAAGGGTGTGTTTTTTGGGTCCTAGAACCTAGTTTTTCAACTTTGGCTACATGTTTTGCTTAGTGAGACAACCCAAATTTCATGCAGTTTCTAAAATTTATAATGGATGAGTCCTGAATACAGGTTCTGCCATATTCTAATACCAATTGAGCATTGAGATCCATAAAAACAGCATTTCCAGGCCTTCAACCTGTCTGATGTTCACCCAATCACCCAACTCATTTTCACCCAACTCATGCCAAAATGTTGATGGCCAGTTCAACTAGAACTGCATCCTAAGCCTTCTCATATATAATTTGCCAAAACTGGTCTTAATCTGAAATTTTATGCAGGCTTGAGAAAGCATATCAAACTTCTGGGTGTAGCCTGTATAAGCACCCTAGTCAGAAAGTAGTCCTGGCCAGAACAATTTCCTTATCGATGATGATCTGGTAGCAAGACTCACACCAAAACGTGATAACATAATAGTTCTTGTATTTTAAATTCATGTTTGACTTATTGGAGTCTGATTCAAGTTTGTGTTTGTGTTCAGATATTCAATGGGTCTAGGATACTTTTGTAAACATAATTTTTTTATCGATATTCTAAAACAATATTGAAATTGGTCCTATGGTTGGATGAAAATGACGGAGAAAGCGACTGATGAAAAAGCAAATCCAGCTATGAAATATTTTCAAGTTCAACATTGGTTGGTGAACAAGAATTCACAGTACCAACACCAAATAGCTGGGAAAGACCTTGATGGTTATTGATGTTGTTTTTGAATATTTGATTTCACAATATGGCAATACTATAATGATGGAGATATTATCTTAATGACTAGAACATTTAGACATGTAACATATCTCACTTATATGAATTATATATTATATATGCAACTAATAGAAATTTCAACTATTTTCACCAAGACCCAATTGATGATATTTTTAATTAATTAGACTGGAGAGTGTGTGTGTGAAGCCATATGAAGATACATGGATTTCAATGCATATTTTAATAAGTTTGCAGATAATTTATCATCAAAGTATTTCTGAGCTATTGTTTTCACATAATACTTTTGTGGTTTCTTCCTCAATCTTAAATCATCAGGACTTAATATTCATTGTATAATCAACAAAGCAATCTAAAAAATCTTTGATATTCTTTGTTTAATCTAGATCACACATTAATTTAATCAATTTCAATACTTAAAACACATTCTTTCCTTTATCATTCAATACAAGGAGTTGAGATTCATACAAGTTTTCATCCATTCAAAGAAACTGAAAGGATACAATAAATTGGAAAAACATAGATAGAAACCTTCAATTGCTAATACTTTATATCTGAGAACAGGTTGGATGTTCATTCTGGAAGGGAAAGGAACTTTGAACTAACTGAAATTTCATTCAAGAGGAAAAATTTCAAAAGAGAGAGAAAAAAAGAGGTCTAGAAGACTTGTACAAGTTGTATGTGTTTGTCGGAGAATAGGGGGAAAGAGAGCCTTGATGTCATTTGATCTTATCATGGATGGGATTTCAGAAATAGCTTCCCTTGAGTAGTTTACACGGAAATATCCTTCTTTATTTGGTGGTTGTTGGTAGTTTTCTCCATGACTAACCCCTTTTGTGATTAATTCCATGAAATCTCTTAAACTAAATTTGCATGACTTCCTAATATTGCATGACTAACCCCTTTTGGCTATTTACTATAGCTGGTTGATGCTTAGTTAATTTTGAGTGTAAATAATTATTAGTTTAGAATATTGGAAACTATCATAACTCAAACAGTAAGTTTTTTATGTTGGAAATCTAGTATATTTCAAAATTCAAAAGCCTTTTGACTTGATAAGTCCTTTTATCTGATACGTCATTCTCAACCGATAGGATAAGTCTTTTTATTTTTCTTTTTGACCAGTCTTTTGATTTATACGCCTCTACGTTCGTGATAAGTCTTTTATTTTGTTTGACCTATCGTTGGACGTTGATCGATCTTTGGACTGAATCGTCATTCCCGTTGGATTGATTCGTCGCTCTCGATCGGTGCTTGCTTTCTTATAAATATTCGAAGCAATGCCGGTATTTAATTCATTCAAACTTTATGCTTTCTATTTCATCCTTATCCAGAGATTCATTCCTCATCCTTATTCAGTCCAAAGATTCATTCTTTTGCTTCCGTTCTTATCTAGAGAGAAGGAAATCATCTCAGTTGTTCATCCTCTTTTGACATTGGTGTGTGCACGCCTGTTAGAAGACTTTGCTGTTGTATCCTGGAAGGTAGTCGTGCTCTGATCTTCTGCACCGAGATATTATCTCCAAGAGGCGCGAATCTACTCTTAAGGCACAACATCTTCTCAAATACATTCAAATTCAAATAGATAAGATCATCCCGGGTACAATCTTTTCCTCAAACTTATCCAACAATCTTAAGAGTAGATATGGACTCTATTATGGTTGCTGCTACTAAGTCCTTTCTCGATACATCTAAGATTGAGCAATTTACCGGTTCCCATTATAAACGTTGGCAAGAAAAATATTTTCAATATTAGACGTACATAATATTAGATATGTTTTGACTGATCCTAAACCTGAGAAAGAGGAGGACCTTCTAACCTGGAAAAGGCTAACAGAATATGTAGGCATCCTATTCTTAGTACTATATTCAATGAACTATTTGATATTTATTATCCTATTAAATCAGCCTCTGAAATTTGGGAAAGCCTTAAAAGAAAATATATTCTTGAAGATGCCGGTTCTCAAAATTTGCTATAGGAAACCTTTTTAACTTTACCATGTTAGAAGATAAGGATGTGTCATCTCAGATCCATGCTTTCCATGTTCTAATAGATGACCTTAAAAATGAAAATATTATTCTTTCTGATGCTTTTATTGTTGGATCCCTAATTGAAAAATTACTTGAATCTTGGAAATATTATAAGAATAATTTAAAGCATAAAAGAAAGTCTATGTCCCTTGAAGACGTTATTGTGCATATTAGGATTGAAGAGCAAAACAAAGCCCGAGAAAAGATAGAAAAGGCTAAGGAAATGATTAGTAAGGCTAATCTAATAGAGGATGGATCTAGTAAGGATAAACATAAGTCTTATAAGCCCAAACATAGAAACCATTACAAGAAATATGATAAGAAGCCTCATTTTCAAAAAAGTCAAAATTTTAAGAAGAAAAAGGAATCTTGCTATGTTTGTGGGAAACCAGGACACCATGCTGCCCAATACAGGTTCAGAAAAATTAATGATGCTCCATCCAAACCAAAGGCTAACTTAATGGTTGGAGAAGATGTGATTGCTGCGGTTGTTAGCGAGGCCAATATTGTTGCACATAAAAAGGACTAGGTGATGGATTCTAGAGCCACTCGTCGTATATGTGGCAATAGAAATGCATTTGCCTCCTATATCCCACTGCCAGAAGGAGAGGAGCAAGTCTTCATGGGCAACTCAAAGTCTTGTTCAGTGATTGGCAAAGGAACAGTTAATCTAAAACTAACTTCTGGAAAAGTCCTTTCACTTGGAGATGTGCTACATGTGCCGGACATCCGTATGAACCTGATTTCTGTGGTCTTGCTTGGAAAAAATGGTGTGAAAGTGTCATTTGAGTCTGACAAAGTTGTCATGACCAAATCTGAAAATTTCATTGGGAAAGGATATTGTAACCAGGGTCTATTTGTATTAAATGTACTCAAAGTTATGAATGAAAATGCATCCTCTTCTTCTGCTTACTTGCTTGACTCTGTTAATCTTTGGCATGGTAGATTAGGACATGTTAATTACTCTTATATTAAAAGAATAAAACAATTAGGTTTGCTAAATAACATGTCTACTTCTTATGATCATGAAAAATGCCAAAGATGTATAGAATCTAAATTAACCAAAAGGAGTTGCAAATCTATTCATACAAGAAAAACTGAATTGTTAGAATTAATTCATTCTGACTTAGGAGATTTAAAAGGTAATATGACTAGAAGTGGAAAGAAATACTATATTACTTTTATTGATGATTTTTCTCGTTATGCAATGGTTTATCTTTTAAAATCAAAAGATGAAGCCTTCGAAATATTTCTAAAATATAAGGCAGAAGTTAAAAATTAATTAACAAGAAAAATAAAAAGACTTAGATCTGATAGAGGAGGAGAATATGATTCTACTCCTTTTAATGATTATTGTGCATAACACGGTATAATTCATGAATTTACTCCTTATTCACCAGAATCTAATGGAGTAGTTGAAAGAAAGAATAGAACACTTAAAGAAATGATGAATGCATTGCTCCTTAGTTCTGGTGCACCCATGAACTTGTGGGGGGAAGCCCTTCTTTCTGCTTGTTTTATTCAAAATAAAATTCTTTATAAGAAAACCAATAAAACACCCTATGAGTTATGGAATGGTCATTTGCCAAGTTTTAAATATTTAAAAGTATGGGGTTATTTAGCAAAGGTCTTGCTTCCTAAACCTAAAAAGAGAAAGATCTAAAACCTTTAATTGTATGTTCATAGGTTATGTTCAAAATAGTTCTGCAAATAAATATAGAGCAGCCTATAGGTTCTTAGTGATTAAAAGTGAAAATAATATCATGAAACCTAATACTATAGTCGAGACGAAAGATGCAGAATTTTTTGAACATATCTTTCCTATGAAAATCTCCTTAGAAAGACCTTTTAGACCACAAGTGGTTGAACCTAATTTAAAGCCTGATGACATTCAAGAGCTAAAGAGATCCAAGAGAATCAGAAAGGAAACTAATCTAGGATATGATTTTTATACTTTTCTTATTGATAATGATCCTCAAACCTATTCTGAAGCAATTTCATCTTCTGATGCTATATTTTAGAAAGAGGCTATAAACAATAAGATAGAATCCATCATGAGCAATCATACATGAGAATTAGTAAGTTTACCCCCTGGAGCTAAAACTATTGGGTGTAAATGAATCTTTAAGAAAAAACTAAAGCATGATGGTTCTATTGAAAAATTTAAGGAAAGGCTGGTTGCAAAAGGTTATTCTCAAAAGAAAGATATTGACTACTTTGATACTTTTGCACCTTGACAAGAATAGCTTCTATTAGAGTTTTGATTGCTCTTGCATCTATTCATAAATTGATAATTCATCAAATGGATGTTAAAACTACATTTCTTAATGGAGACCTAGAAGAAGAAATATATATGGATCAACCTGAGGATTATGTTCTTTCTGGTAATGAGCATAAAGTTTGTAAATTAATTAAATCTTTGTATGGCTTAAAACAAGTACCAAAACAATGGCATGATAAGTTTGATAAAGTGCTAATTTCAAATGGATATCAAATTAATAGTGCTGATAAATGTATTTATTCTAAAGTTGTTAACCATGAATGTGTTATAATTTGTTTGTATGTGGACGATATGCTCATATTTGGCACTAATTTTGATATTGTGACTAGCACTAAAATGTTCTTGACTTTGAATTTTGATATGAAAGATATGTGAGAAGCAGATATGATTTTAGGAATTAGACTTGTAAAGAAGTCGAATAGTATCATATTTTCATAAGAACATTATGTTGAGAAAATCTTGAAAAAGTTTTCACATTTTGATAGTAAGCTTGTGAGCACTCCTTATAATGCTAATTCATAGCTTAAGAAAAATAAAAGCAATGGTGTCTTACAATCCAAATATGCTCAAATTATTGGTAGTCTATGTATTTAATGAACTCCACTCGACCTGACATTGCTTATGCTGTAGGAAGACTAAGCAAATATACCCAATGTCCTAATAAGGATCATTGGATTGCATTACAAAGAGTGCTTAGATATTTGAAAGGAACCATGAACTATGGTTTAATGTATTGTGGGACTCCTACAGTATTAGAATTAGAAGGGTATTGTGATGCTAACTGGATTTTAGACTCTGATGAGATGAAATCCACGAGTGGATGTGTTTACCTTTGAAGGAGCAGTGTTATGGAAATCATCTAAGTAAACATGTATAGCTCGGTCTACAATGGAATCCGAGTTTATTGCCTTGGAGAAGACTGGTACTGAGGCCGAATGGCTCAGGAATCTTTTGGTAGATCTTTCCATTTGGATGAGACCAGCTCCATCTATGTCTATACATTGTGATTGTCAGGCTGCCATAGCTAAAGCTAAAAACAAAATTTATAATGGGAAGAGTAGACATATACGTCTAAGACATAATATTGTGAGGCAGCTTATTAATGATGGAGTAATATCCTTGGATTATGTAAGGTCTGAGTTGAATTTGGCCGATCCTCTGACTAAGCCTCTAAGCAAAAAGCTTGTGAGCAATACATCGAGGGAAATGGGATTATACCCAGATCAAAAGTTGAAGTGATGGTAACCCAATCTTCATGAACGGAGATCCCGGGAAGAAGGTTTATATGGGAAAACAATTCACTGGACAACTTGGAGTATACTATCATAATTATTTATATTGTGAAATCTCTTTCTATGGTGTGAGATAGTATTCTGCAGTGTTTAGGTTGAACTAATATGTGAAGTTCTTAATGGATGTCATAGCCTAATTTGGATGGTATACAAAACTGCAGTGTATACTTGATGACAATCTACCTATATGAGTGTGGAGGTGGTGGCCGCTTCCTATGAGACTTGGGTAATATCTCTAGAGTACTCATGAATATCTAGGTAGACGCATGGCCGAAACGTGTCAACCCGCTTGAACAACCGAAATCTAAGAGATGGAATGTGAGTTATAAGTCAATGATCCAATAAAAGAAGGATTGGTTCATAGAAATTTAGTTTCACCAATCTTTTATGGATTACACTTATTTTCTCTATGCATAGTTCATAGTCAATAGACACCATGGCTTATACATTACATTCTTAAAGTTCCTTCTGAAGTTTGTCATCTTTTGAATATTGAAATAGTGGGGGATTGTTGGAAATCTAGTATATTTCAAAATTCAAAAGCCTTTTGAATTGATAAGTCCTTTTATCTGATACGCCATTCTCAACCGGTAGGATAAGTCTTTTTATTTCAACCGGTAGGATAAGTCTTTTTATTTTTCTTTTTGATCAGTCTTTTGACTTATACGTCTGTACGTACGTGATAAGTCTTTTATTTTTGTTTGACCTACCATTGGACGCTGATCGACCTTTGGACTGAATCGTCATTCCCGTTAGATTGATTCGTCGCTCTCGACCGGTGCTTGCTTTCTTATAAATATTCGAAGCAATGCCGGTGTTTAATTTATTCAAACTTTATGCTTTCTATTCCATCCTTATCCAGAGATTCATTCATCATCCTTATCCAGTCCAGAGATTCATTCTTTTGCTTTCGTTCTTATCCAGAGAGAAGAAATCATCTCGGTTGTTCATCCTCTTCTGACATTGATGTGTGCACGCATGTTAGAAGACTTTGCTGTTGTATCATGGAGGGTAGTCGTGCTCTGATCTTCTGCACCGAGATATTATCTCTGAGAGGCGCGAATATACTCTTAAGGACAGTGCCTTGCACGCCACAGCATCTTCTCAAATACATTCAAATTCAAATAGATAAGATTATCCCGGGTACTATCTTTTCCTCAAACTTATCCAATATTTAGACCTAGTTTTGGAATCCAAACTTGATTATCTTGTTATGGTCCAATATAGTTCCCTTTGCTCTCCTTGGTTCACATGCCTCCATAAACAAGTTTGTCTCTCTCTCTCTCTCTCTCTCTCTCGATTTTTCACTAGCCAGAACTTGAACCACACTTGCACATCTTGGCTTAAGTCCAGTAATATTTATAATACGTACCACCACCTCCATTCTCATTCCTGGGGTACCCTTCATTATAGCTTAGGTTCTACAACCTGTTCTAAAATCTTGTGTGTTCTGCTAAGGATCAAGAATTCTTCCTAGCTAGAAAATTAGTCAAGTCTGCATTGCTAAACATGCTGATGATCTCTTTTGACATGGATTGCTTGAATTCAGGGAATTAATCAAACTCTTATCCTGAGGGATGTTCAGATGCATGAGACATTCCCCAGATACTGCATGTCATTGATGCATCACCAAGAAGTCATTTTGCAGGGCAAAGTGCCTCTATCATCCCTCCTATCCACGTACTTCATATTGTATGTTTTATCGTTCTATGGGATATCATATGAATAAGATAGGTAGACATGTTAGCACCTTAAAGGTGAACATCTTGAAAGGTGGAAAGAAAAAGCTTGGTTGAGATAATTTTGTTACATGGTACCTGAATGCATTCAATAACAGGCCATATCAAAGAGTATAATTATTAGCCCTAGATGAAGAGTTGAGGCCACTTAGATATGGGAATTTCTAACTAAGCAGAAATGTGACAGAAATATCTGGCAGTTCCAGACCTGACTAAGCTTCATAATTATCCAAGCTCCTCAGGCACCAATTCCCTGCTCATAGAACCTTCAACTACTGCATTTTTTGACCATGTAATTCTGTGTAGTCTGAAGTAATTTTCTGTTTCCCGGTCCATGGTCTTGACCTTTTTTTGTCTTTCTTTTGGTATGACTGCAGATGTAACAAGAGGGGAAAAGTACAACAAAAACCATTTACATTGTCAAAATCATCACAGTATAAATCTTGGTCATATGATATGATAACAGGCACATATAAACTATAAAAGCTGTACTTAAACATGAATTCAGGCCAGGTGTTCCAGATCCCTATCTGTCCTTAAAATGAGCTCAAGAAACATGTCACTGAACATGGTTACTTCTTTTACTTGACCAGAGGTTGATGGCAGTTTGGTATGCATACATGGTTCCTATCTTTTTGTTTTGTGCTGCACCTCAGTGAATATGATTTCCAGGTGAAATCCTGCACAATGGCCAGAACTCAGAGTCATGCAGCGCAGAAGATTGTGTTGAATGGAAAGCTGGAAAAAAAAGTATAGACTTACTGAATATTAATGCCACTTCTCCTTTTTAGACTGTCAGGAATTCGGCCTTCGAGGTTGTTGTTTTGGAGAAATCTAACAATCAGGAACTTAAGAATCAGTAAATAAGAGATTGTTGTCAAGGAGTAACTTATGTGTGCAAGTTATTAGTGCTTTAACTATATAGTAGATTGAGCACAAATTTTTGTCAGGGATCTTACAACTCTTGAAGTTTTCCAAGGGCTCCTAACGATGGAGGGATAGATCCAGTGAACTGGTTATTTTCCAAATGCCTTCAATTGGTAGAAGAACAATGTGATAATTAGTGAAAAGAGACCAAAATATCAATTAAACAATAAAGGGTAACAAGGGTGCGCTTTGAGCTTACAAGGAAACCAGTTGTTTGAGGGAGTGCATATCTGGAATGGGACCAGTGAGTTTGTTCCCACCAAGCCAAACTGCAGTTACACCACATTACTGTCGGTTAAATTTAGCCTCCAAAATCACTCTACTATGAAATCAGAATCATGAGGTAATCTTTGAAGTGCATCTTGCATTCAAGAAGCTTACATGCTAGAGATTGCTGACAATTTTGCAATGCTGTCAGGCAATGATCCTGTAAGGCCGAAGTTTGTAAGGTTCCTGGAATAGAGCCAAGAAGTAGTGAGGATTTATAGGTCTCTGTCAAAAAAAAAAAAAAAAAAGAAAAAAAAAAGGGGGGAGATATATAGCTAATTCAAAGCCTCCCATAATGCTGAAGCCTGCAGGCTTCAGCTTCAAAATTTTCCTAGCTCAATCAATATCCCATAGATCATGGATGTCTTCTATGACACAAGAAATGAAGTTTTGAGCTCACAGCGCGGTTACTCGCATGAGTTTCCCCTGGGAGCATGTCACACCAGTCCAAGAATTCTCTTGGGGTAAGCAAGGATCTCCACTCCAATCTGAGGGTGGGTTGTTGAAACTTCTTGCAATTGCCTCCATTGCAATCACTGAGAATAAGAAAACTCTTTTTGAACAAATAAAGATCAAGGTGAAAGACGACAGACTTGCATGCAAGTTCATCGACAAAGTCTAGCGAACGAGAAGTTTCTTTACAGAATTGTGGCCTTGATTTACCATCTTTACCGAGTGTCCTTCCCTTGAGATGGACCATCATCAGAAGCTCCCCTGCATTGATCACTGGACCAACAGAGGAAGCCACGGCAGGGGTCAATGTGATCTGCGTCTGCCCAGAGAGCGGCCAGTTTGTCCCATGGACCTCGACGCCGGCCGTCGAGACATTGAGGCTTGAATGGAAGGTCTTCTCATTTACTGAAACATCAAACACTCTCCAGCTAAATGCACTCGGGCTTCGGTTGTCCTGAAAGTAGAGAGCCAAATAGTAGCTTGCAGCTGGAAGCGCCATTGCAGGCCACTTGACTACAAGCTTCTTCCCTCTGCTGGTTGTGAGGGCAGTCTGGAACGCCATTTGTGGTGGCAAATTCCAGAAATAGGATGGTGTTATGTTCCAATGGCTCTCGACTGCAGGGTTGGTGTCCTTGAAAGGCTCCCAAAACCGGTTGAATGGATCATCTGGATAGCTATTTATAAAGCTCACATCATTAATCATCATTTTATTTATAAAAAGGAAAAAAAAAAAAAATCCCTGAGGCAACCTTAATCTTCAAGTGGGAGCCCTCTATTATACTGGCGTAAATAATGCAACAATGCTCTAGCTTGCGTTCTTTAAATAAAGTAAGGAATAATTCAGGTAAACTTCTTACCCTGCTATCTGGCCATCGAAACCAAAGCGATGGCGGGCAACGGTACTAAGCGCGTAAGCTTTGAAATCAGTAGAGTTGTACATAGAATCCTCCAAGTACTCCACCTCGAGAGCAGATATAAATGGGCTGGAAACACTCTGCTTATTTCTCGCCAAGCAAATGCTCATCGTCTTCCTGGTTGCCAGCATGATGATCTCATAGTATGAGGCGAGGCCCTTGGCATAGTTCTCCGTGGTGTTCACCGTGCTCCATTTCATCCCTCCAACCATCTGATCGAACACTGGGGGCTCATTGCCTCCATCGAAACCTCCATAGAAGTATGTTGTTCGGATCAAATGCTTCCTTCCTTTGGCCACGGGGATCACATAGCAGTACTTCGAGCTGCTTGGTCGGGGAAGTACCGGAGAGAGGAAAGTACGGGCATGACATTTGGGATGCTGAGCTTGGATACCTTCCCCGCTGTGATGAAACCATCGTCGGCGATCCATTCGATGCCTCCAATGGTGTCCTCCTCCGACGAGCCACAGTTTATGCGGTAACCTACGCATTATATTAATTAAGATGGTCTCAAAAGAAGAACAAGGAAGGAGGGCCAGAGGCATATATATATATATAAAAGACTAGGCCTTATGCTGTCAACCGTATGCCAAGGTGGCAAGGGAAAACAAGATGAAGAAGGAGAACAAAACCGAGAAGAAAACTACATGATAGTCCATCAACGCGCACACTCATATGCATGCAGAAATCTCATGGTGATGTGTGGATTGGCTTACCTCTCAAAGGAGGAGGATGGGAATTAGCATGGAGGGAGAGAGGGAGACTGAGGAGCCAGAGGAGGAGGATGGAGAGGGGCATCGCAAGGGTAGGATGGGTTGAGATTTTGGAGCAGCAAAGGGTTGCACCACAAAGGAGAAGTTGTGGCTAAATAAAGGAGTATAGGGTGGCGATAACTACTTAAAAACAGCAGTTTGCCGGCTATGGGTCTGGTGGTTGGACTTGGGCATGGGAGTTGCCTTTGTTAAGCATTAAAGCTGTGTGGCGTGGACCCGGTCAGGCTGTGATACGTTTCTTGCGGTCTTAGTGGACGTGCCGGCCGGTTATTCCTTTCTTCTCTCTTTTTAAAACAAGGAATTGAGAGAAAGTTGTCATGCTCTTTGTGAAGGCCATGGAAGCCTAGGTCTAAGTCCAGTTAAGAATGGGCTAGATGGACATGCTGTGTCTTTGCTTTTTATGTAAAAAAAAAAAGGAATGTTTCTTCTTTGAAAAAAACTTGCTCCATCGAAGGATGGACATGCTGTATCTTTGCTATATATATATATATATATATATATATCTTCTTCAAAAAAACTTGTTGTACCATTCGTTGATGCAGCAAATATGCACTGAGCACACGGATTGACCGTCTACACATGCTGGTATGTGTATAATGTATGGCAAGACTCATGAGTCACCGCACGTGCGCTGACATGCGTGAGCAATTAATCCGTACGGCCGGTGCATACTTGCTACACCGAAGGGCGGCGCAGCAAGATTTTTCCTTCTTCTTCTTGCTTGATTTAGTCTCGTAGGCAAGATGGAAATGAAGTTTAAAACCAATATTCCATGGATCAAATGGTCAATTTATGTAAGGATTTCATTACCATTTAATTAGGTTTTGCCATTTAATCTTCTTCAATTCCTAGGCTGCCTTTTCTCTTCTTCTTCACCATTCCGTTATCACCATTATCACTTTCTTTTTCCTTGTGAGTGTGGATGTGCTGTGAACTGTTGCATTGGACTAAGCTTGGGCTTAAAATATCAGGCTGATTATAATGCCGACCAAGCTCGTGCCCAGCAAATTATGAGCCTGACAACCCAATTTGGCCTGACTTGGACCATCTATATATCACAGCTTATATATCTCAGATATTAAATGTGAATTTGTTCAGGTAAATGCAAATGGTTAGTTTTTATAGACAGTAAACTTTGAGGACTTGCCGTAGATTTTCGAATGCCGACAGAAAATCTGACAAAATTGGAGGATGACAGAAATAGAAGGAGAAAAACTACAGATAGAAAATAGAGAAAAAAAATAAAAACAAATGATTGGAATTTTGGTCAATCTAAATCCCAACCCTGGCTTTAATTGAAGCTCATAAGCTTGGGTGCCCAGTGCTTAATGATGCAAGCTCAGCTTGGGAGAACTTTTAAGCCAACTCGCCTTGATCTGCAGCCCTAGGCTTGCATCATTGGATGAAGCTCAATTCAGCAGTAGTCTTAATTTAGAGTTTGATAGAAAAATATGTACAGCTTCCAAATGGTTATGGCAATTGGTCATGTTGGCTTGGATCAAAAGAAATTTTGATCTAAACCCAACCCATATTTAATTAGGTTGAAAAATATGAGCACCTGCAAAGCCAATTAAAGCTCCTTGCCATTATATATCTTCTCAAACAGTGAACATGAGATAGGGACAAGAGATGATTTAGAGTTAGGCATCCATATAAAGTGAGAGGAAAGAAAATTAATGTTAGGTCAACAAGATATATCTAGGTCTCATTTCTGCTACATTGTTAGTTTATTCTTCAATTAAACTTAGATATCTCCAAAATTTAGCTCTAACTAATCTCCAGCCAGCCACATTGACAGCTATTCCAAGGGTATGGTTTGACTTAAAGAGATGGACTGATCCATGAGATCCTCTATTGAATTTAGAGGTCAATATTAGACTTGAATCTTTTAAATAAGGTTGGTCTCAATTAACTTGAAATCAATATGGTCATTAACCACCATCACCCGAGGCCATGGATATCAGACAACTTGACTAGATGGCAAATTTAGTGAATAATAAGCAAGCGATCAAACAGAATAGCAATGGTTCACTGCCTGCTCACCTATATCTCCAGCTGACCCATGCTTATGGTGAATTAGATCAGCTCTTCTCTTGCAAAGATGATCAGTTATTCCTCACAAAATCCCCTTGGCTGGTGCTGAAGAGCTGCACTGGCTCTTCCTTTGTGAGAAAGATGGTTTCCATTATTTGGGACGATATCTTTTCCATGCACCTAGGGCTGCAAATGGATGGTGTTGATGCCAAATCACCGTCCTCGAATGTCCGCGAGTGTTCGATCGCCTCCTCCAGCGAACCCGGGATCCTCCGGCAAGCTCTTTGCGCCTGAGGGCCTACAAACAAGTCCCGGGGACCGGAGATTCCGGTGGGGACCCTCCGACGCTCAAGTCAGTACTCTGAACAATAACGTGAGCTTGAGGAAGCTCGAAAGAGAGAAGAAAGAGAGGCTTAGAGCCGTGCTCTCTGTGAGCAAGAATGAGCGTTTAAGAGTGAGATGAGTTCGTTTCCTCTAGTTACTTGGTCGGGGTCCCTCTTACCCTTTTTATTGGCGCTTAGAGCCTGTCAGTCTTGGGGCATGATCACTTGTCAGAGCATTAATTGATGGCAGCAACAGTGGAGCTTACTTCCATATGACATGTCAGGCTGCAGACCATGTCCCGTCAGAGTAGGTGCTACAGCTGTTGGCATGTGCTATTTTGGTTTGGACAGCTATTGCAGGCTGCTGCAGGGTGTGGCCGACCGTTACGGCGCATGCCAGACGTGTCCCCTACGTCACCTTTTTTGCAGTCCTACGTGGATAGCGATGGGTGATAAAGTTAGGCATATGGACCCCAAGGTGCAGCCGTTGGGGCAGAAGATGCAGTTTGGAGTTGAAGCCAGCTGTCCTTTGTATAGCATTGATTATAGAGTGCTTGCATAGCACTGTTCATGCCCTTGGATGAGCTTCAGAAAAGGCCGAGGGTGAACACTTGCATGACATTGTTCACTTGCATGGTACTGTTCATAACGAGGCCAAGCACCAAGCACTGTTCATGGTGGCCGAGGCCGAGGTTGAGGTGGCCGAGCACTGTTCATGATGGCCGAGGCCGAGGCTGAGGTGGCTGAGCACTGTTCATGGTGGCCGAGGCCGAGGCTGAGGTGACCGAGCACTGTTCATGGTGGCCGAGGCCGAGGCTGAGGTGGCCAAGCACTGTTCATGGTGGCCGAGCACTGTTTATGGTGGTTGAGGCTGAGGCTGAGGTGGCCGAGCACTGTTCATGGTGGCCAAGGCCGAGGCTGAGGTGGCTGAGCACTGTTTATGGTCGAGGCTGAGGCTGGCCGAGCACTGTTCATGCCGAGCACTGTCATGACCGAGGCCGAGGCTGAGGTGGCCGAGCACTGTTCATGGCCGAGGCCGAGGCTGATGACCAAGCACTATTCATGGCCGAGGTTGAGGCTGAGGTGGCCGAGCACTGTTCATGGCCGAGGCCGAGGCTGAGATGGCCAAGCACTGTTCATGGCCGAGGTTGAGGCTGAGGTGACCGAGCACTGTTCATGGCTGAGGTCGAGGCTGAGATGGCCGAGCACTGTTCATGGCCGAGGCCAGGCTAAGGTGGCCCAGTACTGTTCATGGCCGAGGTCGAGGCTAAGGTGGCCGAGCACTGTTCATGGCCGAGGCCACTGTTCATGCCGAGGTCGAAGGGAGCCGAGGGGAGCTCGGCAGAAATAGAAAGTTGCCGAGGCCGAGGCCGTACGAGGCCGAGGGAAAGCTGGCTCTGGGCGAAAGAGAGAGAAAAGATGACGGACGAGGGAAAGACCGAGTTGCCAAGTTTGGATGTTATCATTGTGGCCCATGGGGCCCACTGGCCCCATCAGATGCCCCCCACACTCCTTGAGCTTGTGTGCCCTGCGTCAGCTAAGCAAAGGAGTGTAGCACTTTTTACCTTCGCATCTGCCCTTTCATGTCAACTTCAACTGTGATTCCTTCCAGGTGGGGAAACCCCTTTCCTTTTGCAGTGCCTTGTGTAGACATCTTCATGCTTCCCTTGACTGGCAGCCAATAGTTTTCTTCCGATGCGGAGCCCGGGAGCGGATGCCCGTCAATTATAAGTTGGAGATACAGTTTTTCCTGACTGTGAGTTGACTTTGAGCCTTCTTCTTTTGTCATGAAATTTGGAGGTGGGTGCCCGTCAACTGTGAGCTGGGGAGTTGGCCTCTCCCAGCTGTGAGTTGTCTTGGGGCTTCTTGATGGCTGAAGTAATCAACAATATGTTGCAAGTGTATAATTTAAACAAAGGTATTACCCGATTGGCCGTTGATCGCTGATACAGAGTTGAAGCCGCTGAGGCTGAAATGAAGCCGTTGAGGCTGTGACGAAGCTGCTGAGGCAAAGTTGAGGCCGTTGAGAGCCTTTTGAACCCCGAAGGGTGACCCGAGAGTCGCTAGGATGGGACCATGCTCGAGAGCCTTTAACCCTGGAGGGTGACCTGAGAGTTGAGAGTCGTCAGGTGCCTTTTAACCCCGGAGGGTGACCTGAGAGTTGAGAGTCGCTCAGGTGCCTTTTTAACCCCGAAGGGTGACCTGAGGTGCTTGGACCAGGCTCAGGTGCCTTTTAATCCCGGAGGGTGACCTGAGGGTGCTTGAACCAGGCTCAGGTGCCTTTTTCTTTTTACCGACGATCTTTGTTGCCGACGTTGGAGTCAGTCTTTGTCCTTTGGTGCGAGCTGGCCTCGGGCTTGAGTGCCGATGGTACATCGAGCTTTGAGTGCCGACTGGAATCGGACTTGAGTGCCGATGGTACATCGGGCTTTTTGGATCCGGTGGTACACCGGTCTTTGGTGCCGATAGTACATCGGGCTTTTGAGATGCTAACGCGAGGTTGGTCTTGAATGCTGATGCAGAGTCGGTCTTCCCTGCATGACATTTTTAAGTATCAATGAAAGAAATATTATCTTAAGTGCAGCGTACTTAGCTCTTGCGGCACCCCTATTTTCCTTCTGCGGACTTGAGCACTTTCGTTCGCTGGTGGTCTGCCCCCCAGGGAATCAAGTTGGTTGGAGTGGAGGTACCGCTGCCCTTACTTGGGCCTTCCTCTGTGTCGCTGCCCGTAGGAGAGAAGGCTGCTTGGGCGGCGAGTGATGGCTCTCTGAGCTTTAAGTCGCTGATGACCTTGATGATGGTGGACCTCTTGCTAGGGAGATTCCCGGCAGGATGAAGGATGGCTGGCCTGAGCAGTGACCAAAGAGCGAGTGGAAGCTTTTGCTCGCTGTTGCGTGGTCATGAGATGTTGCTTCTGGAGCTTTTGGATAGCCGCCGTCAATGCTTGTATTTGCAGGGTGAGGGTGGCAAGATGTTCTGCTTGAGTGGTCTGAGATAGTGGTGATGGTGGAACGAAGAGCTGGCCTCCAGAGCTTTTGCTTGGCTCATTGAAAGTGCCCCCCAGCGTAACTAGTGAAAGCTTCTTGGATTCTTGTCATCACTACCTTTATGATCCACCATTTTGATTAAAGGGGGACGAGGATATGCAAACTAGCATCGCTGATCCCCCCTTCCTAGCACGTCAATCTGTTGATACCAAATCACCGTCCTCGAACGTCCGCAAGCGTCCGGTCGTCTCCTCCAGCGGGCCTGGGATCCTTCGACGAGCTCCTTGCGCCTGGGGGCCTACAAACAAATCTCGGAGATCGGAGATTCGGCGGGAACCCTTCGACGCTCAAGTCAGTGCTCTGGGCAACACCCGTGAGCTTGAGGAAGCTCGAAAGAGAGAAGAAGAGAGAGGCTTAGAGACGTGCTCTCTGTGAGAAAGAATGAGCGTTTAAGAGTGGAATGAGTTTGTTTCCTCCAGTTACCTGGTCGGGGTCCCTCTTACCCTTTTTATTGGCGCTTAGAGCCTGTCAGTCTTGGGGCATGATCGCTTTTCAGAGCATTAATTGATGGTAGCAACAGTGAAGCTTACCTCCATGTGACGTGTCAGGCTGCAGGCCGTGTCCCATCAGAATAGGTGGCTGCAGCTGGTTGGCAGGTGCTATTTTGGTTTGGACAGCTATCGCAGGCTGCTGTAGGGTGTGGCCGACCGTTACGGTGCTTGCCAGACGTGTCCCCTACGTCGCCTTTTTTGCAGTCCTGCGTGAACAGCGATGGGTGATAAAGTTAGGCATGTGGGCCTCAAGGTGCAGCCGTTGGGGCAGAAGATGCAGTTTGGAGTTGAAGCCAGCTGTCCCTTGTATAGCATTGATTATAGAGTGCTTACGTGGCACTGTTCATGCCCTTGGATGAGCTTCAGAAAAGGCCGAGGGTGAACACTTGTATGACACTGTTCATAATGAGGCCGAGCATTATTCATGGTGGCCGGGCACTGGATGGCCGAGGCCAAGGCGAGGTGGCCGAGCACTATTTATGGTGGCCGAGCACTGTTCATGATGGCCGAGGCCGAGGTGGCCGAGCACTGTTCATGGTGGCCGAGTACTGTTCATGGTGGCCGAGGCCGAGGCTGAGATGGCCGAGCACTGTTCATGGTGGCCGAGGCCGAGGATGAGGTGGCCGAGCACTGTTCATGGAGGCCGAGGCCGAGGCTGAGGTGGCCGATACTGTTCATGGCCGAGGCCGAGGCTGGGGTGGCCGAGCACTGTTCATGCCGAGCAATGTTTATGACCGAGGCTGAGGCTGAGATGGCCGAGCACTGTTCATGGCCGAGGCCGAGGCTAAGGTGGCTGAGCACTATTCATGGCCAAGGCCGAGCACTGTTCATATCGAGGTCGAAGGGAGCCGAGGGGAGCTCG
This sequence comes from Calamus simplicifolius, assembly GCA_900491605.1. Taxonomy (NCBI): domain Eukaryota; kingdom Viridiplantae; phylum Streptophyta; class Magnoliopsida; order Arecales; family Arecaceae; genus Calamus; species Calamus simplicifolius. The sequence goes on from UESW01002277.1 coordinate 125,571, forward strand.
GCAGAAACAGTCAAGTGCCGAGGTCGTACGAGGCCGAGGGGAAGACCCAAGGTCGAGGCCGTACGAGGCCGAGGGGAAGCTGGCTCCGGACGAAAGAGAGAGAAAAGGTGGCGGATAAGATGAAGGCCGAGTTGCCAAGTTTGGATGCTATCATTGTGGCCCATGGGGCTCACTGGCCCCATCAAATGGATTTGGATCATGCTTGATCTCAATCCAATCCATAGAGCCAATGCTTGCTATCAGAATCTCTTGTAGAAAGTCCTCTATAACATGAGCATCGTGACCCTACTCTAGGACAAGGTATATCACTTTTCTCTCATCCTTGCTAGACTATTCAACTCCGGTCCAGTGTGGCTACTAGACTATTTTTTGAAAATGGGACTCTATAATGAAAATTGATATCACTAATTTTGATTCTAACTTTTTATTTGAACTAAATTACACTTAATTTTAATTTCATTTAAAATCAAAAATATGTTTTAGAAAAAGTTAAAAATCTAACCATTCTCATCTTCTCATGTATCCCTTCTCTCTTTTCTTATCTCCCAATGCTGTCTCCTATTCCCATTCTATAATACAATTATCATCGTTAGATTTTTTTCCCATCCTGCAAAGCCATCATCATAATGAAATCTTTTCTCATGCTTCAAAACACGAGCAACAAATAATAAATAACCGATGATGAATGATAGAATGCTAGAAGGCATTAAGGAACATTCGGCAACATCGAATATACTCAAATATTTTTTTTATTGAGTATATATTATAATCACATATTTAAAAACTAGTCAAACCTCTATGAACCTTTGGGAGTCTTTTCTCTTTTTTTTTTTTTTCTTCTCTCTCTTATTTGTTGTTTCTTCTTAGAAGCAAAATTAAAAATTTAGACTATTCTTGATTTTGAGGTTTAGATGAATCCAATGGCAGCAATAAAAATTAATCTAATTCCTTGTACAAACCAAATAGGTAGACGAATGGGCAATTCCAAGATTTCAATTCCAAAGTGATTCCGAGATTCGAATTTTGATTCCAATAGCAAACCAAATGGACCCTTAATTAATATGTAGTTCACTAATTAGATGATTGATGGAAATTTGGGCAGGTAGAGAGAATCATGGTGATGAGTCACAATCTTTATGTGGGACCGAGGGCTCATGCTATAAGAACCACCTCTCCTCCAAAACAAATTAATAATAAAAACAATATAATAAGAATACATCATGCTAACAAGCTTCTTAAAGAATTTATTGGTAACTACATTTTATAATCTCACAATACAATTATGTCCCATGCTGCATTTGACCCAAGATATAATCGATAGTACATTATTGATTATTTTAGTATATTATTATTCTTATTATGCATTATTTAAGTTTTTCAAAGAAATCTATATCATTTCGGCTACCAAGGTATTTTATAGATGTTTTGACACCTCAGTCCCTATATCCCTATCAAATCTCAAAATGCTTTCTTTCTCAAAATATATTTTTTGAAGGCGGCAAAGACTCTAATCATTAACTTCTTTCCTTTCTAATTTTTAATTTAACTACTATTATACAATTAAGCTTCAAAAACCTTGTTCCTTTCGAATGAGAATTTTTTAATTAAAGAATTCAAGATTGGACTGTTGACTTGTTTATATATATATATTTTTAAAGAAATTCTCTCCTCATTACATCAAATAAAATATTATCAATTAGATATCCTCTAAGACGCTGAACTGTGCAAAAAAGAAATTTCAGGAGTCACTTGCATGATATCGCATCACTAATCATATTTTTCCTATAGATATTTTGTTGTCACCCAATGAAACTTAGGTAGTGTTTGAAATAGGGGATAAGAAGGGATATCCAGGGGATATTCCCTCTTATTCCCAAAAGCCATAACTATAAGGGATAGCTGAGAATAAAGTTAACCAAAGGAATAATCTATGGTTAACCATGATTAACCATGGGATATCCCCTCAATTTATTTCCTAGAGAATGCAGGAATAGCTAGTTATACCTCCAAATAAGAGTAAAAAAAGGTTATCCTATGGATTTATCTTTTTGCATTTGATATGATCAATGGAATAACCAAGGGATATCCCTAGGGATAGCCAGGGGACAAACTCTATCCCGTACACTTATCCATGGATAATATTTTTCCTATCAAACACTACCTTAGTGGTAGGTATATTTTGGGCATTGGTGCATTTGATAATTTTTTATGTTAGTATGCTTTTATAGATGTATTATAAAATTAAAAAAAATATAAATTTATTCAATTTATATTATTGGATATAAATTTTAAAGATTAATTTAAAATAATTGATTTTAATTTTAAATTTTAAAAATAAAATCTTCATCATCATAAAAAGAAGAATAGGGTAAATAAAAACTATCTATTGGATAAAAATATTTCTAAATTTTAAAATATGATTTAGAACTTTAGATATTTTTAAAAATAGCGCCTAAAAGAAATAAAAATTTTTCATATATATAATGTAAATGAAATAAAATGCTAGCCATAGCTTTATGGAAGAAGGCAAACAGTTTATCATAAGCCTCTTACCAAGAATATGATAGTTATTTTGCTAGCCATAGCTTTATGGAAGAAGGCAAACAATTATCATAAGCCTCTTACCAAGAATATGATAGTTATTTTCATTATGATTAGAGTTTTGTTTCATTAGAATTATAGCTTTTTATAAAAAAAGAGTTTCTTTTCAATTTTGTCTTTTTATCCAAAGTTCCAAATCAATCAAACTTCTAAAATTTAAAAATATTTTTGTCTAATACATATATTTCGTTTATCTTATTTTCATTTTATGATGATGGCAATTAAATATTTCTTAATTTTAAAATTAAGAATTAAAAACAATGATTTTAAAATTTAAATTTAATAGTATAAAATTAACATTCTGCATTTTTTATATATTTAAATAGATATACTATCAAAAAAAAAAAATAAATCAAACACACCAGTATCCATGCATTACATAGGAATATAACTGGTTATATATATTTACAATATCTTATTTGCATAAAATATCTATATTTACAGTTCATCCGTCTCATCTTCATATCGTCTCGATGGCGCGATCGTCGAACGCTCATTCATTCCACCAAACCCCGACGATTGACCACCAAAACCATAATAGGAAATTCCTAGGCTACCACACAAACGACCAACGCGAGCGTAACGTATAAATACGGCACGTCACCCCCTTGTTTATTTATTTATTTTTCTTATCCTTCCTTCCTCGGAGACAAAAGTGTAAAGGCATATTTGATATGTTAAAAGTTATTCTTGAATAAATATACAGGATAATATTTATCCAGAGAATAGCTAAAGGAATAAGTACTTTTTTAAAATTAAAAATCTGTCATCAAAGGATAACTTTAGTTGTTCCTGGATTCTCTAAGGAATAAGTTCAGGGATAACCCATGGTTAAATATGGGTTATCCCCTTTGGTTAAACTTTTTCATACCTATCCCCTCTAGCTATAGCATTTGGAGATAAGGAGGAATATCCAGAGAATATCTCCCTTGTTCCCCATATCAAACACTGCCTAAGGCACTGTTTGATAGCTTTTGGGCTATCCCTGAATAAATGTACATGATAGCATTTATCCAGAGAATAGCTGAGAGGATAAACATCTTTTTAAAATTACCACTCTACCATCAAAGAATAACTTTAGTTATTCCTGGGTTTCCTAGGAAATAAGTTCAGGAGATAACCCATTTTTAAACATGGGTTATCCCCTATGATTAAACTTTTTTAGCACTATCCCCTGTAACTATAGCATTTAAGAATAAAAAAAAAATATTTTCTAAATATCATCTCTAATCCATCGTATCAAACTGTGCCTAAGAGAGTTCTCTTGTGCTCTCACTTAACAGTCTAACCAAACTTCCATGGTCTAAGGTACGGCACCATTATCGTCAGTTTGTTACCTTTGGAAACCTTTTGGGCCCAAGCCAGAGAGAAGTAGGGAAAAGAAATGGACACGAAGAGGATCAAGAGGCCGAGGCCACCTCCAGCCGCAACTGGTAGCGATGGAGCTCCTCTGGCTGGGTCAGAGGAGAGACTTGGAAACCTCAGTACTCCGGGGTTTCTAAGGCCCGTGGTTGTCCTGGTGGCCTTCTTCTTGATGCTCCTTCCTTTCCTTGTCCTAGCCTCCAGCTCCTATCGAAACCCAGCAATGCATAGGCTTTGCGGAGTTTTCTGAGATGATGGAAGAGAAGATCCTGAAGCAAACGCCAAAAAAGGTACTCCTACCTCCTTCTTGTTCTCCATTTTTGGAAGAGAATTTAGCAAGAAACTTACGGTGAATTTCTAATTTGTAGTTTTTCCTTAAATCTTTTTGGAGGTTTGAATTTACTCTGAGCTCTTTTGTCTCTCCCCCCCCCCCCCAAAAGTACTTATAAAGCAACACATACTTTGCTCTGTTTTATCAGAGTACAACCATATCATCGAAACCAAAGGAAATACAACCGTACAAGCTTAATTCGTAAAGTTATTGGGAAGGCCTCATCCAGAAATCTTTTCTTTCTGTTCACGTTCAGTTCTGATCACTTGTATATAAAAGGCACACGAACAGAAAAGAAAAATAGAAATACATGAAAAAGTTTATCCTCATTTCTTATCATGGTATCAGAGCTATTCCAGTCCTATGATCTCTTGTAAAAATGGCCGAAGCCAATCCTGTCTTACCAATCCATCCCTGATTCTTGTCGCTCTAACTCTGGATGGGAGTAATTTTCACTCATGGAGTTGAGCCATGAGAATGGCTCTCCAGTCCAAGAATAAATTTCATTTTGTTGATGTTACAATCACGACTCCTGCGCCAGATGACCCCCAGTATTCTGCATGGGAAAGATGCAACACTATGGTGCTAAGCTGGCTTATGCATTCAATAGAACCCTCATTGGTTCAAAACTTGATTTGGTTCGACACCGCTGCGGACGTGTGGGCTGACCTCCGAGAGAGATTTGGAAAAGGTGATTTCATTCGTATTGCTGATCTACAACGGGAAATTTATTCCCTTAACCAGGGCATTCTCTCTGTAAATGAGTACTTCACACAATTCAAGGTCTTATGGGATCAACTCCAACAGTTTCGCCCCATTCCAAGTTGCAAATGCGTGGAGACTGGAGTAAGTAGTTGTGAAGCCATCAAGGTAGTACGCAGCTATCACAACAATGACCAGGTTATTCAATTTCTCCAAGGTCTCAATGACAATTTCACTACAGTGAAGTCTCATATACTCTTGATGGACACTCTACCATCTATTAGCCGGGTTTTATTCCTAGCCTTGCAACATGAGCGGCAACTTCCCAAGTCGTCCTAGCCACCACCCGTCATTGGAGCTAAGCCGGATTCTCTTGCTCTGACAAACAACAATTTTTCATCCAAGCATTTTGGCTCAAACAAACCCTACTGTACTCACTGTAAAATGTTGGGACACACCATGGACAAGTGTTTCAAGATACACGGATACCCACCTGGGTTCCGAGGCAGAAGGCGTGGCACATCTCCTGGCATTATTGGGCGTGTCGTCTCTAATCATGTGTCTAGTTCTCAGGTTCAGGACATTGCTCCTTCGCTCTCCCATCTCCGATTGACTCACGATCAGTGTGACGGTCTAATGGCTCTTCTCAAGCAATCAGCTCCAACTCAACCCTCACCTGGGAACCTTTCCAAATCAACCATAGAGGGTGCAGAATTTGTTCCTACTGCTCCCACACCATAGATAAATATGTCTTCAACCCACCTTTAAACAATTCTTCTATCTCAGCAGGTATCATTCTTTCATCACATCACAACATATCTGATCATTCATGTATTATTGACTCTAGTGCAACCCATCACATTACATGCAACTTTACTTGCCTTTCTAACCCCAGTACACTATCTCATGTCTTCGTCACGTTGCCAAATGGCCACAAAACATCAGCCACCCATTCAGGCCAAGTGTGGTTTTCTAACAATCTCATTCTTGATAACGTCTTATTTGTTCCCACTTTTGGCTTCAATTTAATTTCTGTGTGTCAGCTCACTCAAAGCAATTCTGTCTCACTTGTTTTTTCTTCTAATTTCTGTCATGTACAGGACCTTGTCCAACAAAGAACGATTTGTACTGCTGAGAAAAGTCAGTGCTTGTTCTACCTTCACCAACCACTTGCCACAAATCTTCCTGGCTCTAGTCTCATAATAGCTACAACTGCTGGACATCCAGATCATAAAGCAAATCTTTGGCACTGCAGATTAGGCCATGTTCCCAACTCTAAGTTAAAACTTTTAGCTGATATTTGTCCTTCAGTTGTTCCTGATGCAATATCACATTGTGAAAGCTGTCATCTTGCGAAACATAAGCGATATGCATTCCCTGTAAGTGAATCTATTGCTCCACGCATTTTTGATTTAATCCACATGGATGTTTGGGGACCATATTCTGTGCCCACTGTTGATGGTTACAAGTTCTTTCTTACATTGGTTGATGATCATTCTAGAGCTGTTTGGGTCTACTTAATGAAACATAAATATGAAGTCTACTCACATATTGAAAACTTCTACAATATGGTTTATACTCAATTTGGTATCAAGATTAGAAGATTTCGTAGCGATCAAGGTTCAGAGTTTCATTTAACAAATTTTTTTCATGAAAAGGGTGTGTTTCATGAAATGTCATGCATTGGAACTCCCCAACAAAATGGTAGAGTTGAACGTAAATACCAACATATTCTAAATATTGCTAGAGCGTTGAGATTCTAAGCTGCACTTCCTCTTCCATTTTGGGGATATTGCATTTTACATACTGTGCATATCATTAATTTAATTCCCTCTCCTGTACTTCATAACAAAACGCCACATGAGGTATTGTATGGAAAGGTTCCGAAACTAGATAATTTTAAAACTTTTGGCTGCCTGTGTTATGCCTCTGTGATCCTGCATCAATCCAAGTTCCATCCTAGAGCTAGAAAATGCAATTTTCTTGGTTATCCCAGAGGGGTTAAAGGTTATCGTTTATATGATTTGGACAGCCATGACATATTCTTTAATAGGGATGTCACATTTTTTGAAACCACTTTCCCGTTCAAAGAAGACTCCCATACCACTTCGACTACAACATTCCCATTACCTATTACACCTGAGCAAGCACCCGTATATGATGACCCCGACAATATGGTTACACCTCATCACTCCACGTCAAATGATCCGACTCTTCCTCCAATCGAAGTTGACCAATTATGTAGATCCAGCCGTATATCAAAACCTCCTGCATACCTATCCACATATGAACACTATAAGCCCGGCTCTACTCAGCAGGAGCGATCGGTCTCAGGACTCCTGGTCAGTTCAGACTCTTTTCGCTATCCTTTGTCTTCTGTTATTTCATACTATTCTCTTGATCATGTTAACCGAGCTTTTACTGTAGCCCTTGATAAATTAACTAAACCACAAACATTTCAAGAAGCAAACACTTTGGACTGCTGGAAACAAGCCATGTACCTGAAACTTGATGCCCTTTTGTCAAACGGTACTTGGGAGGTGGTGAGTCTTTCTGCAAACAAATCTCCGTTGGATGCAAATGGGTCTATAAAATTAAGACTCGTGCTGATGGTACTGTGGAACGCTACAAAGCCCGACTGGTTGCAAAAGGCTACATCCATACATTCGGAGTTGATTATCTAGACATTTTCTCTCCCGTTGCTAAATTGACTTCAATTAAACTCTTACTTGCCTTGGCAGCTATTCATGGATAGTACCTTGAGCAATTAGATGTCAATAATGCATTCTTGCATGGCGACCTCAATGAAGAAGTCTACATGGAACTGCCTTCCGGCTACACAGCACCCTTAGGAGTTTCCAATCCAGTATGCAGATTGAGAAAGTCCATCTATGGTCTCAAACAAGCAAGTAGACAATGGTTTTCTAACTCTCCACTCTCTTGCTTCAGCATAGTTTCTCTCAATCCAAGTGTGATTATTCCTTGTTCACGAGATCTGATGGCCCTTCTTTCACTGTATTATTGGTTTATGTGGACGACATAATCTTGGCCGACGATAACTATGACCAACTCACCTCAATCAAGTCTTTTCTTGATGCCAAGTTTTGCATTAAAGACCTCGTGTCCTTAAAGTATTTTCTAGGTTTCGAGGTGGCAAGAACAAGCTCGGGAATCCACCTATCCCAAAGGAAATATGCAGTAGAATTACTACGAGATATCGGGTTTGTGATAGCTAAGGCCAAACCTACACCCATGGTAAGTAATCTTCGGCTCAGTTCATCAGATAACTCTACTAACCAGGTTGATGAATCTTCATATAGGCGATTGATTGGTCGACTTCTTTATCTCACCAACACCCGGCCTGACATTGCATATGCTACCAACTAATTAAGTCAATTTTTGGCACAACCAAATTCTAGTCATTTATAGGCAGCTCACCGAGTTCTACGCTATGTCAAGCAACAACCTGGTCTTGGCCTCTTCTTCCCTAGTGACTCCACTTTACAACTCAAAGCTTTTTGTGATGCCGATTGGGCCGGTTGTCCAACAACCAGACGCTCCACCACGGGTTTCTGTGTTTATCTCGGGAACTCACTCATTTCCTGAAATCCAAGAAGCAACACACCGTCTCTAGATCATCTTCTGAGGCTGAATACATAGCACTAGCTTCTGTTACTGGAGAGGTACAATGGTTGCTATATCTCCTCTCTGATCTCCATGTGGTTCATTCTCAACCGGTTACCATCTATTATGACAACAAATATGTTGTTCATATTGCTGAAAACCCAGTTTTCCATGAGCGGACAAAACATATTGAGCTTGACTGTCATTTTATTCGTGAGAAGCTGCTTGAGGGTTCTGTCAAACTTCTTCATATACCGGCTAAACTACAAACTGCTGATATGCTAACCAAGGCGTTGCCACCTCAGTCCTTTTTTTATATATTTCCAAGCTCGAACTATTTGATCCTCATAGTCCAGCTTGCGGGGGACTATCAGAGTACAGCCATATCACCGAAACCAAAGGAAATGCAACCGTACAAGCTTAATTCGTAAAGTTGTTAGGAAGGCCTCATCCAGAAATTTTTCTGGTGTTCTGTTCAAGTTCAGTTCTGATCACTTGTATATAAAAGGCACACGAACAGAGAAGAAAAATAGAAATACATGAAAAAGTTTATCCTCATTTCTTATCATGTTTTTATATTACATGGGTATAAGGTCTCTATTTTTACATCAGGGGAACAAAAAGACATTGATCTGCTTTGTCTTCTCCGAAGTTGGATGATGGCATTCGATGGTTGCTAAAAGTTCTTCAATGGGATCCCTAGTCCCGATAAGCTTTCCGACCCCTTGTTTTTTCCCCCATAAAAAAAAAACTCCTGACACTTGGACAGGATCATAGCTTGTCATATTATATCTTATTTTGGAGTGCTGTTTTACTTTCTTTGGCAACCAAAGATTCTAGATCTGATTTTCTTAAAAATACATCTTGATGACGCACGATCACCGATGTGGAATGTCGGGAAGCTTGATCCAATTGCAGACGAGATTCTCGGGCGGCCGAACAACCTGCAAGAAGTCTCAAGACTGGAGGGGTTCTCTGGTGGGGACCCTCCGACGTCCAAGTCAGTGATCGGGGTCACAGCCGAAGAAGAGCTCGAAAAAGCCCTTTAAGGTCGAGAGGACTCTTATAGGTAGAGTTGCTCTGGGTAGAGAAGTGAGAGTGCTTATGTTAGCGTACCTAAATCTCTTGTGGACTTATCCTTTATAGGTCATTGAAATCTGCACAGGTTCGGACGCATGACATTCCATGAGGAAGGAATGTCTACGGGATACGTGGGGTTACGTAAACTTGGGCTGGTTGGTGGGTCCCGTCCCATCGGAGAAAAACCAGCGGTTGGTGAGCTAAGTCCCATCAGTCGGCAGAATCGGCTGGTAGGTGGGCCTGGTCCCATCAACAGCGTGGTCAGGAGATGCCAGTCTGAGTGGGTCAGATGGTTGGTGGTTTTGGCAGGTGCAGGACCGACCTAAAGAGGTCGAAGCCACCACGGCACACCTTGAAGAAGCCAGGGCGGACGGGGCCGACCTGGAGAGGTCGGGGCTGCCACGGCATGCTTTGAAGAAGTCGGGGCGGACGGGGCCGACCTGAAGAGGTCTGGGCCGCCACGCATGCTTTGGAAAAGCCGGGGTGGACGGGGCTGACCTGAGGAGGTCGGGGCCGCCACGGCACGCCTTGGAGAAGTCGGGGCCGACTTGGGGAGATTGGGGCTGCCACGGCACGCCTTGGAGAAGCCGGGGCGGATGGGGGCGCGCTTGTGCCACGTGGTTGATTTTGCCATGATTACTCCTGTGGCTTTATTAGCTACATCATTGACCACATCAGATGCCCCCCCACTCCTGAGCGTGAAGGTCCACGCGCCAGCCATCCTTTGGGCGAAAGGGCGAAAATTCAAAGACTATGACAACCGATTATGGGTGCCTTAAATGGCGGGTAAATCGACGCGCCTTCCCGAAGCGATGTCACCTCGAAGATCTTCCGTAATTATACGGTAGGTGGGCGCTGACGTCAGCCCCGGACGATTTGAGGGGGTGCTTCTCGGTGGATGGAAAAAGGTAGGAGTCATCATTGCTGCTCCGTTCTTCAAGCATTACTATTGGCCGGAGACCCCGCTCCTTGGTGGAATCGAGGTGGGGGCCTCGGGCGTGGGCGAAATGGCCGGCGCTTGGGATGCGGCGCAATAGGCAAGGGCCATGTGGCCAATCCTGGACGGAGCAGTTTGAAATTGGGGTATAAAAGGCGCCCCCTGGCTTGGGGAGAGCTTTACACTGCCATTGCCCTCCTACCTCCTTCCCTCTCGAGCTCCCTTGCAACCCGACCTTCAGCCTTCGTCTTCTTAACAAATTCCCAGGTTAGTTCCCATTTTTCACCTTCGACCTTTGATCCATGGACCGTGAAGCCGTTAGAGAGGGCAAAAGACCAGTAGTAGACCCGTCTTCTTCTCCGGTGAGAGCAGTTCCCATTTCTTTCCGTCGTCGGTGTCTCCTTCGTAACTAGCCTTGACCCGGCGGGGCCGGGGGGGATTGCTTCCACCATAACCCCCGAGGAGGTAGAGGCCATTAGGGCCACGTATAAGGTCCCAGACTTCATCCGCTTGTCGTGCCGGGCCCCGAAGATAGAGTGAACTCCGTCCTCCCGGGATGGGTTGCTCTGTACGAGGAGTTTTTTAGGTGCGGGCTGCAGCTTCCTTTCCATCCCTTCTTCCTGAACCTTTTGAATAGGTATAGGTTAGTACCGGCGCAGTTGACTCCAAACTCGATTCGGATCTTCTGCGCCTTCGTCATCTTTGCCATTTCCAGGGGTCCGCTGCCAGTTTGTCCCTGTTTCGGGCTCTTTACAAACTCCATCGTCAGGGTGAGGGGGCCTGGTGGGTGTTCACCGCCGGCCGGGTAGGGCTCTTCCATTGGGTCTTCCGTCCAAAATTAGGGGGTGGAAGTCCCGGTTTCTTTTCGCCCATGTAGAGGGAGCGAGGACTGAGTGGGAGGAACCGAATGTTAGCTCCAATGAAAATTCAACCGTAAATGATAAGGATGGGGAGCTCTTCCACCATTTCTCTAACTCCCAGATCCCTTCTTACAAGGACCTCCTATCCGAGTAGAACTTGTACGAGGCCGAGTTGGCTCCGGCAGTCGGTAAGCACAGAAATCCTTCCTTCTGACATTGTTTTTGCCCATTTTATAGAAATTTCCTTTTCTTCTTTTCTTTTCCCTATCTTTTTTTGCATACTAACTTTTATTTTTTATGCAGCCATGAGGTTTCCCACAGAAAAATTTGAGGCCCTGCGCGCCAAAAGAAATGTGCGACCAATGACCAGGCGAGGCCGGCCAAGACGGCGTGAAGGGGAGCTCGTGCCGAACTGGCCAAAACACCAGAAGCCTCCCCAGTCCGGGCGCCTGTGGAGGAGCTGGTTAAGGAGGCACCGGCCGAAGGAGTAGTCTTCGGGCCAGTCAAGGCCGAGACGAAGAAGGGGAGATCCGACCGCCACCGAGGCAGCCGTGGTGGTTTTGGATCCTGAAGAGGAAGTCCCTGCTGCAGCCGATTTAGCCGAGGCGGGGCAAGTGGCGATTGTCAGAAGCCCTCCGGCTCCTGTCGAGCCGGAGACAAAGCAGGCGCTTCCCATCGGTGGAGAAGGGGAGGCTATCGCTAGGAGCTCCAGGGCCGGGGTGACGAGGTCCAGTGAGCACCGGGCCGAGAAGTGGATCTCGTCTTGGCGATCCGCACACCACTTGACACAGCAGCCACCGGATGAGCCGCTGGGGGGGCCAGCAAGGCCGGCGCCCAGGCTGCTCACCATGGAAGATGCCGGGCGGGCCGTCGCCTTGCTGTCAAGGGCGCGGACCTGGCGATCGACGAGGAGATAGGGCGGCAGTCTCAACCGCCCTCCTTGACATGGTTATGGTCAATGTACTTCAGGTAACCCTTCGAATATAATCTCCTTTTAATATACTTTAGTCGATCTTTGGCTGATGGGCTCCCTTGGTGCAGTTGGCCAACGGGGCCTTTGCCCTTCGCGCGGCGGCGACTCATACAGGGGAGGCGCTCGCGCTCACCATCGGGCGGGCCAATAAGTACAAGGAGCAGGCCCATGCGCTGTTCGAGAAGCTGGCTCGGCAGCAGGAGGAGGCCAAGGTCTGGGAGGAGGACCTTGGTGGCCGGTTGAAGGAAGCGGAGTGCCAAGCTGAAGTCGAAGGGCCGAGCCTCCGCGACCGTGACCCAGCTGTCCCTTGTCTTGTCCAGGCTGGACTCGGCTAGGGCCGAGATAGAGGAGCTACATCGCCAGCTCCAGCATGCAGAAGGCTAGGCCGACGCGGCGGCGGGCGAGGCTCGGGCGGCGATGGAGAGAGCTGCCGCAGCGGAGGCGACGGTGGTTGATGCCGGGCATGAGCGGGCCGGGGCGGAGGCCCACGCTCATGAGGCCAGCGCTCGTGCCGAGGAGGCGGAGAACAAGGCCTAGGAAACCAAGGCGCGTGCCAGGGAGGCTGAGACCAATGCCGAAGCATGAGACCGGGAGGTCGAAGCCAGGGCGGAGGCACAGATCCGGGAGACCAAGGCCAAGGCGGAGGCACAGACCTGGGAGGCCGATGCCAGAGTGACCAAAGCCGTCACCGATTTTAAGGCCTCGGCAGAGTTCGAGCAGGAGGTTTTGGAGGCCAGCTTCGATGCCTATACAAAGGCTTCGAATTTTTCAAGGAGAAAGTGTCTGCATCCTTCAATGTTAGCAGCTCCGACCTCGAAAAGATTCAGCCCAGGGGTCCTGGCGACGAGGACACGGCGGAGAGGAAGAGGCCGGAGAGGAACCGGGGCCGAGCGGGCCCTAGGAAAATTTGTATCTTTTCCTCTTCTTTTATACTCGACTCCGGGTTGAATTTTGTAACTATTATAAAGTACTTAATTAAAAGAGGACCATTTTCCAGATGCTTTGTTCCCCTATTTGTAAGGTACCGCATGTTGAAAGTGCCGTGGCAGATCCTGGTACTTATATTTGATAGTGTCCAAATAGGTCTTCAGGAACTCGCACCGCTGAATAGACTTGTAGATAGTTGATGTAACTTAACGCCGGCCGCAGTCGTTTAGGAACACCTTTAAAGCTTTCTCTTTGCTGTTTATTTTTGTGGCAGCCGAACGCACTGTAAACTTGTGAACTTAAGAGTCCACTTAGATGGGTGCGAAGCCGTTGAACTTATGGGGGCACCTTGGTGATTAACTCAGAAGGCTGCATCGGCGGGCGAAGTTCACTGGGGGCGGTGCGAAACTGAGCGACGCCTTTTTAACTAAGGTGTCGACGGGCTCCATCTTTGGACTGTCCCAATGATTTGCGTGTCGGGGTTGAGTTTGAAGGGAAGAGCCGGGGCGAGGCCGACTAGAGTGAGACTAGTGTGCGAGCTCGAGGCCAGTGCCGAGGCAGCAATTTGAGGCCGGGGACGAAACCAGAGTTGAACGCCTATCACTTTAGAGACTGCTGAAGTAAAATCATGGTTGTTAGGAGCCTCCTAAGCCCCAGAGGGTGACCTGAGAGCTGAGAGTCATCAGGTTCCTTTTGAACCCCGAAGGGTGACCTGAGAGTTGAGAGTCATCAGGTTCCTTTTGAACCCCGAAAGGTGACCTGAGAGTTGAGAGTCATCAGGTTCCCTTTGAACTGCCTCGGAGTTTTAAGAACCGCTGCGAGGAGTGACTCGGCGGTTACAGAGCCTTAGGGACTTGAACGACTTGGGGGCACCGCCGTGCTGGGGCCGAGTGGTGTCCCATGGGCCGCGATACCGGCGAGGTCCTTTTGAACCACCTCGGGGGTTTAAGAACCGCTGCAAGGGGCGATTCGACCAGTTACGAGCCTTAGGGACTTGAGCGACTTGGGGGCACCGCCGTGCCGGGGCCGAGTGGTGTCCCATGGGCCACGATGCCGGGAGGTCCTTTTGAACCACCTCGGGAGTTTAAGAACCATTGCGAGGGTGACTCGACCGGTTACAGAGCCTTAGGACTTGAACGACTCGAGGGCACGGCCATGCCGGGGCCGAGTGGTGTCCCATGG